>JAEQBH010006329.1:0-224325 GCA_016808115.1 Tetrastigma voinierianum | reverse complement strand
AAAACAATATAATAACACCTATAATAATGATAATACTTTCAAGACTCCAAAGGATAAAATTATACCTCCAAGAAAAATCCATGAAAATAAGTGTAATCATCCTCAAATTTTAATCTCTCCAGAAAATCAAAATAATAATAATAATTTTTATTCTTCGTTTTCTACCAAACAGAACCGACCACAAAACCGCAAAAAACTAATTATCACACTTAAAACATCAAAGAACCCGATCACGCATCACAAAACCAAAAACGGATTCACAAAACACAACCAACAAACATCATCGTATAGATCATCAAAATATATCAAAAATTACCAATAAAAAAACTCACCGACATGGAAGATCGATCTACAAAGGAAAGTCGAACAACAAAAGAAAAGAAAAAAAAAAGAAGAAAGAGATAGAATATTCAGAAAGAGGAAGCTGAGAAGAGCATAAATCTACCTTTCAACCCACCACCACCACCATGCCCGACTCAGCCACTGCTCCATTAATTTGCTATTATAATGTCAATTTCACCTTTCTCAATGTATATTTTTATTTTAGAAAATTAGTATGTGGTCGGGCTCTCACAGTTTTCACACCTCTTTGATTTTTTTCCCTTTTCGATTTTCGTGGGTGCATATGGATCAGACCGAAAGAGAATCCCAAATAATTGAACAAGGAATCATGAATTGGAAGAGGTATCTATATATTCACCTGTCTCAGAAATTGATCTTACTTCCTCGCGCATCTCGTTTAAGATGCAAACTTCTCTTGTTTTTACAATTTAATGCGAGAGATTGCCACCCAAGTATGTTTTGCTAAAAACCACCTAATGATTTTTAAAACACATGCATAAACATTTTCGATATACAATTATCGAATTCCAGAGCAGACCGTAATTTTTGCTAATATTTTAAATATTCAGATTTAAACAATCAATTAATAATTTACGCAAAGATTGCGGATTACTCTTCGATTCTAAGATTTCCAATTAAAGAAAATCAAGAATAGAACGTGGATGAAGAATTGAATATTTCGCCAAAATCCTTTAATGGGTAGTAGTCTCTAGTACGAATGAGACTCTCTCATAAATGCCAAAATTTTACATAAATTTGAAAGTTAACGTCATCAGAAATTAATTACAAAAATTATCAACAAACTAACCATAATAAAAGGAAAATCCACGATCAAGATTCCAATCTACTACATCGATATAGTTCCATCCAAGCCTCCCAAGAAAAGTGGGAACAAAAATAAAATAAAAATCACTGGGTGATCCGACATTACTTTGGAACTCATATAAAAGAAAACCCTATCTCAATCCAAATTTGACACCAATATTCTGGTTAGCTTTAGTGAATATTTTCATTCCCGAGAATCAGATAAATTATTTCATTCCTTGGTTTCTCGTAAACCAAAAGATGGTAGCGAAAGGAAAAGTAAATGAAATGAAACTGATACAAAAATATATGAATCTCATTTTTCTTTCCAGCCTCAAACTTATTATTTTGCCCTAGTTTCTAGAAAACAATTAGACAAACAAACAAAATCGATAGAAAACAACCCTAGAATGAAATGACAGAAGAACTCCGATTTGGATACGATTTGAAGAGCTTGTGAGCATATCTCAATCCACTCGTTCAAAGCTATGGCGAATTCTCCACGTAGCGTGTAATGAAACTCAACAACACTTGCACCACTCACAAAGCAGAGGGCAAAGAGAAGGAGGAGAGAGAGGCCTTAGGTCTAAGGAATGGTTTTTTCTTTTTTTCGTAAGAAAGGATAAGCATCTTAAAAACGAAATCTCTATTTTCACTCTAAATTGGCATGTAAACGAATGTTAATTCCTATTCTAAAAAGCAATCTTTATTTTAACCCAAATCATTATTTATTCTTCAAATATTCATTTTTAAAAATTAAAATTTTTAAGAATATGATGTATGAAATAATTTTATTTATATTTAAATATAAATAAAATTATACTAATAAATAAAATTGTAATAATAAATTAAAATACATTTTAAACTAATAAATATTATATTATAGATCATATTACATTAGAAAATAAAACAATATTAATAAAAGCTACATACTAAAAATATATTAACTAAAATGATAACATACAATATAAAAATTTAATAAGATGTTAAATCACCTTCATAATTTTCACTATCATATTTATTACAATTACTAAAATTATCACTAAGACCACTCTCTATCCACTTTGTAGTTAATGTATTATTTAAGTAAATGATGTGCAAAACATCATGTGATATAATTTCTATGTTCTTGTTTTTCTTCAATATGAATTTGTATTTTTTTTTCAAGAAATTATTGTACTAATTAATTAAAATCTTTATCCAACTCTAACCAACAATCTTTATTTTCAATATAAATGAAAATAATAAAATGTATTTATATCATTGTCAAAAAATACTTTAATAAAATTAAATTATTTTAAATTCTATTTATTTTAAGATTAAATTTAAATTATTAAAAATAAATTAATACTGCAAAATCAATATATTAAACCATTTTACAATATTATATATGAAAATTAATTCAATATTAATAAAATAACAAATAATAAATATAAGTTTATCAAAATAAAAATATGTTATAAAAAATATAATTAAAAAATTTATTTTATTATTATGATAATAAAATAATGAAAGAATATTTCTTAGGAGATTCTTCATATATTCTTTAAAAATATTTATTTTAAAACAAAATCAAAATTTTATTTATTTATGTATTTATATTTTTACTTTATTAGGCATATATTCCAAAAAGAGACAGCTTTCAAAAGACGGATAGCTTTTTTTTTGAAATAGAGATTTCTAGTAAAATTGTAGTTTGAAATTTATATACATTAAAAATATGCATATTTCAAATTATTTTAAAATGATGATTTATAATTTTAATTCTTCAAATAATGAGACATTCTAAATTTTTTCTATATAAATGAGTCACGGTTTTTTCCAAAAAATATTCGCATAAAATTTATTATATTATTATATATTTAACAAAAATTATTATGAAAATAATTTAAATATTTATAAAGATATTATCATGTTAATAATTTTAAAGATGTCAATATGAAAGATATTATCTCTAAAAATATTTATTTTTAGAGTTTATGACTAATTTTACTTTTAAAAATAATTTAAATTTAAATAGATAAAGATAATATTAATTTTAAAAAAATAGATATACTAAAATTTTCTCATACAAATAAGTTAAGACCTGAAATTTTTTTTCTAAAAAGAATATCTATTCAAAACTATTATTATCTGATATTTAACGAATTATTATGGAAAATAAATAATTTAAACATTTATAAGGATATTAATAGTTGTAAAGATATTATTATAGAAAATTATTTGTAAGATATTGTCTATGTTCTTTAAAATATTAATTTTCGTAGGTTTTTAAAAGAAAGAAATTTATCAGATCGAGTTTAACAATACAAGGATTAGAGAATAAAAGTAAGTCTTAAACCCAAAAACCATCAAAACCGACAAAACCGACCAACTAAACCAACCACGGTTTTTAAAATTAATAGGTTTGGATTGGTTTGAAATTTTATAAAATCGACATTGGTTCGGGCCAGGTTTAGAGGTGACAATCGACTGAACCGAACTACCCAAACCACTATATATAGCTATAAATAGCGAACCTAATTTCACATTTTTCTTTCACCAGCATGTTCACCATATTTTTTTTTCAAACTGGCCATGATGTCTATAGAGAAATTAATATTTTAGGTTATGGTGGTTTTTTTTCGCTTATATTTTATGATTTTTTTCTTTTAAAATTTAATACTATTGCTTGGGTCATTCTCAAATATTTGATTTTGTTTTATTACGATCTTTAAATACAATTTCTTTTTCAAAATAGAATATTAGAAAAGGATAAAAATAAATTTTTTTATCCAAACATAATATTTTTAGATAATTTATTGGGGAAAAGTAGATTTCGTGTTATTAAAATGAAAATAATAGCACATATTGTAATAATAGAGACAATTTACTATATTGTAAAAGTGATTGCTTTCAAAACTTATTAAAAACAATTAAAGCTTTATTTGTTGAACACGTGGACATCCTTACATCACTCAAATTAGTTATATAGTTTGTCTTAAACTCAAATCACCCATTGTTCAAACATATAAATAATCTATCAAAATAATACTAAAATATATTTTGATTCGACAGAATATCAAAAAAGGAAATATAAAAATATCATAAATATCTTAATGGATATTTTTAAAATATCCATAAATATAAATGAGTTCAAAATCAAATTCATGAAAATATTTTAAACACTTAAATTTGATAAAAAATAATAACAAAATACATATAAAATATTTTATAAATTTAATTAAGGTAGGTATTTTAAAATTTTAAGAAACGTTTTTTTTGTTAAAAGTGTTTTTTTGTAAAAGTGTTTATTATATTTTAATTATTTTTAATATTTTATTTCATTAATTTTTACCATGGATAACTTTTTGATATTTCCTTTAATGTATTTTAAATAATTAAAATTATTAATTTTAATTTAAGTAATGCTTTTGGTGACATGAGAGTCTTTCGTAGACAATACATAATCAACCATACATTGCCACGCCTCTATCTCTCTCACTCTCTCATTCCAATTTTGCCTCAACTTCCTCCTTCCATCTCTCTCTTACTCTCTCTCGTCTGCAATCTCCCTCTCTCTCTAAACCATAAAATAGATAATTAAAATAAATTTTAATAAAAATAAAGATCAACTTCGATTTTAAAACTAGCAGATATTTATTTTATTTAATTTTAAAATTTTAAATTGAAGTTGTGTAAAACAAAAATTAAATATTCTTTTTAAATAAACAATTTTTTAATTTTTTATTTTAAATTAAAAATTTCTAAAATCAATATTAGTTTCTATTTTGAATTCTAAGAAATTATTTAATAAATATTTTTCTTTATATTTATTTAAAGTAAAACTAAAGTTAACTTTATTTTATTTTTAATTAGATTAAATCAATTTTTGAACTATTAAAAAACAATTGTCTAGACGTCTAACTCGCTTATTAAAGCCTTTGTAAATACAAAGGCTAGGAGATGAGGTTCGAAATTTTACTGTGGTATTGGGCTTTGATTATATCAGAAAAGTAATTAAGCTTTCAAAACTATTAAAAACAATTAAAAGCTTTATTTGTTTAACACGCGAAAGATTCACACCAAATCGCTTATATAATTATTGTTTTTTAAACTCAAATCCACCATATTATTCTAAACATATAAATAATGATCAAAATATGAAAAATATATTTTGATTTGACAAATATCAAAAAGGAAATATAAAAATATATATCCTAAATATCTTAATGGATATTTTTAAAAATATCCATAAAATATAAATGGTTCAAAAATTCAAAATTCTGAAAATATTTTAAACACTTAAAATTTGATAAAAATAATAACAAAATACATATAAAAATATTTTATAAACTTAATTATGTAGGTATTTAAAATTTTAAAAAATCTTTTTTTTTGTTAAAAGTGTTTTATTATATTTTAAATAAAATTTTAATTATTTTTTAATATTCCATTTCAATAATTTTTTATTCATGGGATAACTTTTGATATTTCCTTTAATTAATTTAAATAATTAAAATTATTAATTTGTGACTTAAGCATGTTTTGGTGTGAGAGTCTTCGTAGATCAATACATAATTGAACCCTACCTTCTACTACGCCTATCTCTCTCACTCTCTCATTCCACAAGCCCGACTTTAATCATATAAATTATTTGACAATATCATACAAGTAATTTAATAGGTATTTAAATTAATCTATTATATTTTTAAAAAAATTAACATAAAGTTAACTTACTATTACTTTTTGTTCATTAAGACCATTCGTTTAGTAAAATAAATACTTCACATTTGAACTAATACATTTATGATATATTTTTAGCAATGTTTGTTAAATTGCCACAAGTAATGTCACTAACATTGTCTTTGTTTCGCAATATTACGGAAAAGTCACTACAAGGCCGTGCAGTCTAGGTCTATACTACGATTTATAAATGATATTTAAATGTCGTAATGAATTATCGACATATACAAGTATCGCGAAATATCAAGTAATAAATATATTTGTAGCTACATTCAAGTTTTAATCAGGAGTTATATGTCACAAAACATAGCAATATTTGTTAAATTGTTGCAAGTAAATGTCACTAATATTTTTTCTATTGCAAACATTTTGACAAAAAGTCACCATACAATTTAAAATATAAATCTAGAGTAACACTTTATAAAAAACATCATTGAAATGTCGTAACAAATTATCGATATATAAATTTGTATTGCTAAAACGTTGGCACAAATAAATTTGTGGATTTGCAACTCGGTAGTCCGCTGACCACCATTAACCCGCATCACAAGGGAGGCTCCAAGCACTGACGCCACTTTGGTAGTAACCCGCAGAGTCTCCTTTGTACCTGTGGAGCTCTAATACAAAACCCGGGATAAACCTCGTCCCAATCAACAATATATGCAATATATATCCACACTCGCCACTGGAGCCCATCAACCGTGCTCAACACACATATCCAAACTATATCCACAATTTCAAGAGTTCAAATGTTTTACTCTTATACAACATATATTAAAAATACTCAAATTCTAATACATGTAAATATCATCAAGCCATCCTAGCTTTATCCAACCTCAAGGATCGAACCGTCTTCTCACGCACGCCCCGCATCTAAAAAGGGGATCCCACGCACAGGGTGAGCTAAAGCTCAAAAGAGGAGAATCGCCCTAAGTAGGCTACTCACCACCCAAGTCGCAGCAAGAATTAAATTCTCAAACATACATTCAAGCAAATGCATGGGATCCTACTAACGCCTATACGACTAACTCGTAGATCCCGAGCTCACGACTTCCCACACCGCCTAAGCCTCTCGTATGAGAATATTAGTTTTAATAAGGGACAATCTCGATGTATATATATCAATCGCCGCTCCGACGATTGATATATATTTGTTTTGCGGACTAATTCCTCCGATGAATAAATATCAACCGCCAAGCCCGACTGGGCCGATATATTATTTAGCCTGACTAACTGATCATTTAAATATTTTTAGACTACCCTCCGAACCATTTTTCCTCTGGGACTACGCTACGCACTAACTCCTAAAGCTCCCAGGGATGCTCCAAAGGCATATGGAATGCACGCGCCAATCCCCCACTACGTCTATCTCACATGTGAACATATAACATGCATATATTTACAAAACAACCAATTCATAATCATATCATGTAAATTAATTAATTCACACATCAAAATTAGCTCACTTGGGCTAATGATCATACACGAGTAATTTAATTTAAATCACTCGACCAAAATGTATTTTTCACAAAAATATATATTTTTAGAACACTATTCTGGGAATAGTGAAACCCTCGTTTACTATTCCCGGAAAATCACAAAGCATTGGTTCAAGCATCGAACCCGAATTTCTACCATTTCCTACTCTATACATACTAAAGACAAATTTATACATAAATCAACACACCAACCCAAACAGCTCTACGTGACCGTGAAGAAACGGCCAACAAAGAAAAATCCCAAAATTTCCAACAATCCCATCCATGTTCTCGGGATCGATCAACTACCCTCGCGCCTAAACCAACCGAAACATCGAAAAACCCTTGAGCCTGTAATAAACAAGCAAGAGGAGAAAATCCTACCTCGAGAGTTTGAAGAAACTCCCGATCCTGTGAGTCCACGAGTACCGTCCCGCGTAACATTCTTCTTGCCCCGAAGACCGCCGACGATCCGATTTCCTTACTACCCTGTAGAGAAGCGAGGACATCCTCTCGAAACGCCATTTTCATTCTCGTTTTTTCCAGCTACTGCCATCTAGCCCCGTTTTTTGCCTCCTTTCATTTGAGAAGTCACTGTTCATGATTTGACATTTCTATTTAATCCATTTTATTTGATTAATTCCTTCTTTCACTAGCTATTAATGCACTACCTTGGCCGTCCATTTTCATTATTTCTACTATATCACTTATAGACATGAGTACATGCTATCTGCGGCCTTTCGTCGCATCGAAATCTGGCTTACTTAAGACCCGAACAAATACGCTTAAAAACGTGGCTTACTCCGACGTTCTTCAAGAAATTGCTTAAATTTTACGTGCTAATCTAGATTTCGCGAGACGATTCCAACGGCATAACTGCTTCGCCATCGAGGTCTAGAGAATTAATTACGGACTTTTAACCGTAATTATAATTTTATAATCAAAATTACGATTTTGCCCTTATTCCAGAAATTGGAATTTCTCGGGTCTTACAAAATTTGTAGCTACAATTTATTTAATTGTTGGTTATATGTCACAAACATAACAATGTTTGTTAAAATGTCGCAGAAGATGTCGCTAATATTTGCTCTATTGCACCATTTGTTAAATTATTGCAAAAAGTATCACTAAAAGTTTTTTGTATTACAACATTTTATGGAATCGTTGCTAAAATGTTGGTTTATATCGTTTAAGTGATGTTTACAAAAAACGTCATCTTAGTAATGTGGCTATAGACCAATTTTGTTGTAGTGAAAGTGGTATCAAAGCTCAAGGATTGATGGCTGATGATAAGAAAAAGGGCGTTCTAGGTTCTAGAGACAAAAGTGATAATCATTGTTCAAGTGGTTCTCAATCGCCATTGCAAAAACGCGTTGCTGATCTTGAATATGTGGTTCAGCGTCTACAAAAGCATATGACTATCAATGATGATCCTATGGCATCAAACACCTTCACAAGTAAAGGCGATGCAAAGTCTATGAGTAACTGTGTCACTTAGCCAAGCTTCAAAATTAGCTTGAGGCGCAAAAGCCCAAAGAGAAGCATTCAAGAGACTATGATTATGGAAAAACCCCACTACCCACCACGTATATATATATATATATATATATATATATATATATATATATATATATATATATATATATATATATATATATATATATATATATATATATATATTTTGTTCGTTCAGGTCATTGTCCAATAACAGTAGTTGTGCTATTGTTGCTTATGGTTCTCTTGACTTTTGACAGTCTGGACTCAATAAAACAGGACATGATCATGTGGTGCAGGAGCAGAAAGATTAGTATTCAGAGAATTACCTTTGGCGCTTTTCAAATCATCCCAGAGATGAAGAATTGCAGCAGAAGAAGATATAATACCGGAAAATCATCCACAATACCTACGTTTCTTTTTCTTATATCATGATCTAAGAGAAAAAACATGCAAACCAGCAACGGGTTTTTCCAATATCTAGGGCTTATTTAAAAAATAATATCTAAAATACGATGTTTAAAAAAATATTTATAATTTTACAATAGTTTTTATTAATTAGGTAATAGATAATTGAAAATTGTGTTTCGAGGATAGAGAAATCAATTTTCCTAAAAACTCAAACTTACAATATTTGAGTTTAGTATGAATTTCATGTTTCTAAGAATAGAAATTAAATTAGAGAATAAATAAATTGGCTAAAGCCATGAGTCAAAGAGTATATCACTCGCTTGGTGACCTGCATCTCCTTCTGATGTATAAATTTAGCTATATCGAAATCCATTTTTGCTAGTTCTCTTATGAATTTAATCCATTCATTTGTTTCTTGGAAATCACTAATGAATCTTTTGGCCATGAATCTTGCTAGGCTTTTATGATGGGCATGCCCTAATGTGTTTCTTACAATGCGAACAAGATGCTGATCATCATCATTCGCACTCCATGTATCAAGCCTTTCTTGTAGGATTTTGATTTTTTTTCTGGAATTATATTTTTTAAGTCATATCTTATTAGACATGCCAATGAACATACCTTATAAATAGAATTTAAAAAAAAATGCTAATGCAAGATATTATCCTCATAGTTTTATACATAAATAATATTAAAAATATTCAATTCATTAATTTATTTATTGCTATAATGAATGTATAAATATAAAATTTATTAATTTATTTATTGCTATAAATTAATGTATTTATATATTAAAAGTTGATTTATTTTACTAGGACTATTAAACAAAAATGTATATAATAAAGAAAATAAAAAATAATGAATAAATAAAAATTTTAAAATAGTTTTTTTAATTAAGTACATTTTTAAAATAATGAAAAAAATGTTATCTTATAAAATTAATTAAAAATTATAAAATTTAATTTATTTATAATATGGAAAAATGGAGTGAATATTGTTTCGTGGTGCAAAGATATTAGAGTTGAGGGTCGGGAAAGGAAGAACATGTAATGGTGGAGGCTTTATATTTAGATATTTTATGTCCTTATTATTAATTTTGTATTTTGTTATGGGTTATAGGCTTGATTAAGGAATTTTGATGGACTCTTTATTAAATACAAGTCCTCTAACTTAAAGCGCACTTACTCATTTAAAGACATGTTCAAAGATTTTAGAAATTCAGCACGGATGATGACATTATTATTTTAATAAAATGGGACAATTAAAATAATTTTAAAACAAGTCAATGTCCGATAAATGACAAGGGGTTGATTGACAAGAATTGAAGGGGATCCATAAGTTTTGGCTTCAACCTTGGTCTTAGGTAGGCATCGACAAGACATTCTCCAATCGGGTGCGTGAAAAACGCTTCTAGTTATTGACCAATTAAAATGATAAATCTCAACACAAATCGCATGATAAAAGCTTAATAGAATCAAGGTGGCGATATTACAAGAAACGTGAAAGTGTATGCATGTTCGCTCATTCCTATAAATCGGGTCTCACAGTCCGTCGTGACATCGAACACAACATCATCTATCAGATCCATCACCCAACCTGGAAGCAAACTTAACTTCACCAACATCACTATGTCTATCGTCACATATATCCTCAAGAAAGGATAAATCATCCATCCACTGCATTATCCCTACTTTCACCATTAAGTTTCAAATTCCATTTTCCTTTCTTTTTCTTTTTTTTTTAACTGGTCTTTGTTCTATGGCGGATTTTCACTTTTCAACTTCCTACCGCCGACGCCTTCCTTTAAGTGTAATGGAGTTTCAAATGGAACACAAAAAGGAGGGGAAGAATTCAAGGAGGCCGGAGAAGATAATAATCGAAAGCTTTGCTCATGATTGATGCAAATTCCAACCCCTGTGCATTGACTACCATTTTCATGGAGAGATTGAAGCCGTTTCCAGAGAGACCATATACCAAATTTAACATGAGTGATTGCCATAACGATCTCTACGAGCTAGCACTTACTCTTCCGGCCACCGGTGACAAGGAAGGTTACCGATGATGCTTTTTCAACCTGACCGGGCTAGAGCGTGTCGAGGGCGCCAAGGTGAATTTGGGCTGCCGCTCGGGGCTGGTTTGTAAGCTCGACGTGCACCGGGTCTCGTTGTGCCCGGATGTGGCACTCCTCTACAAAGACAAGAAAGAAAAAAAAGGTTTGCGGCTTTCGGGCCAGGCCGCCCGATGCTTAAGCCGGCCTCGCTAAGAGAAAAGATGACCGCTTAGAGGGCGAATGTTGGCGCATCTTTCACCGATGGGGTGGTCCGCATGAGGTATATGTTTCCACCGATGGTGATAAGGATTCTCTTATCGATGGAGATTTTCTTCCTTATCACGTTAGAATTAATAAGGGATAATTGAAACTAACATATTGAGCATTATCCTACTTCCCTTATCAGAGATTTATTTTACGACAGATAAGCGCTATTGGGAAATATCCTACTTTCCTCATTGGTGGATCCTATTGATCCGCAGGATGAGCCTATATCGTGTGAATTATCTTATTTTCCTTGCTGGGTGAGATCTAGTTGGATTTGCAGGATAATATGTTATCGAGGATTATTCTATTTCCCCTTTATCATGGATTTAGCTCTTGATTCAGATAATGTGGGCTTTCGACATTTCATAACTCGCCTTGGGGCCAAGTGACAAAGCCTTCATTCTAAAGTACAAAGTCCCGAGTGTTTCAACGGCCCGCCTTTGTCACAGTGGGCCCATGAGCCCATTTTTCAAACCCTATTAGTCGTTTCAAATTCTTATGTACTATGCGTGGGCAAGGGTCAGAATCGCCAGATTCTGATGTAATTTCCACGTGTTTTGGTCGAGGTCAAGAGCATACTGGACGCTGGCCATACGCTCATGAGCAATGATGACTTTGGTTTTCACGCCATCTTTCCCAGACTCTTTCGCCTTTTTGCCATACACTTCCTCATTCTCAGGTGCCCCTCGACCTAAACCTCTTTGTTCTCAGCGAGTTCGTATCACCCTAGTTTGGTCGACCCTTGTAGTCTTTTCCGCGCTTTTCTTGGGAGAAGCTTTTTCCGTTTTATCTCCCCGGACCATCGCACTTTATCTCTAGCTCTCTTTTCGATCGAGCAATGACGGCGCTAGGTTAGGTTGTCCAAGATTTGTTTTCATTACTTGCTTTCATCATGGGTCCGGGTCGCTCTTCTTCTCTCGTATCGAGGTGACTCTTCTGATGTTGCGCTTCGGGCTGATCAAGTAAAATTCCAATCGCTCTTACAAAGTTGAACTGAGATGCCCTGTGGGCGCCTCTTTCCTCGACAAGGGTAAGGGGAGAGACTTGATTAAATATCCTGGGGGGTCACCGAAATTCACTCTAGCGGCGCTTGAATTGTGGGCCTAGCAAGGTCGATCCCTATACGGGTCACTCTTTGCCGACGTTAATCGAATTCTTTTCATGCCTGGGCTGCGGTCCCCGACGCTTAATTCTTATGTGGCTCGTGCCTAAGATGGTGTGCTTCTTCTGGCTGCCTGATAATGGTCTTCGTTTTCCTCTTTCAGATCCTTCATAAAAGGGGTTTTGGCAATGACTTTAATGTCCTGTCCTTCTCAAATTCTCCTCGCCCAATGGTCAGATATCTTGGGTTGGCTTATTGGTTTTCTCTTTAGGCACAGTGGGACTCGTAATCCTAATATAGCTTGCCTTACCTTTTTTAGCTGAAAGAAACCGAGGGCTTCCTCTATTTTTCCAAGCTGCCTCGCGCTCCTCCTGTGATTTCCGATCTTCCTCTTCCCACAGCTTCTCTGGGAAGGACGCTTACTGTGTTAACACGCAATTGAGAATATGACCCTCTTAACAAGGACAACACCCTGGGCGTTCCGGTTGCTTGGACCACCCCTAAGAATCTACATGAGTATTCGCTTTGTTTTTGCAGCACCTTACTGGCCAACGGCATTTCTAATTCTACACTATCTACATGCCTCTCAGGCGCTCGAATCGATCTCAGCGCCGAAGATAATGTCATAGCACTGGCGTTGGTTGAGTGTCCTCCTCGCCCCTACGCGGAGTTGATCAAGTCGGATATTCCCGTCCTTCTCGAGCTTCGAGGCTCGCCCGCTCTCGCCAGGCCTTCGCCCCACCATGAAGGCCCTCCCATCGGCCCTCTTGCCAAACTCCACCAAGGAGAGTTTATCTCGCTTGAGACGCCGTCCCTAAGCCCCGGGCGGTGGAACGGAAACCCTGGACTCCTTTGAGAAAGATCGCCCGCTTGGTCAAGGTTCCGAAATCGGGGCGCCTTCCCCTCCATCTACCCATGTTCAAAGCCTGAGCAGGCACTCTTCGCCCACCGGTGGGCCCTAAAGTTCAGCTAGCGTACTCAAGCATGGTCCGCCGGAAGGCAAAAAGGTCCCCTCCTGTGAGGGGCCGTTGAGAAGAACGCTGGCGGGCCATGCCCATCATCGCTTGAATCCACCTACAAAGAGTGTCAGATACCTTCTCTCGAGGGCTAAGAATTGAAGAGGCACCAAACTAGCTGATGGCGACTCGCTTTCTCAATGCCAATCCTGCGGGCGCGCTGCCTGGCCCCATTTAAGGATTCTGATCTCAAGAGGTCGAGCTGTACGCCTGATGAGGCTTTCGCTCTACTCTCCAGGTCCCTCAAGTTCCCATCTCACTGTCCGGGGTTCCATCTTCTAAGTTTAGTGTCGATCTTTCTTCGATATTGATTCTACGTTGGATGTGGCAGTGGCTCATTCAAGGGCTCTCCAAAGGCCAAACTAAACGGTTATCGCGCTGCCGCCCAGTTTACAAGGCGAAGGCTCTCACATCCGGTAGCCGGGCCGAGTCAGCAGTGGCTCCGTGCAACGTATGATCGAGGAGGCAATGAAGCTTAAATCTGATTTGAAGCATACCATGTCGACACATGCTCGGGCTGAGGGTGAGAAGTGATGAGGCCCAAATGGGCTGAGAAAGGGTCAAGGCGAGCCGGAGGTTCTGGATGAGTCGCGGCCGCACAAATGACTTTGTGAGGCCAGTGGATTCGGGCCGCAATCTACCTAGTATGAGCTTCGGGATGGTTAGTGGACGAGTTTTACATCCTGTATGAAATAAGGAATCTAAGGAAGCAGCCACGTGGCGCTAAAGATGAACTGGACGATAAGACGGCCATCGATGTGGCTCGCCGCAGGCCTCTAAGGTCGCAAACCCTGGTAACGCCCGACCAGGAGTGTCGCATCATGGGACTCATCAACAAATAACTGGCTGCTCACAGGATGAAGTTATAGGAAGATACTAAGGGATGAGGCCCAGACTAATGGTGCCCTGGTGGCTCGCTTTCAAAGGAAAGCTACTAACGCCTATCCTGGCCTGGACTTCAACTTTGACATCCCTATCGATTTGCGAGGCCGAGGAATCCTCTCGCCGACGCCATTCGAGAACCGGACACCCTCACTGAGCCCACTCCTTCTTTACCCTCTCGCTCCTTCGATGACGCAAGAGCATATTGATGCCCAAGGCCTTTTTTCGCTAGGCCTAGACCTGCGTATGTAGCCTTTCCCCAATAAATGTTCTTTATCATTTATGTCTTTACTTATGCATTTCGCGCTATTCCTCGCATGAATCGAATTAATTTCGGGCTACGCCTGAAGCCGAAGGCCCCAGGCCGGTAGCTCCCGGTCAGATACAGAATCGAAAGAAGTCGGAAATTAAAATTGAGTTATCGGGCCTTGGCCACGAGGCCTTAGTGGGCCTTAAAAGCCTATCGATCCGACCTAAATGCATGGGCTCGGTAGTCACCGCCTAAACCGGTCACGGCTGGGCTCGGGCTGAGGCCTCAGAGTCGGGGTGCCCGAGCCGATATGACTCCTAGGCCGTATGGCCTGTAGAGAAGCTCGAACTCACAACCGAGCCGGCTTGGCCCGGCGCCGAGGCCTTACGGGCCGAAAACCCGAGCCGATCCGATTCCAGTCGCATGGCCCCGGTGTGCAGAGGCCAGCTCACAAAATGAGCTACTAGGCTCCGGGTGTTGAGGCCTTGTGGGTTGAAAAGCCTGAGCTAATCTGACTCTTAGGCTGCATGGCATGTATAGAGTAGTCGAGCTCACAACCGAGCCGCCGGGCTCCGGCGCTAAGGCCTGGCAATGGGGTGCCCCGGAGCCGATCTCGATTTTTAGCCGCATGGCCCGTAGAGTAGTCGAGCTCAAACTCGAGCTACTAGGCTCCGGCGCCTTGGGCTTCCTATACCGAAAAGCCCGAGCTGATCCGACTTCAGTCGCATGACTACAAGCAGTAGTCGAGCTCACAACTGAGTCACTGGCTCCAGCGCTAAGTG
Organism: Tetrastigma voinierianum; assembly: GCA_016808115.1. Classification (NCBI taxonomy): domain Eukaryota; kingdom Viridiplantae; phylum Streptophyta; class Magnoliopsida; order Vitales; family Vitaceae; genus Tetrastigma; species Tetrastigma voinierianum. The sequence continues at coordinate 208,722 of JAEQBH010006329.1, read as the reverse complement.
CCAGGGTCAAGCCTGAGTCGACTGACTCTTAGGTCAGACACCTCAGGTAAAGCAAATAAGCTCACAAATCGAGAGCATCGGGCTCCGGCACGAGCCTTGTGGATCAAAGCCTAAGCTGGATTCGAATCTTAGGTCGCAGGCCCGCATTGCAGGCCGAGCCTGCTAAATCGAGTTTTTCGTGATACCATTCCATTCGATTTTTTGAAAGACGCGAGTGTCTTTAATACTGGGTTCTCGAGAATTGGAACGACGCGCGACCTCAAAGAGTGCTTTCGCCTTCTTATAAATGGCGCTTCATTGCTACGGGGTTTATACTGTAGTATTCCGCCTTTCTGGTGCGTGAATCGAGATCTACGTGAAAGGAAGCCGCCGAAGCTTGATCGCCTTCGCCGGGATCCACCAAGATTCTGCCCAAATTATTGACCTATGCTTGTGGAGTTGTGTTTTTCCTTAGTCTCCCTTACTGGAGCTATGTTATCCCTAGCTCAGGCTGTGGAATGCGTCCGAGAGGGAGGCATACTTTGTGCCGCTTCTATTTTCCTCGTTTCTTCTCTCCATTTCTTCTCTTTCTCTTTAGTCTTCTCTTTCTTTCTTCTTCCACATCTCATTCTCCTTTTTTTTTCTTTCTCGCACAAACTCATTCCATCCCTTTTTCTTCTTCTCCTCTTTTCCACCTCTCTACTCTTCTTCTCCTCTTTTCCACCTTTCTGCCCTTCTTCCATTTATTTTCATCTCGTTTTCCTTCTTAAAGGCCTTTTTTTTTTTTGAAGAAACTGCTTGTACTATGTACTTCCGAAGTGTACTGGATGACAATACTGATTGTAATTGAGTGTAATTTTATTGGAATAAAGAGAGAATTTTCCTTTTTTGACCATGAACTTTCACATTATGTTGTATGTAATTTTTCTAAGCATAATATGTCTGAGCTGTTTGAGACGTCTAATAAAATAACCAGTAAATGCTCAAATCATCATCTGAAAATTGATAATGTTTCATTTAAGATTACAAACCGGTGGCCCATCGATAAAACGCTTTAAGGTGTTCCGCATTCCAAGCATGTTGTAGAATTTTTCCCTCCTCTGTCTGGAGCTCGTAATTGCCCGGTCTGATGACACGAGATATGATGTAGGGGCCTTCCCAGTTGGGGCCTAATTTTCCATGCGCTGGATTCTTCCTTGCTAGCAGGAGCTTCTTCAAGACTAGGTCACCTAACATGCTCCTGGTTCGGATTTTCGTTATAATAATTTCGCTGCCTTCCTGCACTCATGTGCTCTTAGACTTGCTCACGCTTTTCATCTAAGAGGTCCAAATTTAGGCGGAGAGCCTCGTCATTGTGTTCCACTGTCGCCAACTCGATTGATGCAGGAGCTTCTATAAACACACCGAACATTGGGAATTCATCCCTAATTATCAAGAATTGACGTGAGCCGCATAATATCAATACACGTGGAAAACTCCTTTTTCGACCTCATTTCAGCCTCGAAGGCAAAAAATGTGGTCAAATGACAAACCTCGATGTGGAGCCGCCATATTGATTTTAGAAAGATTTGCCATGAGATTTGCTCCAAGATTTTGTTTTATCCCTTTAGAAGATTTGCTTATTTATTTTAAAAAAGTTTGCTTTATTTATTTTGTTTGCTTTTAAGAGTTGATTTATGTAATTTAGAAAGTTTCTTTTCCTAGTTAAAGTAGAAGTTGCTTTATTTGATTTAGAAAGTATGGGACTATATATACCCCCATAATGTAGTCTTTTAAAATCAGTTCAAGTTTAATAACATTTTGCATTTCTCTTTAAGAGTTCTCGTTTTCTTATCTCGGGTGACTCCTCAGATTTAGTTCGTGGCTTCATACCTAGGTGGATTCCTTTGGTGGCGGTGTCTTTGTTCGCTTATCAATCAACCCGTCCATAGTTGACCCGCTCTCTCATCCGTCTTGTGGATCGCTTCATTTCAACCCAAAGAAGTAACCACCTTGTGCAAACTCTACTATCCTCACCATCCTTTCTATCTTCTCTAAACTTTCCATAACCAAATCTCTTCAACCTCAACCCAAAACTCTCCAAACTCTGCTCCATACTACCAAAACCTCCTAAATACCCCTTCCCCTTATATACCATAATCACCCTTTCTTAACTTAGAAAATCTTCCAAAATTTATGATACTAAAGAAAAACCACCCCAAACCCATATTTTGACTTACCTAAACTCTAGATCATGCTTCACTGGCCCCAACCTGCATCAAAGTGGTATCGTAGCTCAAGGATTGATGGCTGATCAGAAGGCAGAGGCTCTGGTTCCGAGACAGAGTCCTAATCATGGTTCAAGTGGTTCTCAATCTCCATTGCAAAACGCACGATGATCTTGAATTTATGGTTCGTTTCACAAAAGCGATGGCTATCAATGATGATCCTATGACAAAGACCTTCATGGAAGGTGAAGGTGATGGTGCTCGATGAGGGAACCTGTGTCGCCTAGCCGTTCTGAATTACTCGAGGCGCAAGAAGTCAAACATAAGCATTCAAGAGAATATGATTATGGAGGAAGGTATGAAGATCGATACCGTGATGATGATTACTATGAGAAATGTAATAATGATGAAAGTTCTAGATTCAATCCAAAGTTTGATATTCCAAAATTTGAAGGAAGAAGGCATGCTGATGACTTCTTGGATTGGCTTAATACCGTCGAACGTGTCTTTGAATATTATGATCCCCCCGAGCGGCAAAAGGTGAAGTTGGTGGCTATCAAGATGTGCAAAATGCTTCGTGGGAAAATTTAAAGAGGCAAATCGCCGAGAGATGACAAGAAGAAGATTGAAACTTGGGAAAAGATTTAAGAAAGAACTAAAGGAAGTATCTTCCCCTTCCACTATCGCCAAGATATCTTCTCCCTCAAAATTCGTATTTGAAGCGTTAGGACCTGACTGGAGGAGTATTCGCCGAGTTTGAAAATCTGATGATCAAAGGAGACTCAGAAGAGCCGAGGAGCACCATAGCCCGCCACTCACAACGAGGTCTCAAATTTAAAATTGTTCAATTGTGGTTACATAACACTCTTCAAGATGTGATAAAGCTTGCCTTAAAAGTCGAGGCTCTAAACAAGTATGGGGCGACTACAACCCATTGAAGAAGGATTTATCAAGAATTCCACTTCAAGGTCCTAGTAGTGCTAAACCAATTTAAACCTCAAGTAAAGGTGAAGTGCACAAGCCACGTGCCAGCCCAATTTGTCAAGGTAGTGCTTTAAATGCCACTCTTATTTGGGCATATAGCTTCGAATGTCCTAACCGACGCAGTGGTCAGCTCTAGTCAAGAATATGAAGCCGAGGAAGAAGACGCCAAAGAGGCAATCAATCAATTAAGGAAAGATAAGGATGAGCTTACTGCCTACCACGGGATTTCCTTAATTGTTCAAAGGAGTCTTAAGATGTGGGCAAAATTACAGCGAGGAGAATCGGGCTAAGGGCCCAATGTCTTTCTACACAAAGTGCACATCTAAGGACGTGGTCTGGTTTCGTTATTTTTTATGCTGGGAGCCGAGAATCAGGTTTCCTCGAGACGGTGCAAAAAGCTTGATTTGAAGCATGGATCCACATCCAAACTTCTATAAACTTAATGGGCTTCAAGAGGGTAGTGATATCAAGGTAAAAGCATAGGTGCCTTGTCTCTTTTACAATTGGAAAACACTACCAGACGAAGTATGGTGTGATGTTGTTACAATGGATGCTCGCTACTACATCGGGAGGCCATGGCAATATGATAGGCGTGCCATTTATGATGGCTTCAAGAACACTTACACATTCCGCAAGGATGGGCAATAAAATAGTCTAAAGACCGCTAGAATCAAGCCTGTACCTCTCCAAACCGCCAGAAAGCACTTTGTCATTAAAACTGAAATGGAGAAAGAAATCGAGCTGTCTGGGATGTACGGCCTCGTCGCTATTGAAGAAACCGAAGTGAGAAGGAGATCCCCAAAGCAGAGAGCCAATTTTGGCGTAATTTGTCGATATAGTACTGAGAGATTCCATAATGGGTCAGCTCTATGAGAGATATTCAACATCAAATGCACTCGCATCGTGTCCCTTGCTTTTGCTCTAATAAACCTGATCTATGTGACGAGTCCTAAAGAACATGAAGAGCTTACAAGGCAAGTTGATGAGTTGCTTAACAAAGGGCTTATTCGAGAGTAAGAGCCCTTGTGCGCTCCCGCCCCTACTAGTACTTTTCAAAGAAGGATGGATCTAGAGGATGTGTGCTGATAGTAGGCGGGCCAACAAGATTACTATTGAATAATGATTCCCATTCCAAGACTAAGATTCACGATCAACCTTAACAAAGGCCCATCTTTTCGAAGATTGATTTGAGGAGTGGATGCCACCAAATTCGTATGAGGGAAGGAGATGAATGGAAGACGGCCTTTAAAACTCGAGATGGACTCTATGAGTGGATGGTGATGCCATTTGGACTATCCAATGCCCCTAGCACTTTATGAGGTTTATGAATCATCCTTAAGGCATGCATCGAAATTTTCAGGGTATACTCTTGATGATATTTTTGATCTATAAAGAAAAAATCTGATGGAGCAGCTGGAGCATCTGGCGCAATTGTTCTTTATTCTAAGGGAGCAACAATTATTTGCCAACTTGAAGAAGTGTGACTTTTGTGCCAATAGAATTATATTTCTTGGTTATGTGGTTGCTAAAGACGGAATTGAGATGGACAAGCAAGATAGAGGCGACATTTGGCTAACTCCTAGCCTGATCCATGATGAGAAGTTTTTGCTGGGCTAGTCTCTTATAGGAGATTTATTCGTGGGATTTCTAGCCTATAATGGCCTCAGAATCAATGCTTAAAGGGAGACAAATTCAAGTGGACTAGTGCCGTCGAAGAAAGCTTCGAGTTGATTAAGAAGAGCAATCAAGCCCCATGTTCGTTTTACCCGATTTCCCAACAAAGTCTTCGAAGTAGAGGTGATGCATCTCAAGTTGGGATTGGTGGCCGCCCTTAGTCAAGAAGGAAGACCCATCGCTTTAGTATAGTTAAATGAAGCAAAAGGAAGTACTCCACCTGGTGACAAGGAGTTCTATGCTATATATAGAGCTTTATTTCATCGAGTCAATACTTGCTTTATGAAGCCATTTGCGCTTTCTTTATCATGAAGCACTAAAATCTATGAACCACGCTTACGTTGAACAGGTGGAATTTCACAAGCATACAACTTCACAATCAAGCATAAGCGTGTTCATAACGCTGTCAGGATGCCTGAAAGTAGGAGTATTACGCCCTGTTGACTTCCATGCAAGTCCAAGTAGCTGATTCGAGTGTCAAAGAACTATACGAGGAGTGATGCTGATTTTGGTGAAACTGAAGGTATACGACAAGCCTTCGGGCGGTTTGTAAGGATGGAAGGTTTTCTTGAAGAAACACTCTACGTGATCCCGCCTTGTTCCTCGAGATCAATTTGTGATGAAATAAGTACTAAAGGAACATTAGGAGGACACTTCGTACAAACCTTAGCTCTGTTGAAGGCAAACTCTTTCGCTCAAGCTGTGAGAAAGACATTGCTAGGATTTGTCAAGAAGTGTGTCAGGTGCATGATGGCTAAAACTCATGGAAACAATGCGGACTATATACACCATTGCAATTCCAACATGCCACGGGAGCGAGGTGTTTGATTTGTTTTGGGATTACCTAGAACACAAAGAAACAAAGATTCGATTCTGGTGGTCGTTGACAAGTTTTCAAAGATGGCTCACTTTGTACCATGCAACAAGTCTAATGATGCTTCGCATGTTGCCGACTTGTACTTCAAAGAGATTGTGCGTCTACATGGTATTCCTAAGACTATGGTTTCAGATCGAGACTCTAAGTTTCTTAGTCACTTTTGGAGAACTCAGGAGTGAAACTCGGGACTTTTATTGTTTAGTACCTCTTATCACCCTCGGACTGATGGTCAAACCGAAGTTACTAATAGAAGCTCGGGAATGATACAGCAATGGGAAAAACGTGAAACAAACGGGATTTGATTCTAATTCCTAAATTGAGCGTTTGCCACAGGTCCATGCATGGGAATCGCTGGGAAAGCCCATTTGAGGTCTATGGACTACAACCGATCGGGATTCCATGGAATTAGCACCCCATCCGTCTATTCAACACCAGTGGAGATGCCGGGTTGGGAGCCAAAGAGATCAAGAAGTCGCATGAAGAAGTCTTGAAGATTGAGAAGAAGAATGCCAAATATGTGGAACAAGCAAATAGACGCCGCAAGTATGTTGAGCCTGGTGGTCATGCACTGGTCTGGGTACACAAGCAAGGATAGGTTTCCACTAGGAAAGTTTGGAAAGCTCTGGCCAAGGGTGATGGCCCTTTCAAGACATAGAGAAAATTGGAGAGAATGCCTACAAGTTGCAATTGCCAGACGAATATGAAATTTCTCCAATGTTCAATGTCAAGGAATTGAGGGCTTATCAAGGTGAAGACTTGAAGTCAAGTCCTTTTTCCCAGCTATGGGGGATTGATGCTGTGAGCTCTATAAAACACACGTAACATCGGGAATTCAGCCCTAGCTCACATTTAAGAATTGGATTGGGAGGCCGCATTGGAATACATGTGAAAACTCCTTGACCTCATTTAGCCTGGAAGGCAAAAACGTGGCCGACTTGACAAACCCTACTGGAGCCGCTATATTGATTTTAGAAAGATTTGCTATGAGGTCTGTCCCAAAGATTTTAATATCCTCAGAAGATTTGCTTTATTTATTTTAGAAAGTTTGCTTTATTTATTTTAGAAAGTTTGCTTTTAAGAGTCATAAGTATGTAATTCTAGGCTTCTTTTCCTAGTTAAAGCAGAAGGTTTTATTTGATTTAGGTGCTAATGGACTATATATACCCCTGATAATGTAGTCTTTAAAATCATTCAAGTTTAATAACATTTTCGATTTCTTTAAGAGTTCTTCGTTTCTCTTATCTCTGGTGGACTCCCTGGGGGACGAGTTCGTGGCTTCTCATACCTAGGTGGATTCCTGGTGGCTAAGTCTTTGTCCGCTTTATCAATCAACCCGTCCATGCTGATCGTGGCGCTCGGGCCTCCGTCATCCGTCCTGCGGTGGGATCAAGCCATTAACCCTGCAAAGAACCACTCTCACAGAAACTCTACTATCCTCACCATCTCATCTTTTCTCTAAACTTCCATAACCAAATTTTCAACCTCAACCCAAAACTTTCCAAATCCTGTTCCATACTACTAAAACCTTCCTAAATACGCCTTTCCCCTTATATACCATAAATTCACCTTTCTTAACTTAGAAAATCTCCAAAATTCGTTATGGCCAAAGAAAACTACCCCAAACCCATATTTTGACTTACCTAAACTTCTAGATCATCCATCTTCCGGCCCCAACCTTAAATTAATCGATCCTTGGGACTTTAACCCACTCGACAGTGGGCTACTCAAAGGCCAAAGGCCAGTGGCGAATTTAGGCTCTCGGGTTGCTAAATCGCGCTTAGTTATGTAGGCCCATAACACCCTGAAGGTATTCTACCGATTTGCCTTTAAGATCTTCCAATTTGGTCTTCAATACTACTTCAAGGGTTCTCATGGTAATTTTATGCCTAATTCATTAAACTGCGGATGTGCCTGTGGACGAGTAATAATTTTAATTCCGAGCCTCGATTACAAAAATCCCTCGAACTCGCGTTGTCAAATTGCTTCCATTGTCTAATACCAGTGGCTCTGGATACCAAACCCGATATTTGGCTCCTACACAAAATTGTGTATCTCCTGCTTCCTCGTGATCGGGCCAAAGGTTCAACACCAAGTGGAAGTAATCTACTACAACGCGATGACTACATCGGCCTCTTCCTGCGGGCAGAGGGTCTCAGCATTCCAAACCCCATCAGTTGAAAGGCCAGGCTTGTAATTGATGTCAAGGGCCCCGGGATGGGAAGAGGAGATCTTGGCATGCTCCCGCAAATCGCGGCATCTTCTGACCAGGCCTGGGCCGATCTCAAAGTATCGTAATGCAGTATCCCCGCCTTTAAGACATTTCGCAATGCCCGAGTCTGACATGATTTCTCGTGATACACCTCTCGTACTTCCTCTAGCACATATTCAGTTGTTTTTTCACCCTACGATGCACTTAAGGATGGGTGGAAGAAACCGCTTAAAGGCTTCCCTTATGATTGTTGAATTAGTCCCTCTGCCTCCGATTTTAGTCATCTTTCCTTGGCCGGTCAGCAGACGCCCGCCCATTATGTAATCCCAACGGTGGGTCCATCCAACCAGGGCCAGCCCGACTGGGAACCCACATCACAAAGATCTATAGAAGGCTCCTGCAAGGTATCTCGATGTGTCGACCTACTCGAGGTCTTCCCGCGAGGTCAAGTACATGGCCAAGGCATCCGCCTGAGTTCTCGCTTCCTGGGATAAGGTCCGACCGAACCAAGACGAACTTTTTCAAGAAATCCCGTACCTTTAGGTATTGGATCATTCGCGCTTCAGAGGTGCTCCTATTCATTCTACTACCAAATGGAGTCACAGACCTAAAGCCGGTCACCAGCTGAATGGGCGAGGTTAAGGCTCGTTATGATCACCATATCTCGCCTCGTTTTGCCGGAGGCTTGGAATCCGAATCCGAGCGCATACTCACGTCTATTCCTTTTCCGGGAGGTCAAGATTAAACCCGCCTCCGCTTCCTTGTGCATTCAGGGCCCCGTCTACGTGAGCTCTTACGGGAGGTCACTGCTGAGTCTTCTCAGAGGGCTCCAACGAGATGAATTCCATGATGAAGTCCGCTAAGACCTCGCCTTTATTGTAGTTTCGCTTATATATGATGTCGAACTCGCTAGCTATGGCCCACTTCATCGCCTCTTCCCGAGGTCTCGGTTTATGTAATACTTTGGCTTCATCTGACATTATGTCGAATCCTATGGCATGAAATTCCGAAGTATGGGCGAAGCTTCTGAGCCGGTTACTAATGCCAAGATTAGCTTTTCCATCCTCGATATCCTCCTCTCCTCTTAGAGTCACGCAAAGAATAAACCTGGGCGGGATGCACTTCGCCTTTATCCCTAACGCAGGACAACGCTGGTCGAAGTCCTAAACGGCATAGAGTGAGGAGCTCTCCCTCAACGAGGCTTACCAAAATGGGGGAACTTAAGCATGTTTTCAATGCCGAGAATGCTTCTTCGCGCACTTCAGATCCCATCGGGAAGGCCTCTTTAAAACTTGGTGCTATGGCTGACACTTCATCACTCGCCCTAGATACGACCCGCTTAAAGAATCCTTCATGTCAAACGCTTGACCTTCTTTACAGGCGATGGCATGTCGGTTACACTTTATTCGTCTCGGGATTTGCCTCACCTCTATGTCGACTATGAAACCTAGGAATTTTCCTGCTGATAATCCGAAGGCGCACTTAGCTAGATTCAGCTTCATGTCAGACTTCCTTAGATCCGAACGCCTTGAGCGTACGAGCTTAGCGGAGCTCGACAAAGGGTGGATTTTACCAAAGATGTCATCTATGTACACTCCATGGTCGCTCCGATTCAGCTTCTAGAACATCCCGTTCACCCACCTCCCTCGTAGGTAGCTCCTCGCTCTTTTAGCCCAAAAGGCATCACACGATAACAATAGGTTCCCCATTCAGACGCAATCCAGGTCTTTTCTCGGGGTTATCCGGATCCGCGTCGATCCGGGTCAGGCTGAGAAGGCATCCATAAACCCGAGGGAGTCTACTGCCATCAGCCCAATGAGGTCGACCGCAACAAAGGGAAACTCCGCCTTTTCGGGCACGCCCGCTGATGCCGTCGATGCGTAGTCGCCACTCCGCTTCGCTTTTTTCGGGACAAGACGACGTCAACCATTCAGATATTCCACCTCTCTCGATTGCTCATGCTTGGAGGAGTTTGTCGCACCTCCTCGCTGATCGCTTGCTTATCTCGCGTGAAGCACCTCCTTTGTTTTACCGGGCTTGAAAATGGACTAACGCTCAAACCCTATGAGTAATTACCAATAATTCCTCCTATGTCCGCCTCGTCTAATGCCAAGACGCCTTTGTTCTGCCTCAAAATGGGTGAGAGGGCTTTTGAGGTCTTCTACTAGCCTGGAGCCGATGTAGGCGAGGTGTTCAGGTCGCCATCCAACTGGGCATGTTCCAACTCTTCCTCAGGCCTGTGCTCCGTGAACACCTCGTCAGCGCATGTCGCAGTCACCAGAGAAAGAACGCTCGCTTTCGCTGATGTCAGGCGGCAATTCCCTCATAACTGTTAATTTCAAACATCTCATCTCGCCACATAACTGATCATCATACAAAATAGGTAATGGTTTTATTGTATCGAGGGTCCGCCTAACAACATATTATAAGCGTATCGGGAATTCGCAACGGTGAATCTCACGCTGCCGCTGCCGCAAGGGGATCTCCTAAGGTGAGTACTAGCCGCATTGGTAGCCTTGCGGGCAATACTTTTCTCCGGGGGAAGAATCCCTCGTGATGGAAGCCGACGTTCCATTCCTCTCCCTTCCGATGCCCATCTTATCAAGGCCGAGGCGAAGATGATACCACTTAACTTCCGTTTGTCAACTGTAATCTCGATGGACCGCTTCACGCCACAATCACACTACTGCTGGTCAGCCATGGGGGTGCTGGTATCCCTCCGTGTCCGAGTCGAGAACGCTATGGATGTGTCGGTCGGTGCGCTCGGGACACCGCCAGACTTCCGCTATCTCGCGACTCGATAAGCATGCAGCATGAGCTTCCCCGGCTACCGACTCCCTCCTCCTGCAAATCCTCTCGATATCACATGAATTTCCCCTAGAGGCTGTTGGTGTTGAGTTGTTGCCTGTCGTAGGGGTGGTGGTGGCCGCCGAGCCGAGCTCAGGCTCGAGCCCCGATTCTCGAGGTCGATTTTCGGGATTATGAAGCGCCTGAGATGCCCACGCCGCATTAAGTACTCTATTTCCTTCTCAGTCAGATGCAACTGAGTCCGTGGCAAGGTCCATAGTCTCATGGAACTCACAATACCAAAAGGTTCCCCCATGGCTGATTCAACTTCATTTGAGTCACACCTCAGCACGCTTGTTCAGATTTCACGCAGACCCGATATCGAGGCCAAGTATGGGGTTGAAACCGCCGGTGCGGAATAATGCTGTCGCTCTTCGAGTCAGTAGCGGTCAGACGATCCCCAGGTTTCGCTCTTGGGACTGCTCTCCATCTTTCGAGACTTCCTGGGCCACTTTGTCCGCTTGGGCTCCGTCCCGGTCGTCATTCTGTCCCGCTTTATTTATGGGTGGAGGAGCCCCTTTCGATAGCGAGGCTTCTTTAGCCAGCACGTACTTCTCTCAAGAGCACCTCACCATGCTTACTGGGGGACGCAGATGGAAAAACATCAAGTCTTTCGACCGTACTCTAATCCAAAGAATGAATGCATGATCGCTACTTTCGTCAGTATATCTACCTTCGTGAGACTCGTTGAACTCCTTTGAACAGACTCACTCCCGCAAGATCTACTTGACTGGCCAAAAGATGGTAGCTGGATTTCTATAATGGTCTGCCCCAATGAAGTGAGAGACGAATACAATGGATAATTCCCTGAATGAGGAGATTGATGAGGCCTAAGCCCGTTAAACTGCGCCAATGGGCCTTTAATGTGATAGCGAAGCTCGTGATCACACGTGGTCTCGATACCCATACAACTCCATTTCGTTTTTGTAAGTGCCAGACGATCGACCGGATTCGACACCATCGAACGCCGACTACGTGCATTCCGAACTTGATGGAAGGGGAAGTGAAGCACCTCACGTGGAACGGTGACTCTGGGCCCGCACCAAGGTGTCCATAGTGTCGTGAGCGTCCTTACCACCTCCCTTCATTACCTACCAGCTCTCACTGGAGGCTCTGGAACCTCCGCTCCTATGATCGCTTCCTCGCTTCCGCGAGGGTGGCGTAGCTGCTTCCCGATATGCCTTCCGAAAGTGCTGCTTCGTCTCTCTCCAAGTACACCAGGGTCCATGCCTCTAGCTTCGGCCGGATCAGATTTATTTCAGCACTCGAACGCCGAGATTGTGTCATTTCTTCATGAGGAGGGAAAGTCAGGACCTTCCTGAAGCCATACGCCCCTGGCAGATTGCGATTCGCCTCGTGAGTTCCTCTAACTTCCTATCGTGCAAGTTTGGCCAGAGCGCGAGCTTCCACCCTCGCTTCGTGGTTGCCAGACGCTTCTAAATCCCCAAGAGGTTCGCGTTCGCGCCATCGCATCTTGGCACTCGTGGATCGGGCGCATTTCGCTTTATGTTCCGTGGTTGATACCATCGAGAATCGGAGCGGTCGGGCCTTTATTTATCAAGGAATTGTCGCTCTACGACGGCGCCAACCAGCGATACTTTTTCAACCTGACTAGCCGAGCGTGGTTGGTGGGTATCGGGCCGACTCACCGCGGCCGGGTTCGCAAGCTCAACGTGGCACCGCTGGCGACCAAGGCTCGATATGGAACCTTCCAAAGACAAGAAAGAAGAAAAAGGTCACGGGCTACCGTCGCCCGATTCCTCGCCGGGCCGAGAGAAAAGATAGATCGCTGTATGGTGAATGTTTTCAAGGTGACCTTTCACCGACGGGTGGTCTCGCATTTATAAGATACGTTTTCTCCCAATCGGATTTCGATAGTATTCCTCTTATCGACGGAGGATTTTCTTTCCTTATCGCCGCCGATTAATAAGGGATAATTTGAAACCGCCATTTGAAAGTATTATCCTACTTCCCTTATCAGGAGATTTGGTTTGATTTACGTGATAAGCAGCTATCGGGAAATATTCCGTTTTCTCATTGTCGATCCCACATCCCAAGATGAGATGTTATACGCGAATTATCTTATTTTCCTTGTCAGAGATCTAGCTGGATTTGGCAGGATAATATGTTATCGAGGATTATTCTATTTCTTATCGATGGGATTTAGTTTGATTTGCATCATTGACATCTATAACCGCCTTCGCCGTATGACCGGGCCTTCATTCGGGCTTCGTGGGTCAGTATTCCGAGGTTTCAATGGGCGCTGGGCTTCTTCTTTGGTTTCATGAGCGCCCAAGGAAACTCATTTTCAAACCCTATCAAGCATTATGTGAGGTGTAGATTTTCTTCTTTTCTTTTCTTTTTTTTCCTAGAAAGTCTAACTTTCCACTGTTAAATCATCTTTTATAAAGAGTAAGTTATTTGATGGTTGTTTAGGTAACAAATGTCTTTAACAATCTCAAAGACAAAGAGAAAAGTTCAAGGAAAAATAAACCAGATATCGAGGATTAATGGGTTTCGTATGAAGCTCGCAGCCTAAGTATGGGAAGATACTTGAAGAAATGGGCAATCTCGCAGCCAGCTTCTACGTGGAACGAAACGATGATCGAGTCAAGCTAGAATTGTTAGGAATACATTAGTGGCATCCCCATCACAAGAGCTTCGCAAGGTTCATGGGCCAAAAGCTTTCTTAGCGATTTTCAAGGCACTAAGGATGGATAAATGTATTCAAAGAACTAGCAAAAATGGATTTCAATTTAGTTAAATCCATACACCGTGTAAGGAGATACTAAGTAGTTTTCAAGTGAGTTTTTACCTTTACTTAGGCACTCATTTATTTCTCTTCTTCTCTTCTCTTCTTCAAAGAAAATTATCCATATTTGGTTCAGATTTCTGAAGTAAAAATAAGGAATTTTTTGAAAATAAGATGTTTGATTCTCGTTTTTAAAATTGTTCTAAAAATAGCTTTGAAAACACGTATAATGTAAACTATTCTTGTTATTTGAGTTTTTTGTGTTTTCGTATTTTCCAACAAAAAACGTGGTCGTTTGTCATGGTTTACGAGTTCTCCGGTTTTCAAATCAAAAAATAGTTTTCAAAAACTGTAAACAAAGAGGCCCAAAGGGCTTGTTTCGTTGTGAGAATAGTTTTCGAAAACATAAAGAACATTAATTTAGGGTTTTCTAACAACTGTTCTTCAAATTTAGTATTTTCTACGTTTTCAATGTTTTTTAGAACAAAAAAACAAGGAACCAAACGATTTTTTTTCCTATTTTCTTTGTTCTCATTGCTTTTTAAAACATAAAACAATTTTATAAAATCAAAATCAAACAAGCCCAAAGTTTTGGAAACACGGGCAACATAAAAAAAAAAAGGGGCCTTTTTCACCTGACAACTTTTTAGTGTTTTGGAAACACATATAACGCAAAAAAAATGTTCTTCAACATAGGAACCAAACAGCCCTTGCTCACTCGACGCACTCTGAACAGCTTCTTTTCATCTCCTCAGATCCGATTTGATGGTGGAAAGACCTAGGAATCAAGCTCTCAAGAAACCAACCACCGAATGGTACATGTGGACCTCGCGCTCCTCCCACATCCAAGTCATCCGAATGCAGGGTCGAGTCATAAAACCAACTCACTAGTCTATATAATTGATGACATCTTTTGATGTTCATGGAACACCATGAACTCAATCTATTCACGTGTCGCCAACAGTAGTGATATAACAAAATGTTAGAATTCATCTGATTGTAAAACCTAAAACCACTTTTAATTAATCACTAACTAATCATACGTAGACGGGAATACGAGGCCGTTGAACCACTACTGTGACTATGAACATGTTTCAATGCTCTTAACTAAGATCACAAATGAAATAAGTTCCAAGGTCTACAAAGATTATGGTTGGAACCCCATAGATTCTCTTCGAAAATCGGTATGTTAGATACTTACTATTTTACAATTTGGAATTTAAAATTATCAATATTCATTGGAATTTCGAACGCAGTTAAAGTGAATCTTCTTCTTCTCGCTTCGATCCTGCATACTGTGGGCAATTTTATGCAATGTACTTTTGGTCAAGCAAGATGGTTTAGGCTGGGCATGTGCCAAAGACTCATGAATACTTGAAAATGGGATACTATTCCGGTACATGTGTACTTGTACATGTTTTTTCTCTCAGGTCATGGTCTAAATCCAAGAGAAACGAGATAGTGTGGATGATTTTCCCAGAATTATATCTTCTGATGCCACGATTCTTCGTCTCTCGATGATCTGGGAAGCGCCAAGGCAATTCTCACTGACTAGTCTGCGCCTCGCACCACATGATCATTTCCCGTCTTAGCCTGCACACAAACAACCAGGGTCTCGCCTATATTGCCTTAATATTGCCACATCTCGCCTATATCTAAGACACAAAAAGTACATGTGTACTACCCTCAAGGGTAGCTAGGTTGGTGTAACTTATTGTGGTGGGTTACCACTGGTAACTAGTTAAGTAGAATATGTGGTATGGGTGAAAGGGAATGGTATTTTATCTTCCTACACTTATAGGGTCCCCGTCTAATGCATGTCCTCAAAGCAACTAATAACAAAACAAAGCAAATGCGTAAATCTCCATGTTATGAATGCAGCTACACTCGCTGTAGCACGCTTACGCTTATGTCAGAAACAATAAGCAGATAGCGCTACTACGTCAAGCAAATGGCACTAAGGTCACTAAAACCTTCCTCTGGCCACAATCGCTACAGGCCATGCCACGCCTTGGCGTGGGCCTATGCTGCTACATAGGGTCACTACGCTGCGATGTAGGACCCCCGACATTGCCCAGATTTTTTATCATTTAGTCCCTTTTTCCAGAAATCCAACTCAAAACCCAAAATAATCCATGAACATCATCGAAAACAACTCCCAAATGGGTTCTAACCCAACCAAAACCAAACATAGGGATTAATTAGGTTTTTCCAACCCAAACTCGAATACTTGTAAGTTAAAGTTAACTTCCTAACACCTAAACATGTCTCCAAACACCATAAACCAAGAATCCATACAAATCCATTCATCTATCATGTAGGGTTTTACTAACCCAACTTTCAACAAATCTAGGGTTATGATGAATTCCTAACTAAACCCTACAAATGGAACAAACTACTATCCATACAAACCCATACAAAACCTCAATACATCCATAATATTCCATACAAAATCATAGTCATCCATACACAAATAGTTTCCAAACAAATACCTAGTTTCCATACCTTTCTTCTCTTCTTCCTCTTCTTCTTCTCTTCTTCTTCTCTTCTACGTTTTTGGCACTCCCAAATGAGAGACCAACTTGGTCTTGGTCTTATCCCCTTTTGGAGTTAAGGCCATGTTTGGCTCAACTCATTTTGAATTTTTTCCCCATTTTTGCACTTAGGTCCTTCATCTCTCTAGTATTATCAAATTAACTTAACAAAATCCTAATTTGGCATACAATCTTTTCTTCTTATGTCTTTTATATCATGTTTTGACAAATTCGAAATTTACCCTTTGTTTATTTCCGGATTTCTCAGATTTCACGTCTTGAATTTAAATTACAAAAAAAAAAAAAATCAAATTATACCTACAAAATACCCTAAATACGTTGAAAACGACTAGGGTATATTTCAGGGTGTTATAGTCTTTTCCAATCTAGACAAGTGATCAACTATCACATCGGTCATCATATTTTTATCTTTGATCTCCGTATCAAACTCTTGCAAATAGCACACCCATCCGATCGCCTTTTAGTTTGGCCTCCTTCTTTTCCATTAGATATTTAATTGTAGCATGATTAGTGTGCATTATAACATAGGACCCCAATATGTAAGGCCTTAATTTTTCACAAACACCATTGCCAGCATCTCATTTTCTGTGGTAGTGTAGTTCTCTTATGCTTCATTGAAGGTTTTGTTGGCATAGTATATGGCCTTGAAAAATTTTTCAGCTTCTTGTCCCAATATCCTATCAGATAATCACTGCATCACATAATTTCTTCAAAATCATTGTTCCAAATAAAACAATAATGTGGAGTTGTCACTAAACTGATTTAATTTCTTCAATGCAGATCCGCTCTGATTCATCAAAATTCACCAGATCTTTTTCTAACAATCTACATAATGGTTTGGAGATTTTTTAGAAGTCCTCGCGAAATCTTTGAAACCAGCATGTCTAAGAAAGCTTCTTATCCCCTTGACTGTTGTAGCTAGGTGGTAAGAGAGTTTTTATGATAGCAACTTTTGCTTGATCTACTTCCAATCCATCTGCAGAATTCTTGTGTCCCAAGACAATACCTTATGTTACCATGAAATGACATTTTTCCTAATTTAAAGCTAAATTTCAGGTTCGACACCTCAAGTAATCGTTTAAAATTTCCAAACAATTCTCAAAACTAGATCCATATACTGAGAAGTCTTCCATAAAGATTTCCATAGCCTCTTCCACCAAATCAGCAAACATAGACATCATACATCTTTGAAATGTGGCAAGTGCATTACATAATCCAAAAGGCATCCTTTTAAAAGAAAAGGTGCCATAAGGACATGTAAATGTAGTTTTGTTCGATCCTAAGGCTATAACAATCTAGTTATACCAAAATATCCATCAAGAAAGAATGGGAGTGCTAACCTGGTCTGGAAGATTTGGTCAATGAAAGGTAGAGGATAATGGTCCTTTTTGGTAGCAGTGTTTAGTTTTATGTAGTCTATACAGACTCTCCATCCTATCATAGTTCTTGCAGGAATCAATTCATTCTTCTCATTTCTGATCACAATGAATCCTCCCTTCTTTGGAACCACAAGAACTGGGCTCACCCAAGGGCTGTATGAGATTGCATATATGAAGCCTGGATTTAGCCATTTCAAGATTTCGACTACTTCTTTCATCACCTGGATTCTCCTTCTCTCGATGTTCTATGAGGTTTTAAGATTCTTCCTCCAACAGATCTTATATTGCATGTGAAGGATCGATTCCTTTCAAATCTTCTATGTACTGCTATTGCCTTGCATTTCCGAGAATCTCCACGCTTTACTCTTCTAGCTCGCCAATTCGCTTAAAATGATGACTGGCTTGGCTTCTTGTTCTTGTCAGTAAAGAAAGATACTTCAAATGTTCAAGCAATTCCTTTAGAATCAACTTTGGATTCAGATTTTCTCGACCAACTTTTTTCTTCATAACTCGCTGATTTTTCTGCATTTCATTTTCCTAACACCAGTACCGCTTCTTTTAAATTACACGGAGTTCGTAGATTCAACTTCAAGATCCAAGATACTCTGGAATTAGTCTCATTCTCATTCATCAACTATGAAAATTACAATCATTGATTAGTTCAAAACCAATGGAATTTTGTTTTGCAACTTCACAATCGCATTAATAAATTCAGTCAAGCCAAGTCGTGATTGAGATCATGCACTAATCGGAAAGTTTTTGAAACAAACAAAAGTAACCAAATCTATTTTCCTACTTCGAGATTTTTATTTTTTTTAGATCAAAACAATTTGTAACCAAACATACCTTAGTTTTATAAAGAAAAATGACCATAGTTTCTAGATGTAGTTGTCGGTTTTAAATACTACCCCTGAAAGCATACTCACTGAAAATTCCTCAACATATGAAGTACACCTGTGACATCCCATTAGTGGCGTAGAATCACATCACGTGGTACATTTTAATTAGTTTCCCACCGCATACTTACACGTTGACGCCCCATTTGTTAGAAGTTAGAACTAATAAAAAGTTTACATTTTTCAAGACAAGAAGCAGGATGGGCATGATGTGCATCATCATACCTCGGAGTTCTTCATGTTGAAAACCAGTACTTCAATAGAAATTATGTCATGTTATGGATACTATTTCGTAGACATGGAAGTGTCCCAACAAGGAATACCTATCTCTAAATCCATTTTCAAATATGTTTACAAAGGGTTGTCTCTAATGCCAGTATGATCGCTCATTTGATGTATAAATATGATAATAATTAGTGCCTCCTAAGCCTCAAGAGCACATGAAGTCGCTTGTCTATGGTGCTTTCATAAAAGAATCAGTGCGAGCGTGATGAAATGTGCACTATTCAATACCTAAGTAATAAACAAAGCATTTATCGGATTGTACCAGAGTGCTAGCTTACTCATGTATTATTAGTTAATATTAAAGTCATCCTATATCACGGAATGGGATAAGTCATACTCATTTCATACTACGTGGATGTCTCGAATTTTGATGTAGACTCATCTGTGTGACTCATGAAGGTCGAGCATGCTACTATCCCGCCACTTTATTATCAGTAGTCGTGGGGGTGTACCATGCTCACCTCGGCCACTGAAGACAAGCGAGTCGGACACACTACGTTATTCATCACAACAAGCATCATGCCACAATTGATATGCATAACGTAAGCAATATATAATAATTATGGGCCACTCATAACAGACCACCTTATTACTGCCTGCCTCCTAATCGTCCATAATGTATCCCCCATAGTGACTATATAACATACGAGTCAGATTGAATGGGATAAGTCAGACCTCATGACAAATACATGGATGTCCCCGACCTGATAGAGACTCATCGATCAAGAGGAATCACACCAATAGAAATCGGGCCTTTTCTGGCGCCTAATCTCTACTCGCGTGAAGAGAATGCCACTTTGCGTAACATACGCACTTCGCGCCCCACCAACTCAAACCCAATGTTATCAGGTAAATAAGTAGCGATCCCGAATATACAAACAACTTTCGCTCCTCGCCAAGACAACCTCAGCGAACTGGCCCTCCCCAAGAAAATCAAGACCCAACGTTGCGTGCTTTGGACGACATGTTGTTGTCTCGGTTTGTCCCTACCATGCTAAGCCAAGAGGCCCCGCTTCACTTCACTTTGCTAAAATTCTAGATGTACGATGGCCTTTAGGATCATTTCGATCACCATATGCACACACTGAATGACACTGCAGTAAGGAATAATGCTCCTCGTTATTTGTTGTCTTCCCATTTAAATTTGGCCGACTTCATTATCAGTGGTTCCACTTTCTAGCCTACCACAGTGACTTGCGGCGTTCCCTGCTCGAGAAGTTTTGTTACTTAGTATATGCGCCAAAGCTTAAAAGGAAGCAAAACTAACCACTATTCCACATCCGTATAGGAGATCCGAGTGCATCGTGGACTTTACGGCATTTTAAGGTCATGCTCTTCCATCTCGATGCCATGAATTTGACACAATACGCATGCAATGAAACAAGCTATTTGTCAATACTCTGGCCATTCATCACACAGATCCCCGCATCGACAATGAGCGAAATCCCGGAGGGGCAATCAGTACGCCATGCTCGAGGACTACGTAGTTGCCACGACCAAACGAACAGTCGCCAGTACATCAGATTTTCGATCCTACTAAGGAATGGAGGAAAGAGTGTGGGTAAGGACGACCGTAGATAGGAGGGGGTAAGCCAAGAATCTACCGATTCGAGCCGCACCGATGTGACACAATGAGACCCAGGACTGCCTAGGTGGCCGAGCCATCAAGAATCAGATGGAGAAATAACAATAAATAGACATAAGGTTCACTATCTCACCATCTCAACTCTTCCGATCATTTAAATTTCCATAGCTTCTGAGGCCTAGGCCCTGTGAGGTGACCCAGAGGGGAGAGACAAGTCCATTTCATGGAGTACCATGGTGGAATCAAGATATGACCAATGACTATTACCGACCGGTTTCTAAACTACTCGGGTCAAGAAGTGACATCTTCGGGTATAAATCGACAGGCCACCTTGAATGGTCTCGCAAGCCCCGCCACAAACGAGCCTCGCCAGATAGACACAATCCTCAACTTCCCGACGATGCCCAAAACTCGAGGTCAGCCACACTATGGTGTTTTTCTAGCCAAGGTTAATTACGCTGGCCCTCAGCAAAGATTCGACCCATCGAGCGTATTATTACCTTCATCGAATCTCCCCTTAGATAGCTGTCTATGCCTCACTCTGATGCACTTGTTCTGACTTTGGAAGTTGTGTGGCACTGATTTAGCTGATTGGGCCGACTCGACAATGTCGCCACCTCCCACTCGCCTCCTCAACATATAAGATATAATGACAAGCTCAACTTGTGGAGAGTGCCATTCGCTTTAACGGGTTGTAGACCATTCACTAGGAGATATAGTCTTGTCGATTTCGGCTAGGCCTGTCACCGCCTTGGTACCACTCATGATGATTGACGAACCGTCATCCTTCAACACCATTTTGGGGCGCACCTGGATCCATGAGATGAAGGCATGTCATCATCATACCACCAAATGCTAAGTTTCTTGACTCCACAGGGTCGGATTGACATAAGGGGAGAAAGAATGCCTCCGGAATATCAAACACCTCTTAGAGGTTTGCAGGCGTCAACAAGCCCAAATCCTTCTCAAAGACTCGACGAGCCTGCAAGACCTTCACTAAAGCCGTTGAATCGAGTCGGACTCAGATCTTCGACTCCAGCCTCGACCAAATTTCCTACTCACCACAAGAATGAATTCAAGGTCGCTTTAAACCCTTCGATAACAAGCGAATGACAAGTCAAAACTCAACACGACACAAAAAATATTTGAATCTCAACACTCGACCCGCACCGGTCCGCTTGTCAAATTCTTGTACCACGGATCGCAGCACATCCCCATCCGGGCATAAGACGCCTACATTGTGACTTATTTTTACTAATGGTGGAAGGTTCATAATAAAGGTAATGTTTACCGCTGCAGAAGAGGTAATATCTCCCTAGATTATGGTGTTTTAGGGAGTGTGAGTATAAGACCTCTTTTAATCCTAAATGCACCTCATACTTCCTATTGAGTACGCACACGCCCAACAGAACATGGATGATATTCACATAGACATGGATGGGATGGAATCGGGTGAAGTGTAAAAACTGATGAATCAGGGGCGAAAGGGGGAACCTCAATCCCTCACTAATGTGGATCTTCTAAGTAAATACCTCATTCGCACGATCCATAAAATGAGTCTCCGTGGGGAAAAACTTATTAATAGGAGGAAAAGAAAATTTCTCCAAAATGCGTATGTCCTAGCCTCTTAATGGGTCCGAGCCACGCGATGACTCCATTCGCTCCTACCTGAAGGAACATCCTCAACCGGCGAGAGGACTCCAGATCTCGCCCACACTACTTTCAACAATATCCTCTCCTCTAGCCATCCTATGAGCTTTCGTCATCAATACAAAGCCTGGAGAACCCGCCAGGGTTAGTCACCCCCCTCCCCCTTTCTCAAGAAAAAAAAAGAAAAAAAATACCCAACAACAAAGAAGAAGAGATAGAGGAACAATTGACGAATGAAAGGAAGCAAACACCATAATTTATCTTTACCTGTAAAGGGTCGAGGAATAAGAGCACTATAGCACCTGGTGGAGGATAGATGATCCAAGCAATACGTATGATAAATCCGCAGAGACTCTACGATAGCAAAGGCGTGAAATCCCCCAAAGAAGAATTCTGAGGATATTTAAAGCCGTGAACACCATGTAGACATCGAAACACGCGCTAATGTATCATTATGATTAGAGAACCAAAATTTAGTCCTGGAACTACCACCTGTGTGCAATGAATCATGGAAATGTCCGTGCTAGCTGAATGACTCGCACGCAAGGAGCCTAAAGAGTCTACCGTCATTCTAACCCTAATGGCTCGAATGATCGGGGGATAGTGGAATGGGATATGCCATAGCTCACGTGGTAGTCATGTGAGGGACCTAGCTCACGTGACAATCATGCGAGGGACCCGAACTCTCTCATGTGAGCTGTCATGTGAGTGACCTAAGCTCGACAAGAACTCACTTGACGGATAATGTCTGTGAAGGTCGAAAGGTGCTACCACCTCCATCACCTCGAGCATCGCAGATAAAACGACTATCCACCTCGACACGCAGTTACCATCAGCCTGCAACGTAGGCGTTACGCCAGGAATTGTAAACCGCTCATAAATGCCCACCTTATAATTGTCTATTTGATAATCGCCCACATGATAGATTCATATATATATTATGGGCTTGTATCTGAGAAGGTTTCATTTTTTAGGTTCCATTAAATGTATTCATTAAAGGAGAAATAAAAATTATTGTGGAAGGAACTTTAAAAGCTCAGCTTGTATTCTAGATAGCAAGATTCTGTGTATTATCTTGAATTTGCTAAGAAAACAATGGGGGTTAAATATCTTTCTAAAACTTGTTTTCAAAGAAAACAAAAAGGATCCATTTTAAAGATAAGTGGATATTTGGTGTTGTTTAAAACATTTAAAAGACCTATTATATATATATATATATATATATATATATATATATATATATATATATATATATATATAAAGACATTATTGATTTTTTCCTTGTTATAAAATGAATAATAATTTAAAAAAATAGTATTTTTCAAAAAAATTAAAAATGAAAAACAAGCAAATTTTTATAAATGTGATGTCTGTAATTAAGGCCTAATGGTTTGAAGGTTTTATAAAATAACTACTAATTTAGTTAGAAAGTATAACTACAATACATGGAAAAAACAAATAAAATGAAGCTAAAGTAACATAGAAAAATTTTAATTTGTTAACTTTAATTTTATTGTTTTATTTTACTTTTGTATTTTTATGTATTTTATTTAGATTTTATCCATTTTTATGTATTTTATGATTTAATAAAAAACAATAAAAGGACATATATATTTTATGTGGTCCAAAGATTGTGTTTACACTACATTTAACTCGATATGCTTTCTTATGTGTTTGCTGAGAATCATATTTGGGTTAAATTGTATTAACCCACATAACTTGTTTAATGAATGACAAATTTGACTCAGACACCAATTTAATTATTACGTTAATTAATATTTAATATATATTCACTAATTTAATATATTATTTGTGTTAAATATGATTTTAATTAATTATAATTTATATTATTTTAAATTATCAAATTATTAAACGGGTTACATGTAATTACATCGTGTTACAAAATTACTAATCGGGTCATGTTTGACTTTTTATTTTTGACCAATTGATTATTCGTGGTCAGGTTCGAGATGACGAATACAATAAATACTTATTATCGACATCGACAAACACAACCCGCTAACACGACTTGCCACCCCTATCCATAGGAACGACGACTTAAACTTTCACTATCATTCAAATATGGTTACATATGAGTGTGTTTATAATAAACCTTGATATGATCAATTTAGAAAAATACTTCATAATATGGACTATACTTTTATCAGATTATACCACGCGCTCGACCGCGTCCCCAACCTACTACTTTGTCTCCCAATAAAGAGGATATGCATAAACGAAAAATACCATCACTCCTCTCCCCGCTTCTACCCTTTTCATTCTCAAGGAATCACATGCCAATTTTTTTAGAAACCAATCAAGTAATCTTAACTTCAATTTAATTTATAGAATATTATCGCATTAGCTTGTTTCATTTTCTCTATATCACATGCAATTGTCGTGTTATTGAACTAGACCTATGGCATCAATTAAGATTTAAGAAAGACAATTTTTGTTCCAATCTTCTCTGTTAGGAATTTGAATTGTTTTCACTTTACCTGGCAACAAGTGATACACAACGTTCACACGCTTAGAAGACCCATATACAACTTTAATGAAAATTTCGCCTCCATTGATATTAAATGTGCAGTCATGACCACCCATCAAAACTACAAAAATGTGCAAACAATGAATTTAAAGCTAAGGCCATTTGGAGACAAAGATACGGATAGGGATAAGTTCATGTGGTGGAAAAATGGTAAGTGGGTCTACCACAATTTATTATGTTTACCTTTTATTAGTTCCACTCTTCTTGACGTATAAGTTTAGTCAGCCTGTCATGAAAATCGTGTATTATTCATCTCTTACATTCTTGGTTCATTTTATATTTATACTAAAACCATTAATTATAAAACTGTTTAAACTTCGATATTGTGACACAGACTACTGTAGGATTTTAAACCCATTTTTTAGAATTTATTGTTTTTCATAAAAATATACCCTATAAAATTTTGGTAGTAAAAGTTGATATAAATTTTTGAATCATTTAAATAGATTTTAAGTTAAATTATTCTTAGCCCATCATGCTTAGCCTATGTTGCTGGAGTTGGTCATGTTCAATGTTTCAAAAGACAAAGTATATGGAGGATAGGGATCCGGGTTCGAGGTCCCAATGAGTACAATTTATTACATCAGAATTAAAAAGGTTTAATTGTAAAAAAAGTTAAATTATGAATTTTAATCTCTATCTAATTTTGTTTTTCAGTATTGATGTTTGTAAATTAACATAATTTTTTTCTAAATTATCTACTTATTTATACTTAATTAATTTCACTAGTATTTAGTATTTACCTATAAATCATAATTAATACTTTTATTATAACATTCATATTAAAAATATTGTAAAACATATATAAAGTATTTGTTGTAAATTGAATCATAAATTTGAAATATATTCTTACCAACCAAATACATGATTGATAATTTAAGTGAAAGAGACTTTTTTTTTTTACATGAAATAAAAGAGGCTTAAGCTTTAGAACTTCAGTGCAAAGTGGGACATACAACAAAAGTGAGGGGTATTTATGCAGTGAAACCGATCTACAAATCCAAAGGGTCCACAGAGGGATCTTCTCCACCTAAAAACCCATCTAATCACATTAATATGTCATTAGGTATGTTGCTCAATCATGGGGTCAGAATAAAGTGGGGGTAATACCGATAAAGAGTGAGTGAGGAATGAGGATGGGGTAAGTGAGATTTCCTTCTCATGTGAGAGTTGAGATTGAGAGACTTACTTACTGTGGTCAGTCCTCACCATCTTTCCATTACCCATTACCCATCTCTTTGTTGATGGGCACCATTATTTGCCCCTTGAAGTTAGATTGAACAACAACACCCCCATCCCCCCCATTTTGAAAGTTGTGTACATTCAAAAGAAAGTTGTTTTGTACATTCAAAAGCCAGAAAGATCCTTATCCAGAATCCTCCCTCTCCCTCTCCCTCTTCCCATGAGGCTCAACTACTACCTGTACCTATCCCCACTCCCTACTAAACACGGACCGTATTCCAAGATTTATTCTATCCTATGAAGATTTACTTTATTTATTTTAGAAACTTTGCTTGTATGAGTTGATTATGTAATTTAGGAAAGCTCTTTCTCTCTAGCGAAGTAAAGTTGCTTTATTTTTTAGAAAGCAAGGGGCCTATAAATACCCCCTTTAGTTGTGTTTTTTTCATTCATTCAGTTTAATAAAGTTTCAGATTTCTCTTTTTGGTAGCTTCTCATCTCGGTGGATTCCCTCGCGAGTTCACATTCTTATACCCAGCGATTCTCATGCTAAGTCTGAGTCCGACGACAATCAACTCCATCCATATTGACGTGCGCCTTCTACCTCCATCATCTATCTTGCGTGGATCTTTTAGTGACTCAAGAAGTAAACTACCTTATGCAAACTCTACTATCCTCACCATCTTATCTTTCTTTAAACTTTCCATAACCAAATTTTCAACCTCAACCCAAAACTTTCCAAATCTTGTTCCATACTATTAAAACCTTCCTAAATACCTATTTTTTTCCTTATGCACCATAAATACACTGCCCTAACTTAGAAAATCTCCAAAATTCGTCCATAACCTATTTTGGCCCTAGAAAACTACCCCAAACCCATATTTTGACTTATCTAAACTTTAGGATCATCCATTACGGTCCCAACCTTGCATCAAAGTGGTATCAGAGCTCAAGGATTGATGGCTGATGATAAGCAAAAGGGCGTTCTTGGTTCCGGAGACAAAAGTGATAATCATGGTTCAAGTGGTTCTCAGTCGCCATTGCAAAAACGCGTTGTTGATCTTGAATCTGTGGTTCAGCGTCTATAAAAGCAGATAACTATCAATGATGATCCTATGGCATCAAATACCTTCATGGAAGTGAAGGTGATGAAAGTCTTGACGAGGGAACTGTGCCGCTTAGCCAAGTTCGAAATTACTTGAGGTGCAAGAAGCCTAAAGACAAGCATTCAAGAGACTATGATTATGGAAACCCACTCACCCACCACGTATATATATTTGCCCAGTCAGGTCATTAATCAATAACAGTAGTGCTATTGTTGCTTATGGTTCTCTTGACTTTTGACAGTCTGGACTCAATAAAACAGGACATGATCATGTGGTGCAGGAGCAGAAAGATTAGTATTCAGAGAATTACCTTGGACGCTTCCCAAATCATCCCAGAGGTGAAGAATTGCAGCAGAAGAATATATAATACCGGAAAATCATCCACAATACCTACGTTTCTTTTTGTTATATCATGACACCAAGAGAAAAAACATGTAAACCAGCAACGGGTTTTTCCAATATCTAGGGCTTATTTAAAAAATAATATCTAAAATACGATGTTTAAAAAAATATTTTATAATTTTACAATAGTTTTTATAAATTAGGAAATAGATAATTAAAAATTATGTTTTGAAGAAATGATTTCTTCAACGATAAAAACTTAGAGAAACCAACTTTTCTAAACACTCAAACTTATAATATTTGAGTTCAGTGTGAATTTCATGCTTCTTAAGAATAGAAATTAAATTAGGAGAATAAATAAATTGGCTAAAGCTAGGAGTCAGTTATATATCACCTACTGGTGACCTACAGTATCTCCTTTTGATGTATAGATTTAGCCATATCGAAATCCATTTAAGTAGTTCTCTAAGGAATTTTATCCATCCATTTGTGCCTTGGAAATCACATGAATCTTTGGCCATGAATCTTGCCAGGCTTTTACATGGGTATGTCCTAATGTGTTTCTTACAATGCGAGTTAAGATACTGATCAGCACCCATGTAATGCTTTCTTGTAGGATTTGATTTTTTCTGAAAATATTTTTTTAAGTCTTATCTTATTAGACAGGCCAACGTAGAACATATCTTATATATATTTTTTAAAATATTAATGAAAGATATCCTCATAGTTTATTATTATAAATAAAAATAAAATATTAAAATATTCAATTTATTAATTTATTTATTGCTATGAATGTATAAAATATTTAATTCATTAATTTATTTATTATTATAAATGAATGTAAGTATATTAAAAGCACTTATTTACTACGACTATTAAACAAAAATATATATACAAAGAAATAAAAATAATGAATAAATAAAATTTAAAAATAATTTTTTAATTAAGTACATTTTTAAAATAATGAAAATAAGATGTTATCTTATAAAATTAATTATAAATTATAAATTTTAATTTATTTAAAATATGGAAAATGGAGGCCGACATTACTTTGGGTGCGTATGGCTAAGAGTTGAGGCTGGGAAAGAACAAGGCGTGGGCTGATGGGAGGCTTGATGGTAGTGTTGACATTCGATATTTTATGTCTTTATTATTAATTTTGTATGTTGTTATGGGTTATGGACTTTATTATGAAACTTTGATGGACTCTTTATTAAATATAAGATTCCCTCAAACCTTAAAGCATAATTCCCCTTACTCATTTTGAGACATGTTCCGCATCTTTTTGGGAAATTCAAGTATGTGGGATTATTATTATTATTTTTTTAATAAAATGGGACACTTAATTAAAATAATTTTGCAACAGATTTTTCAATGTCTTATAAACACGGGGCGTTGACGACAAGAATTGAGTAAATCATAATGGCCTCACCTGTCTAGGTAGGTAACGACAAGACATTCTCCAATTGGTGCGTAAAACGTTTCTAGTTATTGGACTTCAATTAAATGATAAATCAACACAAATTGCATGATGTTTCGAATAGAATTCAAGGTGGCGATGACGTACAAGAAACGTGAAAAACATGTATGTATGTCTGCCTGCAGCTATTCCTATAAATTGGGTCTCTTGCTGTCCGTCGTAACATCGAACACAAACATCATCTATTGCATCCATCACCCAACTGGAAGCAAACTTAACTTCATCCATCACTATGTCTACTGTTCACATACATCCCTCAAGAAAGGATAATCATCCATCCACAGAATATCCTGGCCTCACCGTTAAGTTTCGGTCTCCATTTTCATTTTTTCTTTCTTTCTTTTTTTTTTTTTTTTTTTAAAATCTGGGTCTTTGTTCTTATGGCGGATTTTCACTTTTTCAACTTCCTACTGTTGATTTGGGTCTTCCTTTGCAGAATCGAGTTTCAAAATGGAACATGCAAAAAAGTGGAGGAAGTTAGGAGTGTAATTCAAGGAGGTTGAGAAGATACATACTGGAAAGCTTTGCTCATGATTGATTCAGTCCAACGCCTAGGCATTGACTATCATTTTCATGGAGAGATTGAAGCTGTTCTAGAGAGACTATATACGAAATTTATTAAGAGTGATTGCCATAACGATCTCTACGAGCTAGAACTTGGCTTCCGGCTACTGAGACAAGAAGGTTACTATGTAAATGCAGGTAGATTTTCTCTTCTTTTCTTTTCTTTTTTTTCTAGAAAGTCTAACTTTCCACTGTTAAATCCTCTGTTATAAAAGAGTAAGTTATTTCATGGTTATTTTGTGCGAACAGATGTCTTTAACAATCTCAAGGACAAAGAGGGAAAGGTTCAAGGAAAAATAAGCCAGGATATCGAGGGATTAATGGGTTTGTATGAGTTTCAGCTAAGTATAAAGGGGGAAGATATGGAAGAAATGGGTAACTCAGTAGCCATTTCAATGCTTGAACACAAACAATGATCAAAGTCAAGCTTAGAATTGTTAGAACACATTAGGGCATCCCCATCGAGCTTGGCAAGGTTCATGGTCAAAAGCTTTCTTAGCGATTTTCAAGGCACAGAAGGATGGATAAATGTATTCAAAGAACTAGCAAAATGGATTTCAATTTAGTTAAATCCATACACCAGAAGGAGATACGGCAGGTTTCAAGTGAGTTTTTACCTTTACTTAGGTTAATTTATTATTCTTCAAAGAAAATTAGCCATATTTGGTTCGCACTCCTGAAAACTGTTTTTGAAAATAAGGAGTATTTTTTTGAAAATAAGTATGTTTGATTCTTGTTTTTGAAAATTGTTATAAAAATTAGTTTTTGAAAACAAAAATAACATCATTTCTGCACGTTTGTTTGCGCTTGGAAAAACCATTTTTTAGAACAATTTTTTGATAACACTGAGAACACCATTTTAGGATATTCTAAAAAACTGTTCTATTCTTTAAATTTAATATTTTGTATGTGTTCTTGTGTTTTTAGAAAATAAAAAAAAAGGGAAAAAGAGAACCAAAACCTTTTCCTGGCTTCATTGTTTTTCATTTTTTTTTTTTTTGAAAACAAAAAATAGTTTTAAAAAACAAGAATGAAACAAGCCCAAGGTTTTGGAAACGCGAAGAACACAAAAAATGGGGGCATTTTTCACCTAACAAGTTTTTAGTGTCTTGGAAACACAAAAAACACAAAAATGAGCTCTTCAAAATAGGAACCGAACAACCCCTTGTTCACTGACCGCACTCTTTTAAATTTCTTTCATCCTTGTATCCGACTCGACAGGGAAAGACCTAGGTTTGGCGAAGGAGCTGAAGTTTGCAAGAAACCAACCACTTAAATGGTACATGTGGCCCTCAAGGGGCCCTCCCACATCCAAGTCATCCAACAGAGGGTTGAGCTCACAAAACTCCATTCACTAGTCTACATAATTGATGACATCTTTGATGTTCAGGAACACTTGATGACTCAATTCTATCTACGTAGTCACAATGTAGGCATATAACAACATATTAGAATTCATCGACGGATTGTAAAACTCCAAAAACTCTCTTTACTAATCACTAACTAATCACATGCGCATGGGAATAATGGTAATGCTTGAACCACTACTAGACTACATGAAGACATGTTTCAATGCTCTTAACGGCATCACAAATGAAATAAGTTCAAAGATCTACAAAGATTATGGGTGGAACCCCATAGATTCTCTTCAAAAATCGGTATGTTAGACACTATTTTACAATTTGGAATTTAAAATTAGCAGTATTCATTGGAATTTCGAATGCAAAGCTAAAGCGATTCTTCTTCTACTCGATCCGTGCATACAAGTGGCAATTTTATGCAATGCATTTCACAAAGCAAGATGGTTTAGCTGTAAGCATTTGCCAAAGACTATGAACACTTAAAATGGGATAATTAGCTCCGGTACATGTGGTGCTTGTTCATTGTTTTTCTCTCAGTCATGGCATAACCAAGAGAAACGAGATATTGTGATGATTTTCTAGGAATTATATCTTCTCACGCTACAATCCTTCGCCTCTCGATGACTTGGGAAGCGCTAAGGTAATTCTCCCCCCGCACCACATGATCATTTCCTCGTTTTAGTCGATACACAAATGAATCATTAGGGTCCCGCCATATTGCCTTAATTATCGCTTACATCTCAAGATTATTTTAGGCTAAGTAAAAAGTACATGGGTATTAATCTTTGAGTAGCTTAGGCTGTGTAACTGACGTAAGTACCGCCAACCAACAGTAACTATTATAATTATAATAATGATAATAATAATTATAAAAAAAAAACCTGCATGGACATTTGCAATGACCTGACTGAAGCAGAATATGTGGTATGGGTGAATGGATTCCCAAGAAAGGGCATCGTATCTTATTTTCATTGGTTTAAGTCAATACATGATATTTACATCAAGACATGCAAGACGAATCAGGAGGGGCATGACCTGATCATACCCAGATTGCTACATGAAGGAAAACCTGTGTGGACGCTCCATAGAAATCGCGACGATGCCATGTTATGCATCTATTTCAAAGACATGGAAGCTCCTCAATCAGCAATGCCTCCCTCCAAATCCATTTTCTTCATAAGTTTACTCAAGGTCATTCCCAATGTTGCAAGACGCCTTTGATGTATAGTTATGATGGTAATTAGTGCCTCCCAAGCCTTGAGGAGCACATGAAATCGCTTGTCTAGAGGTCTAGCTGTTTCATCCTTACATAATTACATTAACAACATCGATTTCAATGTAACTATTTTAAGATTGTATTTGGTTCTAGAAAATAGTAAGGAAAATGATTTTCTTATGTATGGTTGTATGATGAAAATTGTTGGGTCCGCCTTTGCGCGGGTCGGACTCAACAGGGCAAACCGATATCGTTGCCTTCCATCTCAGAAATAATCAAACCATAACCCCATTCTTCCTCTTCTCAAAACCCTTCCTTAAATTTTTCTCACTTTTGCCGATGCCCTAAATCCACATGCCAGCCTTTTGTGATTTGCTTTTATTTATTTATTTATTTATTTTATTCAAACAATTGGTCACCACTGTCCAAATTTCACACAAAGGGGTAGGACACAACAAATCTCCCCTCTCGCTCTCATAGTCAGGCTCAACTAAGCCCTCTTCTCTCGCTCTAATAAGCTTCTACCTTCTCCTTAAAGTAAACACTTACCAACATGTCCGATCCATTCTCACCGGTATGTATTTTCTCCAAATACAATTGCTTGACTCAAGCACATCACGAATCTATGATACCCAACATCAATATGCTTCAATCTGAATGGAACGCCCAATTCTCGAGAGGGAAGCGGCACTGGCTATCATCAGAAACAACATACTCTCTTGTTTTAACCCCAATTCTTCTTAAGAATTTTCTCTCATCCACAAAGCTTCTTACGAACTCAAGAATAGCAATGTACTCAGCTTCTGTGGTGGATAATGCAACACATTTCTGTAGCTTGGATTGCCAAGAGACAGCTCCCCCTGCAAAAGTCATCATGAACCCCGAACGGACTTCGAATCAACATCACCCCGCTATGTCCGAATCAAGATTCATCTAACTTCTAAAGCTCACCACACAAAACACAAGCACACCTGGAAGGCTCTCCTCGATATCTCAGATCCATTTCATCATTTCCCAATGTTCCTTCCTGTGATTAGTAAGAAACCACTAACAACCTTAACTGCATGAGCGAGTCCGGCCTAGCATGACTCATAGCATACATTAAACTACCAATGTTAGATGCGTATGAACTTCTGGCTTCATCTCGTGATATCTTCTCACTCAGACATTGCTTCGAGCAAGCTTTAAGTGGCCTCCAAGTGGAGAACAAACTGCCTTAGCCTTGCTCATGTTCAATCTTTCAAGAACCTTCTCAATGTAGCTTTCTTGAGATAACCAAAGCTTCCTATTCTTCCTATCACTGAGACTTCATACTCAAGTATCGCTTGTCGATCCTAAGTCTTCAGCTGGCAAAAGACTTGCTGCTTCTTTCTTCAACCTATCAATCTTCATGAATCATGGACCGATTATCAACATGTCATCACATACGTGAGGAGTGATAATAAAATCATCATCATAGAACTTTCTATTGAACACACAATGATCGATGAAGTTCCATCATACCCATGACTCCATCATGAAAGAGTCAAACTTCAGACCACTACCTCGCGCTCGCTTGAGTCCATACAAGCTCTTCACCTGTACACAAGATTTTCTTTCCTTTTACTTCAACCCTTGTGTTGTCGCGATGTGATTTCTTCTTCCAAATCGCCATGAAGAAATGCAATTTTCACATCAGTTTCTCAACTTCTAAATCTGCTTAAGCAAAGAAGACCAAGGGCAACACGAATAGAGTGACATCTTTACCACTGAGAGAATATTTCTTCAAAATCAATGCCTTCTTATTGGAACCCCTTCACAACCAATCGTGGCCTCACCTAAGTTGTGAGCCATTGTTTTCGCCTTAACTGTGACACCCATTTTTTATGAGAGCTTTCCGTGTGGTAACTCTCACCAAGTCATGTGTGGCTCAAGTAAGGATCTCTACTTCTTCTCGCATAGCTTTAACCCACTTTTCTTACTCTCATGTAAAATAGCCGTAAGTTTCTAGCTCTCCTCCGTCAAGAAGCATCGCTATTACCATTAGAGGATATCTTATAGCTGGTCGATTCTTTCCGTAGATCTTCTCAATGGTGGTTCATATGGTGGTAGTGGAAGTTCCATCAACTTGTTCAATCGTCAACATCATCAAATATAGTCATTTTCATTTTCAATGACACCATCACCTTTCAGAATCCCTCCCCAGATTAGCATACACTATAGGTGGAACAACTAGATCAATTATAATTGGAATTTAAGAGAAGAACTAGCCAACCTTGTCACCGCATCAACAAGTCAGTCATCAAGAAACAAAACATCTCCGTCTCGATAATCTTCCACTAATGGATCCCATGTTCTTATACCCAAATTCTTCATGACCATACCCTAAGAAAATATATGGTTTGGCCTTGACATCAAGTTTTGACCTCTCATCTTTGAGGATATGAACAAATGCTTTACAACCAAACATTCTCAAATTGTCATATGAAACATCTTTCCTTGTCCACACTCTTTCAAGTACATCACCTTTTAAAGGAACTGGTGAAGAAAGGTTTATCAAGTCAATTGATGTTCTCATAAATTTCTCCCAAAAAGGATTTAGGCAACTTAGAATGAGAAAGCATACACCTAATCCTTTCTTCAATGGTTTTGTTCATTCTCTCGCTTACACCATTTTGTCGAGAGTTTTAGGTAGCAGCCCTTTTCGCCAAATGCCATGAAGTTTGCAATAATTTTCAAATGGACCCCTGTATTCACCACCATTATCTGCTCTAACAGCCTTTAACTTTCTTCTTATTTCTCTTTCTAATCTTACATGGAGTTCTTTAAAGGCATCTAGCACCTGGTCTTTTGTTTTCAAAGCAAAACCCTAAACTTTTCTAGAGTGATCATCAATGAATGTCACAAAATAAAGTGCACCACCAATAGTTCTAGTTTTCATAGTACAAACATCAGTATGAATTAAATCAATAACATTTAACCTTCTAGATGGTGGATATGTGTGAAATGCAACTCTATGTGCTTCCAACTAAACAATGATCACAAGTTTTAAGAGGCATACCTTGCAAATTTGGCAAATTTTGCTTTCTAAAGAAGAGTTTGAAGTCCTTTTCTCACTTACTAAGCATCCTGCCAAAGTTCAATGCTTACATCCCAATGAGCCGTGATCTCTCCTTTATGTAGCTTAGCTCGTTTTTTATTACAGAGTGTGTGTTCTGTTTCTTTCCTGCCACCACTAAAGAGCCTTTGTGAGTTTCCATTTACTTCTACCAAAGGAATTTGTGAATCCTCATCACAGTTCGCTGGATATCAAGTTGAGACAAACATCCGAACATGTCTAACATCCCTTGAAAGTACTGGGCTTTATTTCCAACACTAGTCTTTAAGCAAACATCTCTAATACCCACAATTTTGGATACACCACTGTTTCCCATTCTAACATTACCAAAATCACCAAGTTTGTAGGAAGTGAAAAAATCATTATGAGAAGTAACATGGAATGAGGCACCATAATCAATTACCCAGTTGCTATCTTGGGTTGCAGATCGACATAACCGGCTATCACTACAATCATAATATCACTCCTTAGTAGCAATCGTATTAGTCCCTATTTTCTTTCTTCACATCATTATGTTCTTTTTCCAAATCCCGCACTCTTTACTCATGTGGCTAACCTTGCTGCGTGAACATTTAATATATTTTCCGGATTTAGATCTCTCCCCTCCCAAAAATTTTTTTTTTTTTTTTTTTTTTTTTTTTTTTTTTTTTTTTTTTTTTTTTTTTTTTAAACTACATGTGGAATTTCTACTTTGACTTCTTCAACGCCAAGGTCTTTCCGTTTTCATGAACAAGTACTCCAAAAGAAGATTCACCTTTTTCTTTCCTTCTAGCCTCTTCATTTAGTAAGCTATCTTGAACACTCTCCATAGTTAGAATCCCACTTGGAGTGGAATTACTAATTGTTACAACCAATGTCTCCCAACGAGCTAAGAAGTAATGATGCTTGCATCTCATCATCAATGTTCATTTTCATGGCAACCAACTTGTTCACAATACCTTGAAAAGAACTTATATGCTCAACCATGTTGTTTAGATCCGTATACTTCAAGTTGACAAGTCTTCTAATCAAAGTAGTTTTATTTCCCGATGTTTTCCTGGCAAAAATGTTTTCAAGCTTTTTCCAAACATCGGCTTTCGTTTCATCATAAATGTGTTCATGTAGAGTTGGATCCATCCACCTTTTCATATAAGTAATGGCTTTTCTAGGTTCCACATCCCAATCATCATCAAATGGGCTTATATAAATCTTTACAATAAAGCAAATCTTCCATCATAGGCTTCCAAGTGGAATAATTCATTGAATTTAATTTTGTCATGCCGTCATCCATTTTTGCACACAAGAAAAACTCCAAACAACCAAGCTCTGATACCAGTGTTAGGTGATCTTGGGTCTTCTCAATCCCAAAAGCTAGCTCATGAGATGAGGTTTTCCCTCACACTTATAAACTCATCACCAACCCCTTCCACAACCGATGTAGGATAACCCAACAATCTCCTCACACATCAGCCTGGCTCTGGGCAGCTGATAACCCAATTTGTCCCAAGGCCAAGACTTGTTGATAACCCGGGCTCGATACCATTGCAGCGATTCACTTTCCTAATCCCAAAAGCTAGCCTACAGATGAGGTTTTCCCTCACACTTATAAACTCATCACCAATCCCTTCCACAACCGATGTAGGATAACCCAACAAAAATTCTTAATGAAAATCCAATATAAATTAAATTACTTGGAAACTTACACATATTCTTAAATGATTTAACCTTTAAATTGTTAAGTTAAAAATATATAAAATTGATTTGAAGTAGTAAATAAAAATAATATATCAGATTTAACTTTAATTTTATTTTCCTACACTTTTCTTTTCTTCTACTTTAATTTCTTCCATGTCAAGCAAGCATTTATATCTATATTAAATCCAAACTTATAAGCCAAACTATTTTAAGTTGATCATTGGTAATGACATTCATATTAAACCTAACCAAGTAAGGTTGGAGCCGAGGAAATTTGTTGTTTAACATGCATGGTGTGTTTTTGGTCAGAAGGTTGAGTCAAATTTTACAATTTGAATCCTCATTTGTTTATTTGAAAGTTGGGATTTAATTTTAATTTTATTAATAAGCCACTTGAGGGAAAGTGTTAAAAAACATGATATTCATATTAAACACAAAATCCTATAAAGTTGAGTTTTTAAGAGAGTTTATTTACATATATAGACATAATAGAAATAAATTAAAAAATACATGTATATAGCAAAAAGAGACAAAAAATAATATGAAATTATAAAATTTATAACCATAAATAAAATATGACATAAATTTTTATTTAAGCATAAGTAATATTATTTTTTATAAATAAATAAATTTTATGGTTATAATTTATGCAATTTTTATATTATTAAAAATTATTAAATAAAAACTTATTTATAGTTTTAACCATTTAAAAATAATATTATTTATAACCATAAAAAATATTATTTATTTCATATATTATATTTTAAAGGTGATAAAATTATCATATTATTTGATATAACTATAAATGAATTTTATAGATTTATAATCATACAAAAATTTATAATATTTCACTATAACTTAGAAAATAAATTTACAATATTATTTCATAAAAATAAAAATTATTTATGGTTATACTTACAATTTCATATTATTTTTTATTAATATAATATGAAATAAATTTGAGTAACCATAAAAAATTGGTTGAAGCACCAATTAATTATATATGACTTCTTATAGAATTATTCTCGATGGGCCCATGTGTTTGACAAAAAATTTCATGGTTTCCAGTGTCAGATGAATGGGAAGGGGTTGATTGACAATTTATAAAGGCAAACCATGTGTTTTGGGCCCATCTGTTCCTGTAGGTGGCTAGGGCCCATGTGTTCATTTAGGTGGCCAATCATGCAAAAAAAAATGATTTTCTTATATTTGGCTTTAAGGTAAAAAAATATAATCAAATTTTTTTAAAATTTTACACATTTGCTTCAGTTCTTATATAACAAAAAACAAATTAAATGAGTTTTGATAAAACATATAGAATTAATTTATTAAATTTTAAACATATTTTTCATTTTCTCGAAATTTCTTTCTTATACTTTTCTTTCTTCCTTAGTCTTTTTTACACTTTTTTTTATTATTACTTTTAACCGGAGCCTTCATTTTTTTTCTTTCCTTAATACTATTGGAGCCAAACATAAATCCCAAATTAACGGGAAAGCATGGGGTGTGAATATGTCTCGCCGCTATTGTGACGAAGAGGAAACTCATTTCTATAAATTGGGTCTATCATACCTCGTATCATCCACACAAACATCAGCTCATTGCATCCATCGGTTGGATCGATC
The DNA here is from genome assembly GCA_016808115.1 of Tetrastigma voinierianum. Lineage (NCBI taxonomy): Eukaryota > Viridiplantae > Streptophyta > Magnoliopsida > Vitales > Vitaceae > Tetrastigma > Tetrastigma voinierianum. The sequence goes on along the minus strand of JAEQBH010006329.1, from coordinate 170,648 downwards.
CCTTATTCACCAATAGCGTCACTATGTCCACCGCTTCACACATGGACCATCACAAGACTGTAACTAGAGTTCAGGGAAAATCGGCCGAGTCCAGATATCTACGATTCAGAACCGACTCTACTCTAACCGCGTTGATACCAACACCGGATATGAGACCGGCAATGAACTCCGTGAACCTCAGATAACCTGGCTGAACCTGCACTCCTACCGAAGTTCCCGAGATGACTTGGTGGAAGGAAAATCAACCTTCAGCATCGAACCGACAAAAAACAGTAAAAATCAATCTTGCATATTCCTCCAAAAGCAAAATAACCCATGAACCAATTTCATAGAACAAATAACTGAACAACATGAATACAAATCTGAGAACGCAAACAAAGAGTGAAGAAAGGTTCTTCTTCCTAGATCTAAGATTTTGACATCGAAATCTCAAGAAACGAAGAACTAAGAAGAGAGAAAGAAACCTCACGGCGATCGATCAATAATTTCAAAACTGAGATTTCGCTCACGTCCCATCCACGGAAGAAAACCTCACTTCGTGAGTTTCCGCCGTCCGGGCCGCTCGCCACTCACCGGTCGCACGCCACCGCCGACCCCACGCTTCCAAAGACGTCACAGTGAGAATCTCACTTCCTCAGAATCGGAACGAGAACAAGTTCATCTGGCATTTGATCCATGGTGAAAACGACGGGCCCTATGAGATAAAACGACGTCGCTGTGCCGGCTATTTTTCAAATACAAAAGAAACGGCGTCATTTTGACGCCGATTCAAAACGACGCCTTTGTGACTACCGCCCAAAACGACGCTGTTTTGGTGATATGCGTAATCAAAAAATAATAATCAAGAGCCATAAACGATGTTGTTTCTGGGCCAAAGGCCAAACGACGCCGTTTCATTACCAAAAACTACTCTAAACACTTCTAACCCCATTTTTGCCATGTTTCCAACCAAAAAATATATTTAACAAACTGTATTTACCAACTTTTATATAACACTATAAATAAAATAAGAATAATAAATTAACAAAACCATAAATCATATTTTTGTGAACAATATAAATGCAAATAAAAAATATTATTTTATTTATTTTACCAAACATAAATAAGATTGACTCAAAATTAATAATTTATAAAAATACATAAATAAGAATACTGAACTAATCATTAATATGTAATATATTATAAATAAAATAAGATAAATAACACTAACAAAAACCATAAACTCATATATTTGTGAACAATATAAAATACAAATACAAATATTATTTTATTTATTTTACCAAACATAAATAAGATTTATTCAAAATTGAATAATTTATGAAAACAAGCATAAATAAATAACAATTAATCCAATTGTATTAATATTAAATTACTATGGTAATATATTATAAAATAAAATGTTATAAATAACACTAACAAAACTATAAATCATATATTTGTGAACAATATAAAATACAAATATAAATATTATTTGTCATTTTACTCAAACATAAAATAAGATTAATTCAAAATAATGACTTATGAAAAACAAGCATAAAGAATAATTAATCTAATTATATTAATATTAAATTAGTGAAGAGTATTATAAATAAAATAAGATAAATAACACTTTTATTTAATTGAAAATGGAAATTTTGTAAATTTATTACCACTTGGTATAAACTTCTAATTTTTGTTGAAGAACAATTATATTAGAAAATAATTTAATTGTATGATATTTTTGTTTTACTTTATACATACAGTAACACTTTTGGAATGGTTTCAAAACATGATACTGTCAGACATGGTGTAATAGATATCCCAAACAAGTATTGTGGAAAGGTTATCTATGGAGGCATAACATTTAAAGCAACACATCGTGACATATCTCCTGACAAGTAGAAGGATGTCACCATGGAGTGTCACAAAGCATTAGATTGTATATGTCTAATGCTTTGAATGAAAAAATTCTAATGAAAAGTTAAGGAACGACTCTATGAGTTCTTTAAATGAAGAACATTTTCATGAAAATTGACGTAGGCCTGACTGAGGGGCTGAGGAAGTCGAGATGACTGATTTCAAAGAAGCACAAATGGAAGCATGCAATGAGAGAGGACGTCGGTTTTTGAAAGAAGGTAGACATGGACATGCAGAAAGCAGATTTCCTCACAACTCAGGTGTCGAAGTATCAAGGTGGCTCCGATACAAAAGCTTCAAAGATAAGAGAAGGAGCTAACATACCCCTAAAGGGGATTGATCCCTACATGTTTCCTTCAAAACAAAAATCAATAAAAAGTATGTTTTCCGCTGAAGGTGCAAAGAAAGTGGGCAGTTTCATTCTAAATTTTTCTCTTCAATGGAATACCTTTCAATGCGCTTGATAAGTAAATCTTTTACTTATCAATCTATGATCGACAATTACAGCGTGTATGGTCCGGTATCAAGGGTCCCACAGATACTAAATTACAATGCATATTCGGCAGGAGGAGGTGGGTGAGCTGAGGTATATATGAATTGATCAAGGCCAAATGGTCGATATGGATGCAATTCATCATGTGTGATGGTCAGAGTTCTAACTAAAAAGCCTCTCATCAATTCCATTTGCTTATCGTGATGTGTTACGATATCTTCTTCAAATGACACTACTAGCATACCTAAGACAATGTGATTACATCTTTCCCTTGCGGATAAGATCAGTTGAGGAGGTCAGAGGAAAATGTTGTACAAGTAGTCACCAATGAGTAAGTTTAAAGCACAGTATGTCGTCAATGGAGAAGCGCAAGCATTTGTTCGTCTCCTTGTGCAGCGCATTGTAATCGGGATGACACACAACCCCCACCCCTACCAGCGGTGTCGACCACTCCACGAACTCAAAATTGCTACCTCTAACGACTAAAATCCCCCCGCAGCGGTCGATTGGCTGGCTTAAACCTCGTATATTAAAAAATTTCTTTTACTTTTTCCAACTTAGGATTTGGTAAAATCTTGGCAGCGGTAAAACCTCAGTAGCATGATGGCTGCGTATAGAATATATTCCAAATCCTGTATACACACTTACACATTTCCAAATATGGAAACCAGCAACCCAACACATTCTCACAAAACTATACTATGTACATACATATACTCCATTATACAAATTCAAAGTGTTTCCTTACAAAATATTATTAATAATAGCACTTGTACAAATGTCAGGAGAATTCTAATATGCTTCAATGGGTCCTGTGAGTGCCTCACAGAATTCGAAAAATAGTTTTTAAACACAAAAATAATGAGCTAAACGAGCTCAGTGGACAGTAGTTTTATAAAATTTTGCTTTTTCCTAAAACATCTCTTCAAACTGAAACCCTTTACAAATATTTTCCAGAAGCCTTGCTTGCTTACTTTGCTTAAAAGTTTCTAAAACTTTTCTCAAATCCCTTGCTTGCTTGCTTTAAAAGTTTATAAAAACTTTTCTCACCTCTCGCTGTCATTACTCATTGCTTTAAAATTTTATAAACTTTTTATAAACCTCTTGCTTTAAAAATGTATAAAACATTTTTCAAATCTCTTGCTTTAAAGAGTTTCTAAAACTTTTTATAAATACGAGAGCCTAGGCTCAACCGCATGCCTTGAAAAATAAAACGGGAGCCTGGGCTAGACCGTTTGCTTTAAAATCACCACGGGAGCCTGGGCTCAACTGATCGTTTTGAAATCTAAATGGGAGTTTGTGCTCAACCGTTTGCTTTTAAATCTCTACGGAAGCCTGGGCTCAACTGATCGTTTTGAAATCTAAATGGGAGTTTGTGCTCAACTGTTTGCTTTTAAATCTCTACGGAAGCCTGGGCGACCGTGCACCAATGGTTGATTTTTCAAAACTGTATATCATGCTTATAAAACATCAACCATTGGAGGCCTATACTTGCTTGTACCCTAGCCGAACACTGGAGCCTCGGGCATCGACCTTGCGGTGGAAGGACTCAAGGTCTGCATCACCTTTCCCAGAATATGGTGAATCGACTCGGTCGCCATCACCATATTTTAGTTAACGCTAACAGACGTGCTATGGTCTCCTTTAAATGCCATGATGCATGACCTAAGTTTGCCGACCGCAAAACTAAAATGCATGTATGATATCCTAACACCGCAATTCCATTTTAATACCTGACCAAGATACTTACTGTAACTAGGATTTATCAGCCTGCTACAAATATTATTTTTTCGCTTTAGTTCTTTAAATATGGTTTACAATTTAAAACCATTTGCTTGCTTGCTTGCTTGCTTGAAAAATGGTTTAATAATTCATTAAATTCATTTGCTTACTTGCTTGCTTGCTTGAAAAATGGTTTAATAATTCAAAACCATTTGCTTGTTTCTCAATTATGGTTTAAATCAAAACCATTTGCTTGCTCTTTAAATTATGGTTTTTCAATTTAAAAATCATTACTTTCTTGCTTGCTCAAACATGGTTTAAATAATTCAAAACCATTTGCTTATTTTTCAAATATGGTTTAAATCAGTTCATTTGTTGCTTCGGAAATATGGTTTTACAACTCAAAACCATTAAATACCAGTGTAAAACAGTTTATAATAATAATATACTAGTATTTGAAAATTGGTTTAGAACAATCACCTTTTCTGCTTACTAAAATTTGAGCACGATTCCACAATTTTCCGCCTTTGCTTTTAGCCTACACATTTGATGTATTAGACCACATACGTCAGCACAACCAACCAAATACTATTTGCTATGCACTATGCACTATGCACTATGCACTATACACTATGCACTATGCACTATGTGAAACTGATGATTTGTTTGACCAACTGAAAGGTGCAAGTATCTTTTCGAAGATTGACTTGCGATCTGGGTATCATTAGTTGAGAATTAAAGATGTGGATGTGCATAAAACGGCGTTTAGAACGCGATATGGACATTATGAGTTCCCGTAATGCCGCTTTGGTTTGACAAATGCTCCAGCGGCTTTCATGGACCTAATGAATCTTGTTTTCCTAATCGTGTGGATTCACTTGTCGTAGTGTTCATAGATCTACATTCTTGTGTATTTGAAAGATTGGGAAAATGGCTACTACACTTCTGCGTAGTGTTGTAGACTTTGAGAAAAGAGCATTTAGAATGTAAACTGAGCAAGTGTGAATTTTGTCGGGGTCGAAGTATCATTTCTCAAGTAATATTGTATCGAAAGAAGGAACTGAGTGGATCCAAAGAAAATAGAAGTAGTCATTTAATGAAGCCACCAAGAAATGTTACGGCGCGTAGTTTCCTGAACCGCGTGTTACTACGTAAGATTTGTTAAGGGGTTTTCGATGATCGCAGCCCCAATGACGAGACGTAAATTAAAACGTGAATTTGAATGTAGTGAAGAATGTCAAAGAAGTTTTGACAACAAAGCATTCTAATCGAGGTTCCTGCTCTACTCAGCCGACCTCGCTAGAAGGAATATGTGATCTTTAAAGGATGCTTCACTAAAACGGACTTGGATGGTCCTAATGCAAGGGGGTAAAGTGGTAGCCTATGCTTCAAGACAGTTGAAACCGCATGAAAGGAACTACCCCACGCATGATTTGGAATTAGCCGCAATTGTATTTGCGCTGAAAATTTGGAGACATTATTTGTATGGAGAAAAATGTTTCATCTACACCGATCATAAGAGTCTTAAGTATTTTCCCTCACAACGAGAGCTTAACTTGAGACAACGTAGATGGATGGAGTTGATAAAAGACTATGATTGCGTGATTGACTATCACTCGGGAAAGGCCAATGTAGTGGCCGACGCTTTGAGTAGAAAGACAATGCAAACGCTTCTAACGTTGAATGCTCATTTGTCGTTGACAGACGATGGTACCGTAGTGAAGGAATTGATAGTGAGACCGAATTTGTTGAATCGAGTGCTAGAGGCACAAAAGAAATATGAGAAAATTTCTATTATAGTAAGTCAGATTGGAAATGGTAAAGAAATCGAGTTTACAGTAAATGAAGATGGGGTGTTGTATTATAAAGATCGGGCTTGAAAATTCGATGATAATAATTGAGAAAGCCATACTTCAAGAGGGTACATACTGGATCTTTCATATCCATCCTTAGCACAAAGAAGATGTATCAAGATTTGAAAATGTCATTCTGGTGGTCCGGACTGAAAAGAGATATATCAGAGTTTGTAACCAAGTGTTTGGTTTTGCCAAAGAGTAAAGGCAGAGCATCAAGTTCCTTTCGGGATTAGTTACAAATCATCAAAATACCCTGAGTGGAAACGGACCGAATTACTACGGATTTCAGAAGTTTGCTACTACTGCGGGAGAAAGCATGACCTGGGGCCAGGTCGAGTGGACCGATCATTCAAGTCGTACCACTCTACCAATGAGAACTCGACTCATTCACTTGACAAGCTAGCGTGAGCTGTATCAAGGAAATAGTTCCTGCATACGGGATTCCTATATCCATTATTTCGCATCGAGATCCGAGGCTACTTTGTGATTTTGGGGAAAATCGCGGAGGCCTCGGGGCACTCGACCGAATTTCAAGATATGCCTCCACCACGACTGGATGGACAATGAGAGAGTGATCCAGACAGTGGAAGATATTCTAAGGAGTCAGGGTGGATCGACTATGAGGGTAGTTGATGTACATTCCTTTAGCTGAATTCACATAACAGCTTCCAATCAAGTATCGAATGGCACCTATGAGGCTTTATATGGGAGAAAATGTAGAACAATCGCTTGTGTTGATAATTGAGCCAAAAGAAAGTAATTGGCCCCACTTGATACAAAAAGACTGTACAGTGTGAAAATGATTGGGAGAGAGATTGAAAGCTGCCAACCTATAGACATAAATCAAGGATGCGACATGAAAAGCAAAGTGATATTCGCTACGAGATCGGGAAAAGTGTTTTTGAAAGTACGCCTTGGTGTGATGAGATTCGGGGAAAAGCGGCAAGTCGTTCTGTGCCTATCGGGCCTTATGAAGTAATCGAAAAGTGGGCCTAGTAGCATACAGATTAGCATTAATTCGGAATTGAAAACTTAGCAGGTTTCATGTGTCCATGCTACTTCTGAGGTACCGACGACTAATACATGTAGTCTCTACTGAGACAACTGAAATGAACCTGATTTGACATATGAAGAAGAGCCAGAGAGATCTTGGTCGAGGCAAAAGAATTGCAAATGTTAAGACTTCGTTAGTCAAAGTGCCGTGAGAAACTACAAGACCGAAGAAGCCACTGGGAAGAAGAACCCATGCTATGATTCGGTGAATCGTTGATTAAGGTAAATTTCGAGACCGAAATTTTCTTAAGTGAGGGAGAGTTAACGCCCCGTAAATACCCTATAATTTTTTTATAATTTTATTATATATTCTGTATAAAATTGAGTCAAACTCAGGGTATTTTTGAAAATTGTTAAATGAATATTGATTGTTATTTGATAAGTGATTTAAAAGATTAAACCCGAGAATTTATCCAAGTGTCAAGGGCAAAAGTGGAAACTTATAAAATCAGGACCTAAAGTTCATTTGTGAATATGTTTATGAGTCTAAGAGTGAATATGGGAAAATTTGAAGTGCAAATAGAAGGATGTATGGGCTATATAACATTTTGGGATAACTTAAATTCAAATGGGCTTTGTAGGCCAACCAAGGCCTTATATGAGGATTTTCATTTAACTTCAAATAGAAGGATGTATGGGCTATATAATATTTTGGGAGCACCCTAAGTTCGTAGTTTAGAAAGCAACCAAGCATTTATACGGTGATTTTTACTTAAAGACCAAAATTTGGTCTAAGAGCTCATTGCATCAAAAACGTTGGAGAGAAGAGAGGAGCAAAGAGAGGAAGCTAGGTGGCTTTAAGAAATCAAGAGATTTGTGCAAGAACTTACAAGGTTGTTCAAGGAGAAGGCTAGGCCAAGGGTTTCAATGATTCACAGACGCTGAACAAACCCTGGGATCGTATTCAATGGATCTTTGGGTTAGAAAGAAACCCTAGCTTTGTACAAATGTGAATTATTTTGTTGGTTTGAGCTCACCTTGTGGTTGATTTGGCTTGTGGTCCAAATGGAAGAGTTGTGTATAGTGAAAATGATGTGAAGTTTTAGGGAGATGTTGTCAAATTTTCCAAACCCATGTTTTTGTTTTGGCCATAACTTCTGGCCATTTTTTTATCCTAATTGAGTGATTCAAAATTGCTAAGTATACTAGACTTATAATAGAACAAACTCCTGGAATTATGGTACCAAATTGGACCCACTAATCTAGAAATTCGTTGAAGTGATGCTTGTTTCACAAATTTCTGGTCTAATTCTGAAACAGTTATGTGTTTTGGAGTAGTTTTTGGTACTTAAGCCATAAGTTGAGTTTCACTCATCCTAATTGAGTGATTCAAATTTCTGGGTAACTTCTAGGAGAATAATTTATTTAGCTGAAGGGTACAAATTGTAACCCCTAAGTGCCCAGAAATTCTTCAAAAGGGGAGCTATAAAAAGAAAAAAAAATCTGCTTATGTTTGTAAATTAGAGTAGTCTGAATGTAAAATCTCCATAACTTGAGTTTTGTGATCCAAATTGGATGATTCCAATTGTAGGGGAAACCTAAGAACCATATCTTAAAATGAGTAGAAGGGACCATTACCAATTTATGGAGTTAAGACCCCTGCAATTGAGAAAAACAGTAGGTAACTGAGTGAGCTGGGCATACCGACCAGTTTGGCATAAAGATGCCATAACTTGTGTTTGGTTGATCCAAATGAGATGATTCCAATTCTACTAAAAATAGAATTCACAGAGGATATAATTTTGTGAAGACAAGGAACAAAATACACCCAATTGTCCCCAGAAAATCAAGTGAGGTGTATTGGGTAGACATCAACCCTGAATTAAACCTAGAATGCAATGTCGATTTTTCTTGGTTTTTCTTTGCTATTCTTTGATTGTGAAATATGTGTGATGGATTAGGGTTAACGAGGAGGAAAGTCCGAGTTGAGGCTCTAGATTCCAAGGACAGAATTAAAGGACGATAATTTTTTTGGGCTTGTTCTACCTTTTCTTTATTCTCGTTTGTAATTTGAAATGTTTGTTCTACTCGACTTTTATTCCTCAAGCTCAAGTTTTGCATATTTGTTCTATAGTTCCTATTCTCAAGCCTAATATTTGAAATGCTTGTTCTGAAATGCATAAGAAAGGTATATTGAATTGTTTTAAATGATTTGAAAGAATTTGATTGTAAAATGTTTGCATATGAAAATCTGCATGACTATTGAAAGTGAACTATTTATACAAATGTACATACTATCAGACTTTGCTATAAAGATCTAACGCCTGAATAGAATGTTAACCGTTTAGTCTATATTACGATAAATCGCAGATAATTAATAGAGCCAAATAAAGAGGTACCGCGACGATTGTATTATGTCACTCCCGATCACAGCCCCATTTAATCAGATCTTAATGTTCACTATTTGATTTAAGAGAATCCAGCCAAATGTTCCCGGACCATACTGCGGTTATAAACCGCTTTTTATACAGCCCGCAGCTCCAATCTGACCAGTCGACCTCGATATCCTTATATCAAGGCATAGGTTAAGTTCACATGGGTGATAACTAAATTGACGGCGTGAATCGAATTTAATCATAAAATGGAATTGAATCGCATAACTAAATTGATTGACAGAATCAATTGAATTGCAAAATGAATTGAATCGCATAACCGATTGAATTAGGAGCATATTTGAATTGACTTGAGATTGTGAAATATTGGAATTGAAAAGAGTACTGCAAAGCATGATTTATTGAATATGAAAGTGCAGCTTTGGGATGATCATCGAATTGTAATCGATCAGATATATAACAAGTATATGTATCAGATGACATTGATCATCCATAAAGGTTTGAAAGTTTGAATTGTTGCATGATTTGTTTTAATCAAATCAAGAATGGATTTATGAACCACTAAGCATGAAAATGCTTAGCGATTGTTTTATCACGCAGAAAACAGTGATAGATATTGATCGAAAGCGGACTCAAGATCGAGGAGCCGTCATGTGAAAGAAATTTCTGAGTATGTTTCACATGTGCATTAATTCCATTTCTTTTGATATCGATATTTTGTATAAAAACAATTTAAACTTTAAACATCTATTTTTGTAAATCATTTTTAAAAAGGCTTGAATAAGCCATTGTAAAATGTATTTCACAAATGTAAATATGCATGCTTGCCCAATTTTAAATCGTTTCCGCAAAGATCGATTGAGGATTGAGTGATAATAGCATCTCTTGACTCCTATTGGACTGGCCAAAACGGGTCTGGGCCAGAAAGGTCCCACATATTCACACAAAGTCACGCACCATTTGGCAATGAAAAGTTGCATAAGAAGTATGTCCATTACAATGTGTGACTCGAGTTAAGAATTTGATGCAAGAACGGTTAATGAAGATTTGTATAATCCAATTGACCTGAACTATATTTTTAAATGATGACGATATATTAGATGAGGATACGAGAAGAGAGAACCATTTTATCATCCGATAATTTGGATTGGCTAGATCAAGACCTTCCCTCTAGAGAAGGTAGAGAAGCACCGTGCTGTGATCAGGCACAAGTAATGGTAAGTAAGCCGTGAAGTCAGACACAAGGAATGTGATACTGGGTTCTTCTCTCAGAAAGGTAAGGCTCCTCAAATAATTGTTTCCAATACTAGTAGTGATGATGGTGACGATAGAAATAATAGAGGGGTAGCAACATTGTCAGACAAAGGGAAGATAGTGAAGACACTAGTGGGGACAATGGGAGCAGGTGGTGGTGATCGAGCAAGCGATGCCGTTGATAAGGGTAATGTCAAATCAAGTCGATCATGGCACAATGTGGGCCAGTGGGAATGAAAATTATTATGCCACACAAGATAACATCATGGATATAGGCCGCATAAGGGAACAACGAGCACTGTAAATAATCGATCACTTCCTAGTTGATGGCGACTATTCCAACTTGATACGATTATGTGATCGAATTGTAATCAGATCACTTGTTACCTCCAATCTCGCTCTCAGGATCGTGACTCATTTTAGGGGAGGAGATAGATCCTATCATAACTCAGCAGTGATAATTCCTTCCAATGCTTTTAAGGGGTATGATTTGATCAAAGATTCAACCACCGAACAAGAGTTAGTGGTTCCTATGGATATGACCGATCTTCTGATAGCAGTAGCGTTGCTTATCGAGGTTTTGGATACTATCAGCATGGTTGTTGATCTTATGTTTCCAGGGCCATATTTTCCCACTATGGATCATCAACCCAATCATCTCAAATGTAACACATTCAAGTGATGAAAATAATTCTTTCAACTACATTCTCACTATGCAAATTATCGTCCCGGTTGTTGCTCGCCGTAGACTAATGATGATGATGATTTTGAGTCCCCTCGTCATTCAACATGGTATTGATTGATGTATTTGGTGACATTTTATTAAAAAGTTGTTATGTTTGATATAAAATAATTTATTTTGTTAACATTAGCATACATATCTTTCACTGAATGCTTCATTAACTATTTAAATAATGTTAAATATAAATTTTTTTATTAAATTTTTAGCTTCCTTAATTATATATATATTTCTAATAATTTATATAATATTTTAATAATTTTTAAATATTTTAATCATCTTATTTATGATCACTTTATTACAATTACATCATGATCTGCAGTATCTTATCGTTCCAGTTTTACATCATGTTCTGCTTGATTCTAACTGCTGATCAATCATTTTTATCCAATAAAGAGCATCATCCATTCACAACGTCCCAGCATCATCACAGTTTCATCTCATTTTCCTTTACTTATCTTTATTGGATCTAAATTTCTTTTATGGCTGATTTTCACTTTTCAACTTCCTAACGCTGACAATCTTTCTTTTCAAAATGAATTTTGCATGGAAACATACAAAAGCGGAGGAAGTTAAGAGAGTACTCAAGGAGGCTGAAGATACATTGGAAGCTTTGCTCATGATTGATGCAACTAACGCCAGGCATCGACTACCATTTTCTATGGAGAGATCAAGTCCTACCAGAGACTCTATAACAAATTTAACACGAATGATCATGATAACGACCAGGCCAGCACTTGATTCCACTCATTGAGACAAGAAGGTTACTAGGAGTGCGGGTTTTCTATTCTTTTCTTTATTTTTGTCTTCAAATCATTCTAATTTCGACTGCAAATAATTTTATTTAGAATAAGCATTAATAGTTATCAGGTGCGAACGGGACAATTTTTTAACAATCTCAAGGACACTTAAGAGAAAGGTTCAAGAAAAAATAAGCCAAGATATCAAGGGATTAATGTGTGTTTGTATGTGAAGAAAGACTTAAATATTTCAGATATTATAAACTGTAAATTACAAGTACAAGATGAGGCCTGATATAGACTAGCTATACAACCTTAGGAAAATACACCATAACTTAGGAAAATACAAAATAAATCTAACAATATAATAATCCAACATCCCCCTCAAACTCATGGTGGTTTAAGAGAAATCATTTTGAGTTTGGAGGCTAAAACTCGAAAAGTTCCTAAAGGAAGTGGTTTGGTGAAAATATCAACTAACTGATCATGAGAAGAAACAGACTGAAGTGTGAGTGTACCCTTAAGCAGATGATGACGAATAAAGTGACAATCAATCTCAATATGTTTAATACGTTCATGGAACACATCATTATGAGAAATTTGAATAGCACTGACATCACAAAGGAAGTTTAGCTGCTAGTAACCAACTAAGTCTACCAGAGTAGCTGCTAGTGTCTATATTCTACTTCGCATCGAACTAGCAACGATCGTTTGTTTCGCTTCCAAGAGATAAGAGAATCACCTAGAAGAAAAAAAATATCTTGTAGTAGATCGACGATAAGTGGGATCACCTGCCCAATCTAAGACCGGCGCTCAAGAGTTAATGAAGAATGGGTAAAAATGAAGACCATCAAATATGGTGCCTTCGTGATATCGAAGAATCCTCGAGAACAAAGATAATGAGGAGATCTATATGTGCCTATAAACCGTCGACTACATGAATTGCATAGAGTCACGAGTAATCCATGAGATGTGATTAGACTCCCAACAAGCCGTCTCAGAGAGTAGCACGATGCTGATTCGCCATCATGAGAATCGAGACGAGAACTATACTCAATAAGTGTGTCACTATCTTGCTATCAATGATACTGCCTGAGAAATCAGATCATAAGAGTACTACCACAATCCATCTTACAAAGAAGAAACTTCTGCACTAAGAAAGTAATTAGAGGGCCGAGATCTTTCATTTAAATCAAGACCAAGAAAGTGCTTTAAATCCTGAATAATTCTACATATCACTGTAATAATTATATCATCGATATACAAGAGGAGAATAGTATCACCATGATCGCACTATCTGTAAAAGAGTTGTATCAAAAGAACTATCTGAAAAGCCATGCTGAGAGATAGTAGAATCGAAGCAGAAACCATGCTCGAGGAGCTTAGTTTCTTAAGACCATAAAGTGCTTGCTGTAGTCGAAATACTCTATGAGGGAACCCCAAAGGGTGAGAGTAACCAGGAGGAAGATTCATGTAGACTTCCTCTAAGAGTTCACAATTAAGAAAAGCATTTTTGACATCCATATGAAAGAGTGGCCATTTGCGAGCAGCAGAAACCGCAACTAGAGTCCTAACAAAAGAAAGTCGAGCCATAGGAGCAAAAGTCTCCTCATGATCGATCCCATACTCCTAAGTAAAACCCCTGGCAATAAGGCGAGCCTTGTAGCGATCAACAGTGCCATCCGATCGAATCTTGATCTTATAAACCCATTTATAACTGATAGCAGATTTTCTAGAGGGGAAATCAACTGCATCCTATGTTCCACTTTATGCAAGGTATCCAAATCTTCTTCATATCTTCACGCATAAAGGGAGCTGTGAGGAAGCCTACGAAAAGTCTGAGATTCCCCGAAAGAGGCAGTAGAAAAGCAAACGAAAGTCACGGTTAGGTGAGAAGGAAGAGAAGCACCCGATGGTGGCGCATGAAAGCCGTGCGACTAGCAGATCCACGCTAGTGGCAAGATAAGGGCACATCGATGATCATGCCGAAGCCCATCGATGCATGAAAGGAACACGTAATAGAAGGGGGAGACTCGCATGCAGAGGGAGACTCCTCGTGAAAAAGGGCAGGAGAGGATCGAATAAGGAAACAGAACATGAGGTAGTTGTAAAACATTTGTGTTCCCCAAAAGACCACATGCCGAGAAACACGAAGACGCTACACGGGGATCATAACACCTATAACCTTATCAATTAAATTCCATACCCAAAAACAACACAAACGAATGAGACTGGTTTGTTTCTTTCTATGATCACAAGAAGAACAAAACAGACACACATCTAAAGACTCTAAGTAAGTCATAGGATGGAGAAGAACCAAACAATGTAGATCATATGAGTCTGATTCAATAATGGAGAAGACACCGTCATGGTGTAACCAGAGTAAGAGCAAATCTTCAAAATCAGAAGGAGTAAAAGCTACATTAGTAGTAAAGACGAACAAATAATAATATGACTCACTTCACATTTTAATGAGAAGCGCTTGCACAAAACGAATGAGAAACACTACCAAATTTATGTAGAATGTAGGTAAATCTCATGGGCTTTATATTCTCGGGCATTATCGTATCTAAAACTTTGATAGGTTTAAAACTATGTTTCAACTATTTTGGTAAAGTCACGAGCATATTTGATAAAGTTCGTAAAGATTATTGAAGAGATAAATCCAAGTATATCTGAAAATATCCACAAAAATAAACAAAGTAACATGACCCACCCTAGCAGAGAAAATGGGAGAGGTCTCACACATCATAATGACAAGATCAAAAGAAGAAGAAAAGAGCATGAGAAACATTGTTATTAAATGGTAAAGAAGTTTGTTTTCCAAACTGATAAGGTATACAATTAAAACTCTATTTGAAACTAAACCTAACAAAACCCCTAGAAACTAGTCGCTTAAAGAGATGATGCAATACTCAAGGCGAGAATGCCATAAAGCAAGAGAAGAAGTGCTCATCTCGATAAGGGCGTATGCATAGAGAGACGACGGTAAATGAAGAAAGATGAGTCAAACAACCTTCCGACCTCACGCGGCCTAAACTATCCGTCCCGTTCTCGGCAGAATCCCGCACAACCACACCAAGAAAGGAAAAGGTTAGAGTCCAATTCCCGCTGAGTCGCCAAACGTAAAGGAGATTAACGAGTGAGCCTGGGAACTGCAAACATCGAAACAGGATAAGGTCAGGTAGAGACATTAATAAGATGAGAGACATGCATGTGAGAACCATTCGCAGTGTATATGGTAAGAGAGAAGTGTAAGGTGTGAAGGTACAACATCGAGAAGAAGTCATATGATCAGCAGCAGTTAATCCAAGAAGCCACGAGGAGAAGTAATTCGACATCGTAAAAGAGCAAAGGTTTCTGATGCACTGGAAGATGGAAGATGAAATCGATTAACTATATCGGCGTAGATCTCGCTATAAAGAGAGATGAGGCAGACTACCACGGAGTTCATAGCCGGAGCACTGTGACCAGGTCAGCAAAGAAGTGAATTGAATATGTCACAAGTGTAACAGGTTTCAACATAATGACCTTACTCTACAAACCGCAGATAAGAAGAGACTTCTTATTGTTACGTCAGTTCGACATTATTCCCTTTCGCTTCGAAACATAGGTAGTGAACCGACGTAGGGAAAACAGAGTAACAAATCATGAATAAATGATCGGAGTAGCAAGAACCATGGTCCGGATAGAAATGGTTCACCTCAAGACAGTCTCATTATCAACTAACTTATGAATAGCTTCTGCGGAGACTATTGCAAAGGATCCCTGATGGAGAATATGCACCCATGGCCGATCCAAACTCATCATTAAGCCCCATTAAAACTGAACAAATTTCCGTCCTTGTTCACTATGGAACATAAACCAATTCCGTGTCAGAATCGAGAGAATTGGTTCGGGATGCAAGTAAATTAATTGATCCCAAATAGATTTCACTACCTGGATATATAGTTATTTGCTTACCCGGGTTCCCCGATTTAATCGACAAAGTTCGTGTGTGAGCTCATCAGTAAGCACCACTACCAAGATACGAGTAACAAGTAAACCTAAACTTCTTTGGCAATATCACGTTAAGCAACCTATCAACAATGGATGGAATAGATGTATTACGAAACCAAGGATGATCTAACCTTTGAGATAACTATGGCCGGCTTCGAGACCACCGGGCAAAATTATTCCATTAAAATAACATGAATCGATGAGAAATTCACTACTGGGCATATAGAAATTAATCGAAAAACGAATAGAAAATGGAATCGTGACACTAAAATAAGTCGTAATGCACTGGGTCAAATTTTCGGCCAACGATCAACGATTAACGGGCAAAGCCACCCGCTTGACGTGGCGAGTCGCCGGCTCGGTCGCCGAGCAACGAGCGCATGTCAATGGCCGACCGGGCTCGGTACGACGAAGCCCTACGTGATGCATGCGAGTGAAGTGCACGCGCGCATGTAGATCTGACACGCCTGCAGTAACCCGCACACGTGTGATCTTCTCTCGATAAGTCAGACCTCCGAGGGCCTCAGAATCTCGCTTTTAGTTTACAAAGGGAGGGAAAAAGGATCAACTGTGTTTTCACGAAAAACAAGTCAGACGGTGGCAAAATGGTGTTCGCTTGAAAGAAGCTTATACGGCAATGTGAATGCCTAGAACGTAAGAGCAAATGGAAAAAAAATGAACCCGCCCGATACCATGAAGAAAGACTGAGTCTTGTATATTATAAACTGTAAATATGTCTGCATGAGGCCTTATATCTGGCTAAAGTATACAACCTCAGAAAATACAAATTACAATCCTAGGAAAATACAAAATAAGTTTAACAATATAAGAATCTAAGAGTATGAAGCTTCGCACCTAAGTATAAAGGGGGAAGATATCTTTGAAGAAATGGGCAACTTCAGTAGCCAGCTGCTAAACACAAACAATGATCGGAGTCAAGCTAGAATGGTTAGGAACATGATTAAAAAATCCCACTAAGAGCTTGGGAAGGTTCATGGCCAAAAGCTTTCTTAGCGATTTTCAAGGCACGGATGGATGGATAAATGTCTTCAAAGAACTAGCAAAAATGGATTTCAATATAGTTAAATCCATACATCAGATGTTGCAGGTTTTCAAGTGAGTTGCTCACACCTTCACTTAGGTTAACTTATTATTATTCTTCAAAGAAATTAGCCATGTTTGGTTTGTGTTCTTGAAAATTATTCTAGAAAGTAGTTTTTTGTAACATGTAAAACACCAACTAGGTGTTCTTTGAGAACAAGATCACAAAAGACCCTTGTTACCTGAAAAGTGTTTAGTATTTTAGGAACGTAGAGGAACACAACCGGTTTTGATAATTGGAACCAAACAATACCTATTCTTTTGACGCACTCTGTAAATGTTTCTTTTCCTCTTTCTTTTACCCAATTAGGAGGTGGAGACCTAGGTCTGGGCCAATGAGCTGAAGCTCGTAAGAAACCAACCACCGAAATGGTACACGTGGCCCTCGGCCGTCCCTCCTGCATCAAAGCTTATCTCCGAGCAGAGGGTGAGCTACAAACCAATCTCACTCAGTACCTACACTGGATCGACATTTTATGTTCGCGGAACACTCGATGAACCCACTCTCTTCAAGAATAACCCAGAGGGCATGTAATGTAATTAACATTAATACAATTCATCCACAAAAATAAAAAAAAAAATCATCATTTAGTTACTAACTGCACGCAGATGGGAATACGAGGCGGTTGAACAACTACCAGACTACATGAAGATAGCTCTTGATGAAATCACCAATGAAATATGTTCCAAATGTCTACGATGAGCATAGATGGAACCCCATTGACTATCTTCCAAAGGCAATACGTTGAATAAAATTTATTTACCATCCTAAATTAATGTTCTTTTTTTTTTAATCTCAGATTCAAAACAATTGAAGGAACCCTGTAATTATTTTGATTTATTTTATCATTTGCAAAAAAGTGGGCATGCTTATGCGACGCATTCCTAGTAGAAGCAAAATGGTTTCCTGATGGGCACGTGCCAAAGGCTGATGGGTACTTGAAGAATGGAGTCATTAGCTTCGAAGTGCATGTGATGTTAGTTCATATGTTTTTTCTTCTTGGTCATGGCATAACCAAGAGAAATGTAGATATTGTGGATAATTTTCCTGAGATTATATATTTGATCGCGATGATTCTTCACCTTTGGGATGACATGGAGCAGGGGTTCAAAAATCGGTAGTCGATCGACTTGAGTCGATTAAGTAGCTGACTGGGGCTAATTGTGTCGATACTGACATTAGATACGAGACTACGAGTGGATCGGTTAATACTTGGTAAAACTCAGTGGACTCGGCCGAGTTCACGAGATGACTCGATCGACTCAGTGAAAATACAGAGAATTGAATCTCCTTGGTACAAAGAACAAAAAAATCTAAACCAAAATTTCAAACTTTCATAGATTCCTTTGAAAAGCCAAAACACCTGTGATTGAATAACAATCAAAACAATTTCATAGATTTTGAACCCCTGCCCCTGGATATGAGATTTTGAAATCGAAATTTCAAGAAGAAATGAAGAAGATGAGGAAATGAACAAAAGTAAAACCTAACTTACCTCCTCAGGCTCGTCGGCCGCTGCTCGCTCCAAAACCTTAGGCTCGAAGATCTCCAAAGTCCAAAGTCCAAAGGTGCGCCATCTACTTCGAGTTCACCTTCTTCTTTTTCCTCTTCTTCCTCCCTTCTTCATTTTTAAAATTTTTTTGCCTGACTACAGGAACAAGGTTTCCTCTTTTTGGGTTGCCAACTGCCAAAACGACATCGTTTTGTTTTTTTTTTTTTTAAATGCAACTCAAAACGATTTCGTTTAGGCTTGCCATGTCCAAAACGATGTTGTTTTGCATAAGTTGTCACCTACCCAAACGATGTCATTTTGTATAAGTGACAATTGATTCAAAATGACGCCGGTTTGGACCCTCGCAGTCCAAAACGGCATCGTTTTGGTATATATGCAGAATTTTAAAAAAATTATGATGGCTAAAACGACGTCGTTTTGGCTCTAGAAAAGCAACGATGCCGTTTATTTAAAGTGTATTTAGCACCTCTAAACCCTCCAACCCCCATTTTTCCCCTGTTTCCAACCGAAAAATATATTTAGCAAGTTGTATTTAGCAACTTCTAATTAATTTCAAATTATAATATTATAAATAAAATAAGAATAATAAATTAACAAAACCATAAACCATATTTTTGTGAACAATATAAAATACAAATATAAATATTATTTTATTTTATTTTACCAAACATAAATAAGATTAATTCAAAATTAATAATTATGAAAAAACAAACATAAATAAGAATAATGGAAAAAATTAATATGGTAACATATATATTATTGATTGATTAATTAATCTAATTGTATTAATATTAAATAGATATGGTAATATATTATAAATGAAATAAGAATAATAAATTAACAAAACAATAAATCCTATTTTGTGAACAATATAAAATACAAATATAAATATTATTTTATTTATTTTACCAAACATAAATAAGATTAATTCAAAATTAATAATCTATGAAAAACAAACATAAATAAGAATAATGGAAAAATTAATATGGTAACATATATTATTATTGATTGATTAATTAATCTAATTATATTAATATTAAATCAGTATGGTAATATATTATATAATGGTAATATATTAAATTATCGTCCCGATTTGTTTACTCATCGTAGGGCTAATGATGATGATGATTTTGAGCCCCTTCGTTATCTAACATGGTATTGATTAATGTATTTGATGACATTTTCTTAAAAAAAATGTTATATTTGATATAAAATAAATTTTTTTATTAGCATTATCATAAATATCTTTTATCGAATGCTTCATTAACTATTTAAATAATGTTAAATACATAAAAAAATTGTTTTATTAAATTTTTAGTTTACTTAATTATATATATATTTCTAATAATTTATATCATATTTTAATAAGTTTTAAACATTTTAATCATCTTATTTCTAGCATTAATAAAAATGATACTTGGCCAAATACAAGCGATTGATCGTTCGGGACCATCTAAGTCGATGATCGATACTTGACTTTGAACCATGCTTGGGAAGCCTTGAAGGTAATTCTTTAGACTAGTCTTTTCCATTAAAGTAAACCCATATTAACTTTTGGACAAGGAACTTAGGCTCTATGTGGTTCCTATTTTTTAAAGCGTATTAATTTTTGCAACGCAAAGAACATCATTTTTTATGTTATTTGTATTTCCTGTTCTCTTGTTTTCTAAATTGTTCTTGTGAAAGTTTTGAAAACAAACCAAAGCCTTAAATCTGTTTTCCTTATTCTTGTTTTTTTAGTTTTTTAGATAAGAAAAAACAATTTGTAACCAAACATGCATAGTTTTATAAGAAAAATGACCTATAGTTTTCTAGATGTAGGCATGGGTTTAAATCTGCCCACTGAAATTTGTCACATCCCACTTTATAAAGTGTGACAGGCGCTAGGGAATGGGTAGAGCTTAAGGCCACAAAACACAATACCAAACCTAGAATCCCATAATTTCTACCGAAAGAATCGGCAAGACCTATTCGTTTCTATAATAACCAAATCACATTATTCACAATATCAATCTAAAATCTACTAATAATTAACTGAAATCTCATATCATGATATTATCTCAAATAACATAACAAATGACCTCGTGGTCATCCACTAACAAAAACAACTTCAGCGGTCTCATCAAAAAATATCAATAAGGTTTCATCAAAAGCAAATTTATCAACAACTATTAAAATTTGCTCGATTTAACCGATAGTAACTTGATAGCAAGTTAATTCACCATGGAGCCTTAAAAACTTGAACTCTCATTCACGAATAAACAAAATAATAATCCATTACATGTTTTTCAAATAGAATCAAGTGGTCGAAATGCACAGATTCTCCTTTCTCTATCTACCACTGAAAAGGAGGAAATCAACGAAGTGAGATAACTCTGTGAGTAAATATATCACCATACTTGTGAGGCTAGGTACTCAAGGCGACTCCACACGGGGTCGTTAATATAATCTATCAATCCTGTACATAGGTTATCACGACAAATAAGCGGCAATATGAACGACAATATCAAATGAGATTTAGAGGTTTGAAACTGCGAAATATAGTTTACCATTGATCCATTACATTCCTTTTTACCTTTATCTTGGAGATCGTACATTTCCAGCAGATCCATTAGAGCGGTAGGGTTCTACGCCTAGAGTTTACACCTCTAGGAAGGCGGCTTTGCCCACGCAGAGGGTACCATGCGCATAGCACGATGACCTCCCAGTAAGTTAGGCTTTTCGTGATTCGCCACCCATCCAATGACATTACTTGATTACAAGTTATAGCTGACCGTACTCAACATGCAACAAGAGATAACACCAAATACAATAAGTTGGTGGCCAGGTACTTTCGGCATGAATGATCATCGAGGACCACGTGACTTGTGGCATATGACAAAATTCAATTCAATGAATGCTTTCGAGAATAGGTCTTAATCATGGTCAATTACTACGATCAAGTCAAACAATGAAAACAATAAGCTATACATTTCAAGGTTCAAATGCGATGATATAGAATTTACTCACCTCCCTAGTCCGAGGGCTCGGCTAGGCTATTCACCTGAGCGTGTGAGCCTTCACAGGAACTTCGTTTTGCTATACCAATATTCATGCAAGAAAATAAATATAAAGATAACGTCAAAATCATAACGAGCCATACCTTGTTATCCACTACTCAATTAGGTCGTTTACCGTTTCTATTTAATCGCCTGGCAGGCTTTTAAATAATTTTTTTTTTTAAAATCCTTTTACTTTCTTACCTTCAACATTCTGCTTTTTAACATCTAAATACCCAAATTATAATTTTAATATTCAATTTCACAACTAATTTCTTATATAATGTTTAATCACTAAACTCGTTTTTTTTTTTTTGGCAGATTAACGCATCAGTTAGTGACATTTACCTATATCTTTCTCTACCGGCGTGAAAGAACTTGAAACAGTTGAAAATTTTCACTAACATCCATATCTTTAAAATGATGTCAAATTGGTCTAAATTCGTCCACATTAGGTCCTCTGATTCTTTCCAAGTCGACCTTCAAGCAAATTCACATTCAATCGATTCAACCCTTAATTCCACTAATTACCACCTCAATTCATTCATCTATTTCCCAAATTTTAAACATACCAGACCTAATTCATACTCGCCAGAGTCATTCTATTGATTCAAAATTCAATTTCAACCTAGCATACACATTAGAACAATTAATTCATTCAAAACAACCACATTGACCATCCAAACAACAACCATTTATCCAATTCAGCCCTTTCCTCCAATACAGACCATGCAAAACCAAAATTAAAAACCATGGAGCTTTAATATACGCTGAAGTCTCCCTGCTGAAAAATCTGAGTTGATTCAAAGGGAATTGGCTGCAACAAAATTTTCTTCCTTCCCCAGCAGTTCGGCGCCGAATGGAGAACCTAGGGTTCTTCAATTTTTTTCTTTGTTTTACTTCATTTTAGAGGCCTAATATTTTTTAAAAATTAATTCAATATTTCACTTAAGTCCTGAGGTTTCTTGAATTTTTAAGGCCACGGGAATTATTAAAAATGCTGGCCCTTAGTCAATAAAATCTATTGACTTTCCCTACCCGGTTCCCTTTGTTCACATATTTTTGTTTTTTTTTATTCATGTGTTTTTCATTAATTTTATTTTTATAACATATATTTTGACCTTACTTTGCTTCATAAAAATTACCATAATTTATTTCATTCATTGGTATTTTTGAAAATTCTATTTCGTTATTTATAATTTGACCTTCTTGGGTATATTTTCCAAAATTCCATTTAATTGAGAAATAATTCCTAAAATTATTATAAATTCAGTGGACCTTAAAACACCTAAAACTTAAATTACATGAAAAAAATCATTTTAAAAAATGTTTGGGGTGTTACATTCTCCCCCCTTATAAAAGTCGTCCCTCGAATTTATTAAAAAGTGTACCTTATCACTCGAAGAGTTGAGATATTTGTCCTTCATAGTACTCACTCTCCAGTACACTCCTCTACTTCGTGATTACCTTGCCGAACCTTTACCATAGCTATTTCTTTGTTTCTCGGCTTCTGAGTCACGTCTATCCACTATGACTCTTCGGTACCTCTTCATATGACAAATCCTTATCAACCTCAATCTCACGAGTACGAAGAATGTGAGATGGATGAGGGCGTGCCTTCGTAACATTGAGATGTGAAACTGCTGGATGCACATGGCCAAGTTAGGGGGCAAAGCTAATCTGTAAGATACATTGCCAACCACATCAATATCTTGTCTTTATATATCTCGGTGTCAGCTTCCTTTGCTTCGAATCTCATCACTCCTTCATAGGAATATTTTAAGGAAACGTGATCACCCACACCAAAGCTGTACATCCGTCTCCTTGGATCGGCATAACTCTTTTGTCGTGAAAGTAAATCCTCATTCTCTTGAATAATAGGTACTTTCTCAAAAGTTTCTCACGATCGACTCTGGATTCTTCAATTCTCATCACCTACCTCATCCAACAGAAGGTGACCTACATTTCCGTCCATGAGTGCACTCATATGGCGCCATTCCAATCGTAGAATGGTAGGCTGTTATTATAAGCAAACTCTGCAGGCAAATATTTTCCCAACTACCTCCGAAATCCATAACACACATCACAGGAGCATATCCTCAAGAGTCACGAATTGTCCGTTCATTTGCCCATGCAAATACGAGGGATGGAAGGGTACATCTTGACGTTTGTACCAGGCTTCACGAGTTTACTGCCAAAACCTCGAGGTGAGCTATGGACCTGCAATCGGATACTGTAGTTCTTGGCACTCAGGTGCGGTGCTACTATCTTGTCCGGATACATCTGTGCATACTATACTTGGAAGTATAAGTGGTCTTAACAGCTAGAAGTGACTGTTTCGTCAATCATCCTTCTCTTGAGGGACGAGATCATACCCCTTAGTCTCTTTGGTAACCCAACCACGAAATCCATAGTAATTCTCTCCCATTTCCATTCAGGTAATGACAACTCCTGCAGAAGACCTGTGGGTCTCTAGTGCTCGAATTTGACTTGTTGGCATGTCAAACATGATGCCACATACTGTGCCACATCCTTTTTCATCCATTCACCAATCATTACCTTCCCCAACATCACAGTACGTCTTGGTGACTCTGGATGAACTTATAAGGTGCATTATGGAGAGCTACGCAGAATCCCAGCTGTCTCAACCCATCTACATCGAACACCGGTCTATTTCCTCGTCTCGGCCACGCCATCCCTAATTTCAAATCGGATGTACATCTGTGTTGTCTGGAGTCTCCTGATTCAATAAAGGAAGGATCCTTATCTTGGTTAGCCTTGATCTCATCAATTAATAAGGGCCTCACCTGAAACAACTAATCCCTGGGACTCTGTAACTTCAAATTGCATTCCCATATTAAACAGATCCCTCAACTCCTTCACTATACTCCTCTTATGTACTGAAATATGTGTGACCCCTTATGGACTTCACAGCAAGCATCGGCCACCACATTGGCTTTCCAGGGATGATATAAAATCAGCAATCATAGTCTTTCGGTAACTCTACCCATCCTCTTCACGAGATTCAAAATCCTGGCTGAATGTATTAGAAGGCTTTTGTGATCGTGTAAATCTCACACTTCTCACCACATATAAGTAGTGCCTCCATCTTAAGTGCAAAAATCCTTTGCCGCCATCTCCGGGTCATGTGTAGGATAATTCCAGCTCATGTCTCCTCAGGCGTACGGATGCATATGCTATTACCTTCCCGATACGCATCAAAACCTGACTGATCACCACTCTGGATGCATCATGATATAACTGTCATACCTCCTTTTTGATACGTGGGTAATGCTAACAGACGATGGATTATGTCGTTAAGTTTAAAAACTTTGCTCCTGGAGTGTCATCCACTCAAATTTTACTTGCTTCTGATCGGCGGTGTCGGTGGAAGCGGATATTCTGGAAAATCTTTCCGCAATCTCTGTAATATCCGACCCTTGCAACGCTACGTATCTCAGTCACATTTGTGGGTTTTGAGCCCGATTAGACCTTTGCTTCTACCTTCTTGGATCCACCTAAACACCCTCCTTGCTTATCACATGCCCCGAAAACTCTAGCGGTAAGCAAAACTCCACATTTAGGCAGGTTTTGCATACGAGTTGATGTGTTTGAGTCTGATACAATCTGAGGTGACCCATGTTCCACATGACTTTTTCGAATAAATCGGGATATCATCTATAAACACCACCACAAATTTATCCGGATAGGGTTTGAAAAGCCGGTTCATCAATTCCATAGCAGCGGCTGGTGCGTTAGTCAACTAAGCGGTAATACCGAGACTCATAATGACCATCTGGGAGTCACGAATGCGATCCTTGGGTATGTCTTCCCCTCCTTATCTTCAGCCCCGGTGGTAACCGGGCCAGAAGGTCGATCTTTGAAAAATGGTATTTACATGGCGGTCAAACAAATCATCTGATACGGGAAGTGGATACTATTCTTGATTGTTACCTTATTCATTTGTCGGTAATGTGCACATCCTCTTAGTCCCATCCTTTTTCTTCACAAATAACAGGATCACCCCACGGTGGCTGTGGTCTAATAAAACCCTTATCCGGCAATTCTTGCCTTTGCTCTTTCCAACTCTTTCCAATTCGGTGGGTGCCATACGGTATGGTGCAGTAGATAGGATTTGTACCGGGTAACAAGTCAATATTAAAGCTGATTTCCACTGTGCGGTGCTAGATCGTCGTCGGGAAAGACATCCCGAGTAATCCCTACTTGCAATTATATCTCCCAAATCGATGAGAAATTCTAGCATCTCTCATAGGCTAAATACTGGCAGCCCTTCTTAAGTAACCTCACAGTTTGCTATCGTGAAATCAAGGTACTAGGGCTTCCATTATGATCTCCTTGGAAAACAAACTAGTACTCCCAATGGTTTGAGCGTTATCTTCTTTCTATAAAAATCATGGTTATAGTTAAGCCGACAACCATTCCATACCTAGATAACATCAAACTCTAGTATAAACAATTCAATCAAATCAGCATATAATACGCTATCTATCATTATCTCACATAATACATTACATATAGTTCACCTCATTATTTCTCCAAGTGGTGTGCTAATAGTAAAGTTTTCCATTATCATTTTATCCTTGTTCAATTTCTTAGCATAAGATGGGGATACAAATGAGTGAGTGGCTCCCGGATCAAATAACACTTTGGCTTGTTCGTTTTGTACATGTATTATACCTATGAATAAATTAAAAGCATTTAAAATTTTTCTTACCCAAGAAATATGTTAAATTCAGGATATACTGTCTACTTAGGTGTTGGTAGTGCAGGCCTCTTGTTGGTTAAGCAAAAAACTCTACCTTGGCCTCTACCAGGCGTCACGGGGGCACGTGCTGTGCTGTGCACGTGCGGGGCTGTCACTGTGCTCTCCCTCTACCCGCACCTCTCGGCGAGGTCTCTCTGCACCTATCTTGTGGGTTTGAGGTCTTTGAAATTTGCGTTCTTGAGCACCCTTCTGAGGGCAGTTCCTGGATATATGCCCTGCTTGCCCACACTGGTAGCAAACTATGGAGGAATATCTACATTGACCACTGTGCCCTTTTCCACACACTTTACACCCGAGGTTTTCTTGAACCTTGTGTTCTGCTACTTGGTGTTGATTTACCTTGAGGTAACTTGTATTTAATCCTGTTTGGCCCCCTACATTTTGGTTATGAGGTGACTGAACAAGCAGCTCCTCTTCCTTTACTACTCTGGCCCTCCTCATTTTCCTCTTTCTATCCCTCTCGGCCCATGCCTCTTTATTCTTAGTCTCCCATGATTTAGCTCATCGACAATCTTTGTCGATGGGAAAATCTCCAAACAATAGTGCATTGTAAAGAGGTGGTATCATTCCAGCTCGGAATCTATCAACACGAGCTGCTTCATCAAGTCCCAGTCTGGGAGCACTTCCCGGACAGGTGAACTCTTTAGCATGCTCGGATACACTCATACGATAAGTGCATTTAGCTTCTGGCCCGATAAGCCCAATTGTCTCTCTGTTTGGGGATAAACTCATCCATGCTGGCCTCTCTAAGCATCTCCCAAGTGGGAGGTTCCACTCCATATAACTGATCCTCAATGTGTCTGGAGACAATCCCATGCATTATTCTTCATCTTCATTCCTACCCATTTCAGTGCTCGACATCAGAGCATGATAATCTCCTCGCTCGCTTTTACGTCTCCTCAGAAATCATGGGTCATCTCCTTCCTCACCGTGATATTACCGGAGTCTTAAGCCTCAGAACTCACAGCCAAAGATAGACCTTCCTCATCGGCGTCGCCTAGCTACCCTCCTAGGCGTGCGAGGAGGGTTGTGGTGGAGGCGGAGGCTGGGAAGCAGTGGAGCCCGGAAATGGATTTGTTGTCTCACAATTACACTTCCTTTAAGGGCTCCCCATTCTGCCCTTAACTCCTGTATTTCTTGCTTCAAAATCTCAAATCATCCATATCAAATGGGCGGTGGTGGAACATTCTCGGCCTCCTCGTACTCTGCCTCGATCTAGGGGTGAATTTATCTCCATCTCGATCCGATCTTGATGCACGAGACTCCACATACGGCATCCCAACATCTATCGGATCATAGATCTCCCTTCGCCCTTGGCGAGTGGGTCCACGTCTCGGGGGTACGCCTTGTTGTCTTCTTGGTGGCATTCTGACAACCAAGAAAACAAATGATACTTAGATTCACAATACATATCAAGAGTACTTAAACTTTTCATCTAGAGATGCGAAATTAACTATACTATGATGACATACAAGGAACAATTTGGAATCTATGCTCCCATGGTGTCACATTTATCATTGCAAATAACATCCCCAAAGTTCTTTTAAAACACGGCTCACGATACTAACTTTGTCACATCCCACTTTTATAGCTGTGGCCGGCGCTAGGGAGATGGGTAGGCCACAAGGCCACCAAAACCCGCCATGACCTAGTCCACATGTTCTACCGAAAATTAAGCCAAGACCTATTCGTTTCTATAACTAACCAAATCCTATTATTCGCAATATCAATCTAAAAATCTACTAATAATTAACTAAAAATCTCATATCATGATATTATCTCAAATAACATAACAAATAGACCTCATTGGTCATCCCAACAAAACGACCTCCAACGGTCTCGCCAAAAATATCAATAGGTTTCATCAAAAGCAAAATTTATCCAACTCAACTATTGGGAATTTATCGATTTAACCAAATAATTAACCCAATAATCAGAGATAATTCACCATGGAGCCTTAAAAACTTAGACTCTCATTCACCAAATAAACAAAAATAAATAATCCCATTACATATTTCAAATAGAATCAGTGGTGAAATGCACAGATTCTCCTTTCTGTCACCACGAAAGGAGAAATCAACGGGGGTAGAGATAACTGCGTAGTAAATATATCTACCATACTTGTGACTGGCCTCAAGGCCAGCTCACAAGGATGAAAGTTGTATCACTCAATCAATCAATCACTGTACATAGGTTATGCAACAAATAGCGGCAAATATGAACAAAAATATCAAATGAGATTTAGGAGGTTTGAGAAACTCACAATATAGTTTACCATTCGGGAATCAGTACATTCCTTTTACCTTTATAATCGGAACTGCGACATTCCAACCAAAGATCCAGAACGGGCCGGGTTCTACGCCTAGAGTTTTACCACCTCTCTAGGAAGGCACCGACTCTCACTCAACTGCAGGGAAAATTATGTGCACATACCGATGACCTCCCCATCATTTATAGGCTGTGATTCATACCATCAATGACATTAACGACATAAGTTATACCTAACAGATCAAGATGCAGAAAAAGAGATAACACCAAATACAATAAGATAGCCGACCGTGTCGCGATGAATATTCATCAGACACGTGACTTTGCGGGCATATGACAAATTCAATTCAATGAATGCTCAAGAATAAGGGTCTTTAATCATAGTCAATTACTACGATCAAGTCAAACAATGGTGCAACACCGCTTATACATTTCAAGGTGCAAGTACGATGATATAAATTTACTCACCTCCCTATTAGTCCAGCTCAAATAGCTATTCACCCGAACGCAGGAGCCTTCCCCAACTTCGTTTTCTTATACTCAATATTCATGCAAGAAAAGAAATATAAAGATAACGTGGCCAAAATCATAACCCAGCCATACCTTGTTATCCACTACTCACCAGTCGCTTATCTCGTTTCTCTATTTAATCGCCTACCTTGAGCTTTTTAAATAATTTTTTTAAAAATCCCTTTTACTTTCCTTACCTTCAACATTCTGCCTTTTAACATCTAAAATACCCAAAATTATAATTTTAATATTCAATTTCACAACTAATTTCTTATATCTAATGTTTAATCACTAAACTCGCTTTTTTTTTTACAGATGCGACGCTTGCATATTTTGCCTATATCTTTCTACCATCGTTTAAAGACTCGAAACCAGGGAAAATTTCACTAACATCCATATCTTTTCCAATGATGTCAAATTGGCCCTAAAATTAGTCCATAATAGTCCTCCTATGATTCTTTCCAAGTCGGACCTTCAAACAGAAATTACATTCAATCGATTCAACCCTTAATTCAATTAATCACCACCTCAGACCATTCTTAAATATTTTTCCCCAAATTTTAAACATACTGACCCAATTCACCTTCCCCTCTCTCTTAGGCTTCATTCTATTGATTCTAAAATGCAATTGCAAACTATATACACATTGAACAATTAATTCATTCCAAATGTACCCCTAATTGGAATTTTTCATCCAAACAACAACCATTTATCATCTAAATTTCCCTTCCTACAATACAGACCATGCAAAACCAAAATTAAAACCATGGCACTTTAATATACCTTCAGAAGTCTCCTGCACCATGAAAAACACAGGTTGATTCAAAGTGAAATTGGCTGCAACAAAATTTTCTTCCTCCCCGTGCCAGTCATACGAACGGAGAACCTAGGTTCTTCTAATTTTTTCTTTTGTTTTCTCGCCGATTTTTCCAGGCTCGATATTTTTAAAATTAATTCAATATTTCAATTTAAGTCCCTGAGGTTTTTCTTAGAATTTTTTAAGTGCCTGGGAATTATTAAAAATGTCTCTTGGCCTCATCATCAAAATCTCACTGACTTTTCCCACCCTGGCTCACTCTGCTCAATGCTTTTTTTTTTTGTTCATGTATTTTCATTAATTTTATTTTTATAACATATATTTTGACCTTAATTTTCTCTATAAAAATTCCCATAATTTATTTTTATCCATTGGGTATTTTTAAAATTCTATTTCGGTCAATCATCAAATAATTTAACTCACTGGCATATTTTCCTAAAATTCCATTTAATTGAGAAATAATTCCCAAAAATTAGTTATAAATTCATGTGATGGACCTTAAAACACCTAAACTAAATTCCATGAAAAATCATTTAAAAAAAATGTTTGGGGTGTTACAAAAGCACTCACCTAGTGTTCCTCAACATAATGGCGAGCACCCGTGGACGCCCCACGCTGGCTGAATCACATCAGCGTAGTACACAACTGGTTTCCCATCGCACATTTACACATGACGTCCCATTTGTTAGAAGTTAGAACTAACAAAAGCGCTTACATTTTTTCAGGACGAGAAGCAGGATGGGCACGACGGATCATACCTGGAGTTCTTCATGAAAGAAAAACCAGGTACTTCAATAGATACTATTTCGGAGACATGGAAGTGTCTCAACAAGGAATGTTTGTCTCCAAATCCATTTTCAACATGTTTTACAAAGGGTTGTCTCAATGCTGCAAGGATCGTTCATTTGATGTATAGCTATGATGATAATCAAGGCCTCCTGCCTTCAAGAGCACATGAAGTCGCTGTCTATGGCAAAGTGCTTTCTCATAAAGAATCATGATGATGAAAACGCATCTTATTCAATACCTAATAAATAAAGTATTTATTGGATTGTACTGTAGTGCTAGCTTACTCATGTATTATTAGTTAATATTAAAGTCATCCTATATTACTGGAATGTGATAAGTTGTATCTCATTTCACATTCACGTGGATGTCCCGAATTTGACAGAGACTCATCAAAAGGACTCATGAAGGTCAAGATGTTAATTATCTCACACACTGACATTGTATCACGTGGGGCGTGCAATTAAGCAAGTCACCTCGGGCACTGAAGACAAGCGAGTGGGACACACTATGTTATTCATCACGACAAGCATTATGCCACAATTGATATGAGTAACGTAAGCGTTATATAATACCCGCCAATGCACCACAATGCACTCACCCCATTATCAGCCGCTCCTAATCGGCCCACAATGTATCCCTCCTAGTGACTATATAACATACGCAGCTTCAGTATTTGAATGGGATAAGTCGTGAATTCTCACGCGACGCCACGTGGATGTCCCGAATTTGACAGAGACTCATCGATCAATAGAAATCACACCAATACTGGGCTGTCTTTTCGTAGCTAATGCCACCTCGCGAAGAGAATTACTTTGCGTAACGTGGTCGCCACCGCGCCCATCCAACCCAAACCCAATGTTGTCGTGTAGCGCTGTGCGGTGTGAATACACAAACAACTTCTCTTTCCCTCCACGCCAAGACAATCCTTGAGCGAACCTGTCCCCCTCCCCCCGAAGAAATCAGGACCCAGCGTTGCATGCTTTGGACAACATGTCGTTGTCTCCGTTTATCCCCACCATTCTAAGCCAAGAGACCTCGCCACACTTCACTTTACTGAAATTCTAGATGTACGATGGCCTTTAGTATCTTTTCGATCAATTATATGCATTACAGCAGAGCAATGACACCTGTAAACAGGAAATAATACCGCGCATTTAAGCGGTGTCTTCCCTTTAGCTTCTGGCCAGCTGCCCACGCTTGTCATTATTCCACCACCTAGCTCCAAATACGGTGACCTCGTTCCGCCCTCGTCTAAGAAGCCGTGACTTAGCATATGTGCTCTGGTCAAGGGAAGCAAAAAAACCAACCAGCGAGCCCCACATCCGTATGGGGAGAGATCTTACCATCAGTGGACTTTATGAAGCCGCTTTAGGCCGCTTCCAAATTCTTGATGCCATGAGTTCAAAACACGGCTCGCGTGCAAAGTGGAAACGAAGTTATTTTGCCCAATACCAATTTTATCTACCGCCATCAGATTCCCCCAGATCGATTGATGAGTTTCCGAGGGGTAATCAGTACACCATGCTCGAGGACGACGTAGTTGCCACGGCTCCAAACGGTAATGTAGGTCACCACACATCTGATTCCTCGATCCCACTAGAGGGAATAAGGAAAGAGGGGTCAGGATCGATCATGACAAGAGAGGGTTAAGCGACCCAAAGTGATTCGAAATGTATTCGATTATCGCAATGAGACCGATCAGTCTGGGCGTGTCGAAATGAGAGAATTAGATAAGGGAGAACAATGCTAAACAGACAAGGTTCACTGTCTCACCATCTTAGCTCATTCTTATCATTTAGTCCTTTCAAGGCTTTTAGTACCCTAAGCCCTAGAGGGGCGACTCAGAGGGGAGAGACAAGTCCCTATTTTACGAATACCATAGAGAATTTAGGCATCTGACCAATGACTATTACCGGCTCTGAAGGTTTCTAAACTACTTGGTCAAGAAGGGACATCTCCAAGAGTAAATTGACAAGGCTACCTGGAATGGTTTGCAAGCCTCGCCACCGATGAGCTCTCGCCTTGTGAGGGACACAATCCTCGACTACCAGACGATGCCTAAAACCCGAGGTCAGCCACGCTATGGTGTTTTTGTAGATAAGGTTAATTATAGTTTTGCCCCGAGTAGCATCCGACCCATTGACAGGGTTATTACCTTCACCAAATCTCCCCTTAGACAACTGTCTTTGCCTCACTCTGATGCACTTATTCTGACTTTGGAAGTTGGGAGGCACCCGATGAAGCAGATTTTGGTCGACCTCGACAGTGCCGCCACTTGGTCTACCTACCCGCCTTGCTCCGTCTAAGTTATAAGCCCGATAAGCTCTACAATCCTAGAAGAGTGCTCGTCGGCTTTAACTGGTTGTAGATCAATTCACTAGGAGAAATAGTCCTATAAATTTCGCCAGCTTACTGCGCCTTGCACCGCCCTTCACGATGATCGACGAACCATCATCCTTCAACACCACTTGGGCGCATTCGATCCATGCGATGAAGGCATGCAATCATCGTACTTCACCAAATGCTAAGTTTCGACCCACAAGGCCGACGACATAAGGAGAAAGAATGCCTCCGGAAGATCAAACACCTCTTGGAGGTTTACAGGCGTCAACATGTGCTTGAAATCCTTCTCGGCGCTCGATGAGCTTAGCACCTTTACTAAAGCGTTGAATTGAGCTGGACTTAGATTGTCGACGAGCTTTCCCCGACTCAAATTTCATGCTCACCACAATAAATGAATTTAAGGTCAGTTAAACCCTTCGATAACAAGCGAATGAAAAGTCAAACTTCAAAGACGTACATAAAAAGACTTAATCCAAGACTTCGACTTGCATCTGTGGTCCGTTTGTTACTCGAAATTCCTCGGACCATGATCTGGGGAGGTACCTTCCCAATCGCCGAAGAGCGCACGTTACCCCTCCGTCTGCTTTTTACCGGGGTGGTGGAAAGGTTCGTTACCAGCCAAGAAGGCTTTATCGCCGCAACAAGGTAATATCTCCCTAGATTATGGCGTTTCAGGGAGTATGAGTATAAGACCTCTTTCAATCCTAAAAACACCTCATACTTCCTATTGAGTATACACACGCCCAATAGAACACGGATGATATTCACATAGACGTGGACATGATAGAATCTGGTGGAAGTGTGAAACCCACAATCGTGAGCGGAGGAACCTCAATCCTCACTGGGGATTCCCGCCGCAGATAAAGTTCATGACACTCGATCTCGTCCCAGACGGCCCATAAAACGAGACCTTGTGAGGAAAAGAAACTCTGACATTAGGGGAAAAGAAAATTTCTCTTAAACAGCGCTCTGGTCTCTAGCCTCCTCCAACTGGCTCAAGCCACGTGATTATCCCATTTGCCACACCCGAAGGAACATCCTCAAATGAAGTAGATGATGAGATCTCGCCCACGCAGCTTTCAACAATATCCTCCCCTCTAGCCATCCTCTGAGCCTCCATCATCGATACAAAGCCTAGAGAACACAACCCCCCCCTTTCTCAAGAAAAAAAAAAAAAAAAAACAGCAACAACAAAGAAGAATAGACGGAGGAACGATTGACGAATTAAGGGAATCAAACACCATAATCTATCTTTACCTGCAAAGGGTTGAGGACCAAGAGCACTATTGCACTGGTGAGGATAGACGATCCAAGCTAATGCAAAAGATAACCAGAGAGACTCTACGATAGCATAGGCGTGAAATCCCCCCAAGAAGAATTCGAAGGATATTTAAAGCCAAAATTGTGAACACCGGTGGGTGGACATTTCAAACACGCACGCTTAGTGTATCGGGTCATATTGTAGAACCGCCTCAACCGGAATCGCCACCTATGTGCAACGAATCATGGAAATGTCGACACAATGATGACTTTTTTGCAGCACAAGCAAGACCCTTTAAGCAAAATGCTAGTATTTCGCAGACCGATCGACTCCATCTATTATTCACCCACCAAGTTCCAGCTTATAAGCGCGACCTAGAAAAAGCAAAAGAGAAATCCAAAGGGAACTCTTGGGTTTGAAAAGAAAGGCTCTCACTCTTAGAAGGCAAGGGAAATCTGAAGAGGCTAAGGAACTTCTGAGGAATGCAAAGATATTGGAGGCCCAAATGGACATGGAAGCCCCAAAAACAAAGCTTCCACCTGATGCTTCAAAGGATAAAGGTCCTAAGAGTTTTGGATATTTGATTACAAATGAAAAACATGGAAGTATGGAGGATGTGGTTGAGCAGGCAACAAGTTCAGGATTGAAGGAGAGTGAAATGCTGGAAGCCTCCTCATGCTGAGTTCATCTTTCAACTCCCGCGATGTCTCGGGACACAGACAACCATCCCCATCGTGGACGCGCCCACCGTACAAAATGGGAATCTCATAAGGCACTTATTTTGTTCCTCCATCAGACCAGTCGGGGAACTTTATGGATTTTCTAACTAGGGATAAGTGGAATGGTTCTTATGTACCTGCTGATAAACAAGAAAATCAATGGACTTTAAGTTCTGGAATTTCCTAGCTAATCCCCCTCTTCTGGTGGAGTCCTTGAAGAGTACCAATGAAAATTTGGGAAGCAAGGTTGATGCTCCACCTCATAAAAGAGAGGAAATGGCTGATGCAGATAAGAAGCCGAGTATAAGTGAAGTAAATTCAAATGCATTTGCTTCGTAAGAACAAAAGTTCCTCTGCCAGAAGAAATCCCGGCTCATAAAAGGAAGGCGCTTCTCCCGGGGGTAAGAGATGGAAAACTAGCGGAAGCTAGAGAGGAACTTCAGCAGGCAAAACTCTTAGAGAAGAATTTAGAGGAAAATGATTCCCGGCCTAGGTCTAGTCCAAGTGATACACCAATCCCTAGTTCCAGTGTGACTTCCATTGGACAAAGGGTGCAAACTTCTGGAGATTCAGCTCCAAAATCTGGCGAAGTCAGCTGCCCATGATTTGGCAAAGTCTTCTAGCAAAGGTGCTGAACCAATGGATGATGTGCATGTTGAGGATCTTCTGGATCCTCAACTTTTATCTGCTCTGAAAGCAATAGGCCTGGAAGATGCTAGTCCCTTGGCACAAAGCCCTGAAAAACCAGAGCCTGCAAAACTGCACATTAGTAAGACTGAAAGCTCTAGCCAAGAGAAAAGCCAATTGGAAGAGCGGATCAAGGCGGAGAGGGTGAAGGCAGTCAATCAAAAACGTGCAAGAAAGCAAGCTGACGCCTTGGATGCTCTTTGACGGGCGAAAACATATGAAAAGAAGCTCAACTCTTTAACTCCCTCAGACGCCATGGATATCCGATTTCTTGGCCATGTAAAACTATAGATGACTAGACAGTGAATCAGCTACCTCATTCTTGGGGGATTTCATTTTTTACTTCACCTTGAAGATTGGTTGCAGAAAAATGTAGGAACTTTGTGAAGTTATTACATGTTATTTTGTTTCTTCTTTGAAATAAATAATAAACATAGTTGTTGGAATGGGATATGCTGCAACTCACGTGGCAGTCATGTGAGGGACCTAAACTCGCTCATGTGTGAGGGACCCAACTCAAGTGACAGTCATGTGAAGGTCGAGCATGCCACTATCTCAGTCACCTCAAACATTGTAGCACATGGGGCGTGCAATTAAGTAAGTCACCTCGGGCACTGAAGACAAGCGAGTGGGACACACTACATTATTCATCATGACAAGCATTATGCCACAATTGATTTGCATAACGTAAGCGTTATATAATAATTGTGGGCCACTCATAATAAACCACCTCATTATCGTCGCTCCTAATCGTCTACCTATGTATCCCCATAGTAACTATATAACATACGAGCTTTATTTGAATGATATCGTACCCTCATGATACTACATGGATGTTCCCGAATTTGATAGAGACTCATCAATCAGTAGGAATCACACCAATAGCAGTTGACCTTTTTCTTAGCGGCCAATGCTGCCTTGCACGAAGAGAATGCCACTTTGCAGAACGTGGCCGCCACTCCGTGCCCAGCCAACCCAAACCCAATGTTGTCTCATATCGTAGCGTTGCGCGGTCTGAATACACAAACAACTTATCTTTGCCTCCTCGCCAAGACAATCCTTGTGCGAACCTGTCCCCCTCCCCTCAGAGAAATCAGGACCTAGCGTTGTGTGCTTTGGACGACATGTCGTTGTCTCCATTTGTCCCCGCCATTCTAAGCCAAGAGGCCTCGCCACACTTCACTTTACTGAAATTCTAGATGTACGATGGCCTTTAGGATCCTTTCGATCACCATATGCATTATAGCATAATGACACGCGGCCAGAAATAATGCTTTGGTCGGGCTTAAGGTCTTCTTCATAATGCCACTCTTGTCATGGTTCCACCGCCTAGCTCCGAATACGGTGACCTTGTTCCGCTCCCTGTCCAAGAAGTTTGGTACTTAGTATATGTGCTCGATCAGAAGGAAGCAAAAACTAACTAGTCTATTCCACATCCATATGGGGAGATCTGAGTCCATCAGGGACTTTATGAAGCATTTTAGGACCGCGCTTTTCCAGCTCGATGCCATGAGTTCAGACATGGTGTTGCAAGCAGTGAAACAAGTTATTTTCCAGAATACTCAATTTTTGATTCATCACATAATCCCGCATCGATTTACGATTGCTCCCGAGGCACCGCACGCCATGCTCGAGGACTACGCGAGTTGCCACGCGACCAAACCTAACGGTCGCCGCACATTTAATTCTCGATCCTAATGATAAATAAGGGAAAGAGGGTCGATCGATCAGGACGCGTATGGGTAAGCGCAACCCAAAGTGATCTCGAGCCGCACCGCTTGACACAATGAGACCGACTGCCTTGTGTGTGGCCGAAATGCCAAGAATCGCATACAGGAGAACAACGCTAAACAGACGAGGTTTAGTGTCTTACCATCTCAGCTCCTTCTGATCATTTAGTCCCTTCAAGGCTTTGAGTGGCCTAGGACCTAGAGGGGTGACCTAGAAGGGAGAGACAAGTCCCAATTTTGTGAGTACCATAGGGAATTTAGGCATCTAACCAATGACTATTACCGTCTCCAGAGGTTTCTAAACTACTTTGTCAAGAAGGGACATCTCCGAGAGTAAATTGACAAGGCTACCTCGAATGGTTCGCAAGCCTCGCCACCGATGAGCTTCCTCTACCCCTCGACGAAGCCTCCGCCTCGTGATGCACACAATCCCTCAACCGCCCGACGACCCAAACTCCGGAGGTCGACACACTATGGTGTTTTTGTAGCTAAGGTTAATTACAGTTTTGCCCTGAGTAGCATTCGACCCATTGACAGGGTTATTACCTTCACCTAATCTCCCCTTAGACAGCTATCTATGCCTCACTCTGATGCACTTGTTCTAACTTTGAAAGTTGGGAGGCACATGATGAAGCGGATTTTAGTCGACCTCGACAGTGCCGCCACCTACTCTACTTGCCCGCCTTGCTCAGTCTAATCTATAAGCCGACAAGATCTACAATCCTAGGTGAGTGTTGGTCGGCTTTAATGGGTTGTAGACCAATTCACTAGGAGAATTAGTCCTATCGATTTCGGCTAGGCTTGTCACCGCCTTGGTACCACTCACGATGATTGACGAACCGTCATCCTTCAACACCATTTTGGGGCGCACCTGGATCCATGTGATGAAGGCATGTCATCATCGTACCACCAAATGCTAAGTTTCTTGACTCCACAGGGTCAGATTGACATAAGGGGAGAAAGAATGCCTCCGGAAGATCAAACACCTCGGGAGGCTCAGCTCAACAGTGCTCGAAATCCTTCCTGCTCAACGAGCTCAGAACCTTCACTAAAGCATTGAATTGAGCCCAACTCAGATTGTCGACGAGCTTTTCTCGACTCAAATTTCTTGCTCACCACAGTAAATGAATTTAAGGTCAGTTAAACCCTTCAACAACAAGCGAATGACAAGTCAAACCAACACGACACAAAAAAAAAAAAAAAACTTGGATCTCAGCACTCGACCTGCACCGGGGTCCGTTGTTACTCGAAATTCTCGAACCATGGGATCGCGGGCACATGCCTAATCACCGAAGAGCAAGACGCTACACTGTGGCTTATTTTCACTAATGGTGGGAAGGTTTGTAGATATTGTGGATGATTTTCCATGAATTATATCTTCGCTGCTAACTTTCGTTTCGATGATTTAGAAGCGCCAAGGTAATTCTCTCAACACTAGTCTGCGGCCCCCTCGCACTAAATGATCATTTCCTCGCTTTAGTCGGAAAGCATAGATGAACTAGGGTCCCGCTTATATCATTCTTTAATTATCGCTACATCTCAAGATTGTTTTAGGCCATAAGAAGTACATGCGGTATTTCAGGGTAGCAGTTGGTGTAAACAGACAGGTGGGTTGCCAATGGTAACTAGTTGAGTCCCCTCAAAGTCATCGAAGATTTACTCAGTCGTTAATTTCTAGGTTCTATTAAATTAGTCTATGTATGTGCAAACTGGTCTGAATAATCACGGTTATAATAATAATAATTAAAAACTATTACATGTGTAATGACCTAACTACAACCTAAGTAGAATATGGTAATGGTGAATGGATTCCCGTAAAGGGAATGGTAGTTTATCTTCATTGGCTTTTGGTTACCACAAGGATATTTACACCGCACATGCAGGACAGAACGAGCCGCATGACGTATATCATACTCTAGATTGCTACATGAAGCTGAAACCCGTGGACGTCCATAGAAAATGCACGATGCCATGTTATGCACTCTATTTCGTAGACATGGAAGCTCCTCAACCGGCAATGCCTCCTCCAAATCCATTTTCATGTTTCACTCAAGGCTTGCCCCAATGTTGCAAGGATAGTTCCTTGATGTATAGTTATGATGGTAAATCGCGGCCTCCTGAAACCTTGAGGGTTGATATGAAATCGCTTGTCTAGAGCAACGCTTGCTCTCTCCTAACAATAACAACATCGATTCCAATAATGTAACCATTTTTATGTTGTCTTTGGTTCCCAAAAATACTAAATATATTAAGAAAAATGATTTTCTTATGTTTGGTTATACAACGAAAATTCTTAAAGATAATCAAATATAAATAAAATTACTTGGAAACTTACATATATTTTTAAATTATTTAATTTTAAAATTTTTAAGTTTATATATATATATATATATATAATTGATTTGAAATAGTAAATAAAAATAATATATGAGATTTAACTCTAATTTTATTTTCCTACACTTTTTCTTTTATTCTACTTTAATTTCCTCCATGTCAAGAAGCATAATATTCATATTAAATCTAAATCCTACAAACCTAACATTTTTGGAAAGTTGATCGTTGCATGATATTCATATTAAACCTAAATCCTACGAAAGTTGGTCTTTTAACATGGTGTTAAAGCATGGTTTGTTGGCAGGTTTAGGGTTCAAGTTGCCTCTCTGTAATTTAAATCCCCATTTGTTTATTTGAAAGTTCATGAACAACTCTTTTTGGTTGATAAACCAGATGAAGAAAGGTGTTAAGAAGCATGATATTCATATTATTTCCTGCATTTTTTCTGAAACATAAATTTTTATTAAAGTATAAATAATATTATTTCATAAATAAATAAATTTATGGTTATAAATTTATGCAATTTTAAGGTTATTTTTTAATACAGTTATTTTATAAATTTATGAAATAAATTACATATTTATGGTAATTTATACCTCATAAATAAAAAAATTATTTATGGTTATAACCATATTTTAAAAATAATATTAGTTTATAACCATAAAAATATTTATTTCATATATTATATTTTATGGTAATAAATTCATATTATTTGATATAACCATAAATAAATTTGATACATTTATAATCATACAAAAAATTTCTAATATTTCATTATAACTTAGGAATAAATTTATAATATTATTTCATAAAAAATAAAAAAATAAAAATATTTATGGTTATAAATTTATAATTTTATATTATTTTTTATTAATATAATATGAAATAAATTTAAAACCATAAAAAATTCATATTATTTCATATAATTTATAAAATTATAAAAATCCTATAATTAATTTCAATATGGAGATAATGATAAAAAGGAGAAATTTGATATTTTTACAAGAGCAGTATTAAAAAAATCTATGATTTGTAGAATTTTCCAAATTAACAACTGTTTACCTTAATTAGCTATGATCAGTAGTTGATTTGTAGTCTTTATAAATCAGCTTATAAGAGCTGAGCAGCTCCCCCTCAACTAAAGGGCCTTAGTTGAGTTCTAAACACATTTATGGTAAGATTACTGCTATAAAAATGTTGTAATAAACCGTTGACTCACTTCTTACTATCTAGTATTGGTTGAGTTCAAACATGCCCTTGGCATGATTAATTACTATTATGAAAGTGATTTATGAGCTCTTTTTCTATTTCTATTTTCCAGTTATCTATAAAATAATTAACCATAAGATTTGTGTATGAAATGCATATCCATTTAATGAGTAAATAAATTACTTGACTAAAAGGACTCCCTTAATTTATTCCATTATTATTGCCTTTTTTTAAAAAGTGAACAACATGTTTTTTAAGCTTCTCTTTCTATCAAAATATTAAATTTATTAGTTCTATACCTCTTAGGGCATTGACTCAAATTTCTGTATACATGGGTTTGCATACATGAAAGGAGCATGAAGTCCACCATTCAACAATTTTCCTATTATCTCTTAAACGTCAAAATCTATATTTTCTGTTTTTGTTTTACATAAGGTCCATGTCATATATATGAAACTATTTTATCGTAGGAAAACTATGTCATGCTGACAAATTTTATTTGGTCATTATCTGAATTAATTGATCATAAATATTTGATATCTGAATTAATTGAACATAAATATTTGATATCTTTATTCACGGATGATTAACTTGATTTGAGTATAAGGTAAGTTTTAAAATGTTAAATTTTACATTTTTACATAATCAATTTCCTATTCAATGAACTAAATTGAAATTAAGTTTTTTTTTTCCTTCAAAATTTCATTTCAGTTCTTCCATTATCAATGATCAAGAGGGAAGATGTAGCAACTTGCTTATATATACTTGTTAAACTGAATGTTCTCATTCTAATGCTTTGATGATAGTTAATTTTACAATAATGTTACCAGTACCCTATACTATCTCAGATATTTTTCTTATGAAACGACTTCAAATAAAGAGGCTGATGAACAGTATCGCTCAATGAAAACAACCTTACAATGGGAATGTCTCTAGTCTTAAACCTTGAATGTGAAAGCTCATAAGAAATTCCCATTAATGTTTTTGGAAGTAATCTCTCCTGTGACCTCCAGTAGTAAGCCTCATCAAAACTTGTGGCTGATAATGTTTCCCGAGATTACAGGGTCCTAATATTTTCCATAATTTCCATTATTTTCCACTATTGGTTGAAGCACCAATTAATTATATATGACTTCTTATATAATTATCCTCGATGGGCCCATGTGTTTGACAAAAATTTTCATGGTCTCCGTTGTCAGACGAATGAAAAGGGGTTGATTGACAATGTATCAAGGAGGCCCATGTGTTTTGGCCAATCTGTTCCTTAAATTTATTAAATTTAAATATATTTTTCATTTTCCTCCAAAACTTTTTTTTTTTTACTTTCCTTTCCTCAGTCTATTTTTACACTTTTTCTATCCTCCTTTTTTTTATTACTTTCGAAGGAGCTTCCGTAATTTTTTTTTTCCTTAATACTATAAGAGCCAAACACAATCCTTATGAACGTGAAAGCATGGGTGTGAATATCTCTCAAGCCGCTTATTGTGACTAAAGAGAACCCATTTCTATAAATTGGGTCTATTGTTGTACGTGGTATCATCCACACAAACATCACCTATTGCATCCATCAGTTGACTCATCCCTTATTTTCACCAATAGCGTCACTATGTCCACTGCTCACACATGGACCACTGCTGAGGATCAGAACTTGGTTTCTGTCCCATCAACAAAGGATAATCATCCATCCACAGAATGTCTCTGCATCTCTGTTAAGTTTCAATCTCCATTTTCCTTTTTATTTTATCTTTATTGGATCAGCTCTTTTATGGCGGATTTTCACTTTTCAACTTCCTAACGTTGACAATCTTCCTTTCGGAGAATGAAAAAAGTGGAGTAAGTTAAGAGAGTACTCAAGGAGGCTGGAGAAGATACATTGGAAGCTTTGCCCATGACTGATGCGATCCAACGCCTAGGCATTGACTACCACTTTCATGGAGAGATTGAAGTCCTACTACAGAGATTCTATACGAAATTTAACACGAATGATTGTCGGTATGAATTTGTCAGCAATTTGTCACGACACAAAGCAATTTGTATCGACACACAAGTATTTGAGTTCAGTATGAATTTCATGTTTCTTAAGGATAGAAATTAAATTAGGAGAAAAACAAATTGGCTAAAGCCATGAGTTAGTTATATATCACTCGCTAGGTGACCTAGCTACAGTATCTCCTGATGTATGATTTAGCCATATCGAAATCCATTTTTGCTAGTTCCTTTAAGGAAATTTATCCATCTATTTGTGCCTTGGAAATCAATAAGGAATATTTTGGCCATGAATCTTGCCAGGCTTTTATGATGGCCAATTGGGCATGTCGTAATGAGTTTCTTACAATGCGAGCAAGATGCTGAACATCATTGTTCGCCCTCCATGTATCAAGGATTTTGAATTTTTTTTTGAAAATATTTTTTTAAGTCATATGTTATTAAACCAATCTAAAACATACCTTATAAACCTAATTTTAAAAAAAAAATATTAATGAAAGATATTATCCTCATAGTTTTTATTATAATAAATAAAAATAATAATATTAAAAATATTCAATTTATTTATTGTTATAAATGAATGTATTTATATATTAAAGTTTATTTGTTTTATTACATTTATTAAACAAAACAAAAATATAATAAAGAAAATAAAAAATAATGAATAAATAAAATTTTAAAATTAATTTTTTTAATTAAGTATTTTTTAAAATAATGAAAATAAATGTTATCTTATAAAATTAATTAAAAATTATAAAATTTAATTTATTTAAAATATGGAAAATGGAGGCTGAATATTGATTGAAAAAAATCAAACCTAAAGATTGATTACAAAAAAAAAAAAAGAGAAAAAAATAAAGAAATAGAGATTGGGTGTGTATGGGCTAGTGTGAAAGGAAGAACAATGTGTTGATTCGACGCTTGATGGTAGTGTTGTCATTTTGAATACTTTATGTCGTTATTATTATTTTTATATCTTATTATGAGTTATAGGCTTGATTATGACGCTTTGATGGAATCTTTATTAAATACAAAGTTCCTTCTAACCCTAAAGCACAATTCTCCTTCTTCATTTTGAGACAGGTTCCATATCTTTTAGGGAAATTCAAGTATGTAGGATTATCTTTTTATTTATTTTTAATAAAATGGGACACTTAATTAAAATAATTTTGCAACATATTTTTCAATGTCTCATAAATGATTGACAAGAATCGGTGCGTAAAAAGTTTCTAGTTGTTGGACCAATTGAAATGATAAATCAACACAAGTCTTCTCAGCACCAGTCTTTTCCCCATTTCTATGTGTGAAAATGCTTGCATGATAATGCTTAATAGAATTCAAGGTGGCGATGACGTACAAGAAACGTGAAAAACATGTATGTGGGATTATCTTTTTTTTTTTTTTTTAATAAAATGAGACACTGAATTAAAATAATTTCCATCAGTTTTTTCAGGGGGTCATAAGTTTTGCCTAACCTGCCTAGTTAAGCTAGGGCCGACATTGACAATATATTTTCCACTTGGTGCGTAAAACGTTTCTAATTATTGGACCAATTAAAATGATAAATCAGCACATGTCTTTTCCCCATTTCTATGTGTGAAAATTGCTTGCATGATGAAAGCTTAATAGAACTCAAGGTGGCGATGACGTACAAGAAACGTGAAAAACATGTATGTATGTCTGCCGCTATTCCTATAAATTGGGTCTCTTGCTGTCCGGTATCATCGAACACAAACATCATCTATTGCATCCATCACCCAACTGGAAGCAAACT
The DNA here is from genome assembly GCA_016808115.1 of Tetrastigma voinierianum. Classification (NCBI taxonomy): domain Eukaryota; kingdom Viridiplantae; phylum Streptophyta; class Magnoliopsida; order Vitales; family Vitaceae; genus Tetrastigma; species Tetrastigma voinierianum. Next base: position 125,697 of record JAEQBH010006329.1, on the reverse strand, counting down.
TAACTTCACCAACATCACTATGTCCACTGTTCATACATCCTCAAGAAAGGATAATCAGTCCATCCACAGAATATCCCGGCCTCACTGCTAAGTTTCAGTCCCCATTTTCCTTTTTCTTTTTAATCTGGGTCTTCTTGTTCTTATGGCGGATTTTCACTCTTTTTCAACTTCCTACTGTTGGACGGTCTTCCTTTTGCAGAATGAGTTTAAAATGGAACATGCAAAAAAAGTGGAGGGAAGAAGGAGTACCAAGGAGGTTGGAGAAGATACACTGAAAGCTTTGCTCATGATTGATGCAGTCCAACCTAGGCATTGACTACCATTTTCATGGAGAGATTGGAAGCCGTTCTAGAGAGACTATATGCTTGATACCTCTAACATGAGTGATTGCCATAACGATCTCTACGAGCTAGCACTTGGCTTCCGGCTACTGAGACAAGAAGGCTACTATGTGAGTGCAGGTAGATTTTCTCTTCTTTTCTTTTCTTTTTTTTTTTTCTAGAAAGTCTGACTTTCCACTGTTAAATCATCTGTTATAAAAGAGTAAGTTATTTCATGGTTATTTTGTGCGAACAGATGTCTTTAACAATCTCAAGGACAAAGAGGGAAAGGTTCAAGGAAAAATAAACCAGGATATCGAGGGATTAATGGGTTTGTATGAAGCTTCGCAACTAAGTATAAAGGGGGAAGATATACTTGAAGAAATGGGCAACTTCAGTAGCCAGCTTCTTAATGCGTGGAACACAAACGATGATCAGAGTCAAGCTAGAATTGTTAGGAACACATTAGGGCATCCCCATCACAAGAGCTTGGCAAGGTTCATGGCCAAAAGCTTTAGCGATTTTCAAGGCACAGAAGGATGGATAAATGTATCTGCCAAAGAACTAGCAAAAATGGATTTCAATTTAGCTAAATCCATACACCAGAAGGAGATACGGCAGGTTTCCAAGTGAGTTTCTTTACCACGTTTCGAAAGTTTGAAACGTCAAGCTAGCTCCTTCAAAAGTAAACAGCCATATTTGGTTGGCACTCTTGGAAAACTGTTTTTGTGCAAATAAGGAGTGTTTTTGAAAATAAGTATGTTTTATTCTTCGCTTTTTAAAATCGTTATAAAAAATTTTTTAAAACACAGCAATATTATTTCTGCGACGTTTGTTTATACTAAAACTATTTTTTAAAACAATTTTTGAAAACACGGAAAACACCATTTTAAGATTTTCTAAAAACTATTATTATTATTCTTTGAATTTAATATTTTTTTGTATGTTCTTTGTGTTTTTTTAGAAAAAAAAAGAAGAAAAATAGAACCAAAAACCTTTTCCCATTTTCTTTGTTCTCCTTGTTTTTGAAAACAAAATTAGTTTTAAAAAACAATAATCAAAATGTGCTCTCAAGTCTCTCAAACACGAAGAACACAAAAAATGGGGGCCTTTTTCACTTAACAAGTTTTTAGTGTTTTGGAAACACAAAAAACACAAAATATTCTTCAAAATAGGAACCAAACAGGCCCTTGTTCACTTGACGCACTGTTAAATGTTTTTTTTTCATCTCTTTGTATTCGATTAGATGGTGGAAAGACCTAGGTTTGGCGAAGGAGTTGATGTTTGCAAGAAACCAACCACTTAAATGGTACATGTGGCCCTTGGCCGTCCTCCCACATCCAAGCTTGTCCGAACAGAGGGTTGAGCTCACAAAACCTATTTCCTAGTCTACATAATTGATGACATCTTTGATGTTCATGGAACACTTGATGAACTCACTCTATTCACAGAAGCTGTCAACAGGTAAGCATATTACAAAATATTAGAATTCAACGACGTGATTGTAAAACTCCTAAAGACCATCTTTATTAATCACTAACTAATCACATGTAGATGGAAATACGAGGCTGTTGAACCACTACCAGACTACATGAAGACATGTTTCAATGCTCTTAACGGCATCACAAATGAAATAAGTTCAAAGGTCTACAAAGATTATGGGTAACCCCCAGCATTCTCTTCGAAAATCTATATGTTAGATACTATTTTACAATTCTGAATCTTTCAAAATTTATTAATATTCATTGGAATTTTGAATGCAAAGCTGCGAATCTTCTTCTTCTTCTTCTTCGCCTGAAATTGGTGCATACAAAGGGGGCAATTTTATGCAATGTATTTCTCAAGTTGAAGAAATTTATTAATATGGGTATAAAAGCAAAGCATCGATTTAATACTTGAAAAATGGGATAATTAGCTCCAGGGTACATGTGGTGCTTGTTCACATGTTTTTTCTCTTGGGTCATGGTATAACCAAGAGAAACGTAGATATTGTGGATGATTTTCCAGGAATTATATCTTCAGTTGCCACAATCCTTCGTCTCTCGATGATTTGGGAAGTCGCTGGCGTAATTCTCCCTACACCACATGATCATTTCCCCAAGTTTTAGTTGATACACAAACAAATCCAGGGTCCCGCTTTATATTGCCTTTTAATTATCGCTACATCCAAGATTATTTTTAGCCACAAGAAGTACATGGGTATTACCCTTGAGGGTAGCTATGGGCTGGGTGTAATCTGATTGTAGGGTCACAATTAACTAGTGGAGTCCCTTCAAAGTCATCGAAGATTTACTCTCACAAGTAATTTCTAGGTCCTATCGACTTAGCCCATGACAAGCAAGTAAACTGGAACCGACAATACTAAGCATAAATAATAATAATAATTTTAAAAACTCCGCATGGACATGTGCAATGACCGACTTAAGTAATATGTGGTATGGGTGGTAATGATTCCCAGAAAGTGAAATTCCAGAGTTTATCTCATTGGTTTGTCACTAACAAGGATATTTACACCGCATAAGGGCTGTGACGAGAATCAGGAGGGGGCATGACGGATCATACTCTAGATTGCATGAAGGAAAACCTGTGGACGCCCACGTAAATGCACGATGCCATGTTATGCATTCTATTTCGTAGACATGTTCTCCCAACCGCAATGCCTCCTCCAAATCCATTTTCTTCTATGTTTACCATGCTTGCCTCTCAATGTTGCAAGGATGTCTTGATTTATAGTTATGATGGTAACTGCCTCCCCAAATTGAAGTGTTACTACGAAATCGCTTGTCTAGGGTCTAGTTGTTTCCTCCTTGCCATAATTACATTAATGTACTTTCCGATTTCAATGTAACTATTTTAAGGTTGTACTTGGTTTTGTAAAATACAAGCGAAAATGATTTTCTTACAAGCCATTGTATGATGAAATTTTAAAGAAAACCAATATAAAATGAAAATTACTGGAAAACTTTACACTTTTATTCTCTTAAATTATTTAATTCCTTGAAATTGTTGAGTTAAAATATAAAATTGATTTGAAGTAATAAATAAAAAAATATATCAGATTTAACTTTGTTATTTTCCTACACTCTTTTCTTTCTTCTACTTTCATTCTTTCCATGGTCAAGAAGCAATTTATATTCATATTAAACTCAAATCCATGCCCAAATCTTTTTGGAAAGTTGATCATTGCATGATATTCATATTAAACATAAATCCTATAAGGTTGAGCTTCGAGAAAAGTTGGTTATTTAACATGCATGGTGTGAGCTTGGTTTGGTGTGAGGTTGAGTCACAACTTTACAATTTGAATTCTCATTTGTTTATTTAAAAGTTCATGGACTACTTTTTTTTGGTTAAAAAGCCACTTGAGGGAAAGTGTTAAAAAGCATGATATTCATATTAAAGACAAAATCCTACAAACTCGAAATTTCCAGGAGAAATAATATTTCCACATATATAGACATAATAGAAATAAAAAAATGCATGTATATAGAAAAAAGGGACAAAAAAAAATAACATGGAAACTTGTAAAAATTATAACCATAAAATTAAAAATTGATGACATACCTTTTATTTAAGCATCAGTAATATTATTTTATAAATAAATAAATTTATGGTTATAAATTAATTCAATTTTTATGGTTATTTATAAATTCATAAATAAAAAAAAATTATTTATGGTTTTTACCACTTTTATTTATAACCATAAACATATTATTTATTTCATATATTATATTTTTATGGTGTTAAAATTATCATATTATTTGATATAAATCCATAAATGAATTTATAGATTTATAATCATGCAGTACTTATAATATTTCATATTATAACTTAGGAATAACTTTATAATATTATTTCATAAAATAAATTATTTATGGTTATAAATTTTTATAATTAATAGTAATTTTTGATAATATGGGTTATGGAAATAAATTTATATCCATAAAAATTCATATTATTTCATATAATTTATAATTTATAAAATTTATATAAATCCTATAATTAATTAAATATGAAGATAATGATAAAAAGGGAAATTTGATATTTTTACAAGAGCGAATTAAAAAAAAATACTATGATTTGTAGCTTTTTTCCAAATCAGTAGGTGTTTACCTCTAATAAGCTATCAGTTCAACTAAGTAGGGCCTTAATTGAATTCTAAACACATTTATGGTATGATTACTGCCATAAAAAGTTGTAATAAACCATTGACTCACTTCTTACTATCTTGCATTGGTTGAGCTCAAACACGCCTCGTATGATTAATTCGCTGCCACAAGTTGATTTATGAGCTCTGCTTACTTCATTTTCCAATTATCTATAAAATTAACTATAAGATTTGTGTACCGGTGAAATGCATATCCTTTTAATGAGTAAATAAATTACTTTGACTAAAAGGACTCCCTTAATATTGCATTTTTTTTAAAATGTGAGCAACATTTTAAGCTTCTCTTTCTATCAAAATATTAAATTTAGTACTTTTGGTAACCTCTTGGGGCATTGGCTCAAATTTCTGTATACATGGTTTTGCTTGCATGAAAGAAGCATGAAGTCCGAATTATCTAAACATTTTTCCTATTATCTCTAACGTCAAAATCTATATTTTCTGTTTGTTTTACATAAGGTCCATGTCATATATAAGAAACTATTTTATATGTAGAAAACTATGTCATGCTGACAAATTTTATTTGTCATTATCTGAATTGTAATTGATCATAAATATTTGATATATACCTTATTCACGGAGCAATTAACTCTTGATTTATATATGGTAAATTTTAAAATGTTAAATTTTACATTTTTACATAATCAATTTTATATTCAATGAACTAACTACATTCAAAGTATTTTTACCCTTCAAAATTTAATTTCAGCTCTTCCATTATCAATGATCAAGAAGGAAGACGTAGCAACTTACTTATATATACTTGTTAAACTGAATGGTCTCATTCTAATGCTTTGATGACAGTTAATTTTACAATAATGTTACCAGTGCCCTATACTGTCTCAGCTGTTTTTGTTATGAAAAGACTTCAAATAAAGAGGTTGATGTGAACAGTCCACAGCTCCTAATGAAAACAACCCACACCTGAACGTGAGTCTTAAAGCTTCGACAATGTGAAAGCCGCAAGAGTGCAAATCCCATTAATGTTCTTGGAAGTAAGCTCTCCTGTGACGTCCAGTAGTAAGCCTCATCAAAACTTGTGGCTGATAACGTTTCCCGAGATTACAGGGTCCAATATTTCCATCATCGCATCATTGGTTGGAAGCCACCACCACTGCGTATGACTTCTTATAGAATTACTCTCGATGGGCCCATATGTTTGACAAAAATTTTCATGGTTTCCAGTGTCAGACGAATGGGAATAGGTTGATTGACAATGTATCAAGGCGGCCCATGTGTTTTGGCCAATCTGTTCCGGTAGGTGGCTAGGGCCATGAACGACGTATTCCCACCTCCCCGGTGCCTAATGTGTTTTTAGTATCATTTTCTTTAGTTTTTTTTTCCCTTAGGTAATTAACAGAGTCTAAGGAAAATAAAATTCTTATATTTGATTTCACAGTCAAAAAATATAATAATTTTTTTTTTTATAATTTTACATATATTTAAGTTTTCAGTCCTTATATTACAAAAAGAAACAAATTAAATGAGCTTTAATAAATATATAAAATTTAATCTACAAATTTTAAAACATATTTTTCATTTTTCTCCCAAATTTCTTTTTTCTACTTTATTTCCTAGCCTCTTTTATACTTCCTTTTTCTCTCTATTTTCTTTTTTTATTACTTCCAAAGGAGCCTTCGTAATTTTTTTTTTCCTTAATACTATCGGAGCCAAACACAACCTAAATGAACGTGAAAGCATGGGTGTGAATATGTCTGCCGCTATTGTGACGAAGAGGAAACCTATTTCTATAAATTGGGTCTATTGCTGTACGTGGTATCATCCACACAAACATCACCGCCAGAACGAACAGTTGATTCATCCCTATTTCACCAATAGTGTCACTATGTCCACTGCTCACATGCACCACTTCTATGAATCAGAACTTGGTTTCTGTCCCTTCAACAAAGGATAATCATCCATCCACAGAATGTCCCCAGCATCACTGCTAAGTTTCAATTCCATTTTCCTTTTATTTTATCTTATTGACTTTAGCTCTTTTATGGCTGATTTTCACATTTCAACTTCCTAACGTTGACAATCTTCCTTTTGCAGAATGAATTTTGCATGGAACAAGCAAAAAAAGTGGAGGAAGTTAAGAGAGTACTCAAGGAGGTTGGAGAAGATGTAAGAAACTTAATCAAACAATCCAATCAGACATATGGAAGCAAAACTACAGGAATATATATATCTCCATCATCAGCAAAATGCAGAAACCGAAACACCGGAAAATGGAAACCAAATCAATAAACTAAAACTAAAATCAAATCACTTTCCTGGCTCTTCTAAACCTTTTCCTCAAAACAAACTCGATTATGAATCGCTTCCAGATTGAAGCTAGTGGACCCAAAATGCTATGCCAGTTTCTACTTTATATGGCACTAGCCTATCATGCGCCTTCAAGAAATAGCATGGGTAAGTCACATGAGATTCACTCAATTTAAAATTCAAATCGATACGATCATTCTAACATTCTCTCACTCATTCCATATCCCCATAACACCTATCATAAGAAAAACTCCAATATATAAATCATGGCGATAGTCCTCTTATACAAGAGTCTTCCATGTATTATAATATATCAAGTTCCTCAACACAAACCCTCCTTAAATTGAATGAATAAACTATATGCGTATTCAAGGTCCAAACTTAATGATATTTCAAAATAATAATAATAATCAAATGCATAAATCCATATAAAGCAAAATATCATACTGAATAAGAGTTTCATTCAAATAACGAATGTACGTACAACAAAATTACATCGTGGAACCAAGTCCCATTTGTACTTCATGATCCTTAAAATACTTGCGCATGCCTTAGTTAAAGGATCAAGAATCATCAACTCTTAAATGTTGCCTAAATACCACTTTCAATTCTTTAATACGCCTTCCATGCTACAAGACGAATGCCGATACGCTTACTCGACTCGCTCTTATTGTTCTTAGCCATAAATACCGGCAGCTCAGTTATCACAAGATAACTTCAATGCCTAGATATAGAATCAATCCACAATTTAAGCCCTGATATGAAACTCTTTAACCATACACCCAATGTTTTAAAATCGACGTGATTGAACCTAAAAGTTACTCTAAGCTCACTCGCTCACTCATTTGACCTACTACGAAATCGCGGTTGAACCACAAAGGACGCCATAAATATATAATTTATATATATTTTTAAATATAAAAATTATTTTAAATATATATAATTTTAATATTTATAATGCTATTTATTTATTTTTATATAGTCGTATCAATATTTTAACTTTCATTGAAAAAAGAAATTTCAAATACTATAGTAAAAGGAGAATTTATTGAAATTTCAAATCTTTATTGAAAGTAAAATTTTAAAATTTCTTTTAAAACATAATTTAGTATTTAAAATTTCAGAAAACATAAAATTTATTGAAAATGAAAAATAATATTTACATTTATATTGTAATAATTTTTAGAAATGAATATTATAAATTTGTTCACAATATTCACCAAAACTCGTTTCAAGAGGGAAGGGTTTAAGAACCTACCTATTGAACTTTAGGACCTAGGTTCGAATCTTGCAAGCTGGAATTTTTATTTTATTCTTCAAACCCCCTTAATCTTGTCCCACATCGGATAGAGATAAGGAATTGAGGGTCTTTATATACCCTTGCCATTCTCATAAGTGTTCAATGAGGTCTTGGGCTATAGGTTGGAATTGGGCCTATGATATGCGTCGTTAATTGTAGTTTTATTTAAAATGTATAATGGGTCGGCTCAAAATGTTTAATGGGTTGAGTCGCTGACCGTCCGGCTCGATGTGTCCACGTCCAACCACGGTTCACGGCTTCGACGCGTCAATCAAGACTGCAAATTTCAATGGGTGAACCGGACCGGAAAACCTTCCGGTCGATGGTCCGACCGGTTCGACCAACTGGTCCGATCCGGGTTTTAAAACATTGCATACACCATGCGAGCTAGCCTTAAAACAGGATACGAACTCAACTTCCATAATGCGGGCGCAGCCGCACGCGCACTTCCAAGCATACGCCCATCACCCAAATTAAAATATAAATGTGACGTTGACTCGAGAATCAACACAACCAAAGAAAGTTCGTGACGAGTATCCAATCACCTCCAAACTATATGTCTGCCTCATACATAAGCATAATCCTTGTTCCTTGAAGGTATCTCATCACCTCTTTGCACCTCCAAAGGTCAATAATCCTGATTACTCTGATATCTTCCTAATACTCCAACAACAAATGCAATGTCAGGTTTGGTACAAACTTGAGCATACCTTAGGCTTCTAACAACCGAAGTATATGGAATGTTCTTCATGTGTTCCCATTCGAAATCATTTTTAAGGAACTGATTCAAATCGAATCTGTCACCCTTCAAAATGTGTGCTACACTCGGTGAACAATTTTTCATGCTAAATCTCTCTAAAACTTTATTGATATAGGTTTCTTGAGACAAACCCAAAATGCCTCGAGATCTTTCCTTGTGGATCTTAATGCCAATGACATAAGATGCCTCACCCATATCCTTCATATCAAAGTTCTTTGAGAGAAATTACTTTACCTCATATAAAACTCCTTTATCATCGTCAGTAGCGTAATATCATCCACATATAACACAGAAAAAATCTTACTCCCACCGACCTTCCTCGGGTATATACATTGATCCATGATATTCTCTTCGCCGAATGAAGCAAACGGGCTTCATGAAATTTTCAAATACCATCGGCGGACGCTGCTTTAATCCATATATGGATTTCTTTAAGCTTCGCAACCAAATGCTCACCTTCACTGTGGTATAATCCTTCAGTCGTTTCACAAACCTCTTCCTCTAGATTACCATTAAGGAATGTCGTTTTCACATCCATTTGATTTAAATCAAAGTCAAAATGGGCAACTCATGCCATGATGATTCCTTCCCTTTGATTGAATCCTTTGGCAACGAGTCTAGCCTTATGTCTCTCGATGTTGCCCAATGAGTCCTTCATTTTAAAGACCCATTTACTTCTAATGGATTTTATACCATCAAACAACTCAACGAGATCCCAAACTCGGTTAGATGTCATAGAACTCATTTCTTCTTTCATGGAATTGTACCATGAGTTAGATTCCTTAGAACTCATGGCTTGTGAAAACGTTTCTGGATCATTTTCGGCTCCAATGTTATAGTCCAATTCTTGTAAATACACCATATAATCATTAGGAATTGTTGATTTCCTAACTCTTGTAGATATTCTTAATGTTGCTTCATCATTCTCTTGAGTAATTTGTTGATCAACCTGTTGCTCAATTGCTTGTTCAACAATTTTTGGAATTTCTTCATTGGCAACTTGATCTACAGGATCGCAGATCAACAATATACTTAACTTGTGAAATTTGTCTCACACTCGATTGTACTCTTCGAGCGGTGTGAATGACAATCAATCTATCACTTGAACCGTATATTGACCTTCATAATGATCATCATTCGTAAACAATATCCGAAACTCGATCAATTCTAATCGATTGTTGTTATCAAGAAATTTCACATTTCCGATTCCACAATCCTGGGGCGGTCGTGAGATAAACAATAAAAATCTATACCCCTTAGACCGTCAAAGATATCCAAAAATGAAATACCCACTAATGGTCCTTAGGGTCTAGCTTCTTTTCTCAGCTGGTTATAAATTCTCACTCAGACGGGCATCCCCAAACGCCGTATATGTCTAAACTCGTTTTCCAACCTTTGGGGACGACTAAAAGGCGTCCCAGAGACACTCGGTCGATCTTGATTTAATTACATACACAACCATCTTTAGGTTTCACCCCCACAAGCATTGGAGGTGGTGTTTTTAGGACATTCTCATATCTTTACGATGTCCATTAGAAGTTCGTTTCTTCTTTCTAATACACCATTTTGATCCCAGAATCAAGATAAACAGACTTTAACAATCCCATTTTCTTGAAGAAACTTAAAGGCAAATGCACCTGCTTGTCCATTCTCTCGTGTATTTACCATAGTACTTCCACTCTACCCGATCTCACGATCTTAATATGTTTACATTGATTCTCTCTACTTCAGCCTTAAAAATGAAGGCGCTCTAAAGCTTCATCCTTTGAACGAAGTAAGTGGGTAGATACATATATCGTGAATAATCATCTATGAAGGTGATAGTTATTTCTGACTATTTGCATCCATGTCAGGATAACAAATGTCAATATGTATAATCTCTAATAGGTGTTTGCTCCTCTTTGCACCCTTTTTAGACTTGTTAGTTTGTTTGCCCTTAATGCAATTCACACAAGTCTCAAAATCAGCAAAATCCAAAGTACTAAGTACCCCATCATTAACCAATTTCTTTATTCTTTCAATGGAGATGTCTCCCAATTTTCGATGCCATAACATAGAGGATTCCTCATTCATAACACATCTTTTTAATCCAGCAGTAACATGCATAGAATTATAAGTAAAATCATTTTGTAACTGAATATGGAAAAGACCATCAGACAATGTACCATAACCAATAACTTTAGATTTATTGGATAAACTGAAACCAGAATCTGAAAAGCTAAAGGAAAATCCTAAAGGAACAAGTCTTGTAATTGAAATTAAATTCCTAGAGAAACTTGGAACATAAAATGTATTTTCCAATTCTAAAATGAAACCATTGCTTAATACAAGGCTGCAAGTGCCAATAGCTTCCACACGTGAACTCATCTTGCTGCCTGAATAGATTCATTGTTCACTTCCCACTTGCTTCCTTAGGTTTTTCATACCCTTTAAGGTATTTGAAACATGGATTGTAGAACCAAAATCAATCCACCATGTGTTATGATTAACATTAACCATATTAGATTCATAACATATAAAAAAAAATTGAGTACCTTTCTTATCAAGCCAAATCTTAAATTTCGAGCAGTCCTTCTTCATGTGTCCCTTCTTCTTACAGAAAAAACACTTTGACTCCTTCTTTATGCCTGATTAAATAGGAATCTTTCCCTTTCTTTTAGCTTTATCCTTTCTTTTCTTTCCAAAGGTGGTCAAGTTAACATGTTCGCCTTCTTCCATCATTAACCTTCCTCTTCAAGACAATACATGGTCAACAATTCATTAATCAATTCATTTATCCTTATGTGCTAAGTAGAAGAGACTTAGCGGACTCGTATTGTTGGGGCAGAGTATTCAATATATAATGAAGGAAAGTGTACGACATGGTAACTTCTAATGTCCAAGTTACCGCGATCCTCATGCGCATGATATGATCACGCACTCCTCTCATCCCAGCTGATTTGGTGGATGAAAATCAGATAATTAGCGTACTAAAGAAAAGCTTTGTCGGTTTCAAACCGTCATCAATGGCTTTCGTAAGGGTTTGACTTATTAATTGGCCTTCGACTGAACCACGAATACCAGCCGATATCTTAGTCTTTATGAACATCATGGAGAGGCGATTGACCTCTCCACTTATCATAAAGACAAGTATACCTTCCGCAATGTCGCTTTGGTAATGGATCAAGTTCCTCCTTCCCTTATAGCGTAGTCAATATCCATCCATCCCAAATGTAGAAGAACTCTTTCCTTCCATACCTTATAGTTATCACCCCTTAATTCAGGAATATCACGCTTAAAATAAAAAATATTCGCAAGTTGAATAACTGCAAATGTTAAATATACATGTTCAATAATCAAAGATTGAGGCAAAGATACAATGCTATGTTTTACCAATGTAAATCATGCTTTTAAAAACATAAACCTAAATGACATAAAACTCGCTGCACATACAAGCAAAGTCTTACTCAGTTAGATTTAATTAATTTTATGATAAGACTACCAAATCATGTTCCTTTTCCTAATCCTTGTGGGTAAATTAGAAAATATGATTTGATATTTCATCCTAATTAATCATGCAAAATGTAATAAAAATTCTTGTGGGATGAGATTTATCACATTCCATATGATTAATTACAATCAATGTGATCTTAAAACTTAATATATAATTTCAACCAACTAAGGATGTTGTGGCTATTCCTTAATTAATTAAAATTATATAGATCACTTGACATTATTGCAAAAACTTAAAGTGATGTAAACAATAACATTATATATATTTATCAATTCTATATGTAAAACTATACACATACAAATAAGCGTAATAAATTAATATAGGAAATTAAATTCCTATATTTTAAACATAAAATCTTATCAATGTAGACATCGAATGCCATAAATCTCTATAAAATAAACCAATGTAAAAGGAGTAATAACTTCACACCTATGATTAATTACAATCAATGTGATCAAATGTGATCTTAAAACTTAATATATAATTTTAACCAACTAAGGACGTTGTGACTATTCCTTAATTAATTAAAATTATATAGATCACTTGACATTATTGCAAAAACTTAAAGCAATGTAAACAATAAGATTATATTTATCAATTTTGTATGTAAAACTATACACATACAAATAAGAGTAATAACTTAATATAGGAAATTAAATTCCTATATTTTAAACATAAAATTTGCTGCAATAGACATCTAATGCCATAAATCTCTATAAAATAAACTAATGTAAAAGGAGTAATAACTCCATACCTAGCCTGATGGTAGATCACTTATGTTAATACTTTAGGGTATTGGGATCAATTCCCATTTAGATAAAAAATTTTATAAATTTAAATTCAATGGCTATCCCAAACAGTTTTTTGGATGTGGCTATCCAAATAGGGGTAGGGTGCTGAATGTAGAACAGTCTCTTGAATCAAACTGGATAAATATGTCTGAATATATGTATGTTCCTCAACCAACCAAGAAACCTAGGGGTTGACTACCTTTGTTTAAACTTGATGCTCACGGGTTCGAAACCCATGGAATCCAATCTGTCAATTTTTTTTTTTAAGGTCCCGCTCTTGTTTGAACTTTATAAGGCCAAGCCCAACTCCAAATTCCCCTACCCATATTAATTTTGCATTTTTAATATTAATAAGGCCCAATGGTTCAAGCCCACACTTAAGGTCATCTTCAACCTTTAAAAATGGCTTTCTACAGAGAAAAACCAGTTTTTATTTTTTATTTTTTTATTAAATGGTCGCCTTCTTCGTTGGTTCCGTAGGACCTACATTGTAGAACCAATAAGTGACCCAAAAACATCATTATTTATGCAGTTTGATGTCATATGAAATCGTAAAAATACATTAAATCATATATAAAGGAGATTTATTGCTTTATAACAATGGAAAAACTTAAACTAAAAGATCCTAAAATTTAGAAAATCCAAAGATAAACGTTTGTATCGGAAACACCAGCACACACAAAAATCAAGGCAGAGGTTCTTGTATGCTCTGATACCAAATGTAAGAAACTTAATCAAACAATCCAATCAGATTATATGCGGAAGCAAAATGGTAGAATATACATACCTTCAGCCATTGTAAGAAATAGAGAAACTGAAACACTGGAAAACTGGAAACCAAATTGTTGAAATTGAGAAACCAAAATCAAATCACTTCCTGGTTCTTCTAAACCCTTTCTCAAAACAAACTTGATGGTGAATTATTCTATATTTCGAGCAGCTTAGGACCCAATGTGCATGTCTCTTCTTTATATGGAGACCAAGCCATCACAGGTCTTTTGAAGAGTTGCAAGGGTTGGGGAAAGGTGTTATGGGAGATTCAATTTGAATTTAAAATTCAAATTGATATGGACCATTCTAATAGAAGATACATTGGAAGCTTTGCTCATGATTGATGCAATCCAACGCCTAGGCATTGACTACCATTTTCATGGAGAGATTGCTTTTTATTTTTTTATTTTCCTATTTTATTTTATTTTATTTCAAATTATTTAGTTTTTCTCTTTAGATTTTCTCTAATTTTAAGTTAATCTTTGTTTCTAGCTTATTTTTCATTTTTCTGCATTATTTTTTATTTTCCTATGCTTATTTTTGCAAGTCTGTGTTGAAGTTTTGAAGTGGGATGCCTGCGAAGTGTATGTTGCAGGATGAGTTTCGCATCGGTAGTTTAAATATATATATATATATATTATTTTGTTTTCTCAAAAAAAAATTAATAATAAAAAATAAAAAATAAAAAATAAAAAAATTAATTAATTAATTATTTTGTTCTCAAAATAAAATAATATTCGCACTAGTGCGAAATTTTTTCCAGCCCTCCTAATTTTATAGCCCAATTTTGTTTAATTATAAACTTTCTACCCAAACTGCTTTAGGTAATTTTGGTACCGGCTTAAAGAGCGTAGAATCCGACACGCTTGTAGTTAACACTTTTGAAATTTTTAGAAAGGCACTTCATAAAATGCCCTAATTGGTGACTTTTTCCTCTCTTTCTTCCAACTTGTTCATTGTGCCTAAATTCCGAAATAATAAGCGCCTTAAATGCTAAAGCTTGCGGCGTGACCACCACCTCGTTTTCAAAAGGAAATACAATATATGTTTAATAATATTTAATTATGTTTATATGTACTTTAATTTTTTAACTAAGCCTATCTAACTTTTTTATTTTATATTAATAATTAAGAAATTGAATTGATAAAACTATTTAAATCACTAATGAATATTAGTGTGCAAAAAATATTTTATTATTAGGTTTAATTTTATTTTCCAATTTAAAATTAATTTAATAGAAGATTTTATATACTATTTAAAAAAAAGTTTTCAATAATATTAGTAAATAATTTTTTTTAAATATTGTTTTAAGAATAGTGAACAAAAAATAGTTTTTAAAAGTTTATTTTATACTTTTAATTTTTTCTAGATTAAAATTTTTATTTAATCAATTAATATAAATAAAATACCCAAATAAAATATTTTTTGAAGTAAAATAAACTAATTTCTATTTGTTCATACTAATGAAATTAATTTTAGCAATTGCTTATAAAAAAAAATTTAATAACTTTGTATTAATATAATTGTAGCTCCCATTTAGTAGTAATTTTTATTTTTATTGTTTTATTATTATTGAGCTTGTTTTGTTTTCGCTAGATGAATCTGTATACATATTGAAGAATATGGGTGTCCTAATTTTGTTGCTCGACGAGGCTCTTTTAGGGGGCTGGGGAAAACGGGTCGAGGGAAAACGACTAGGTCGAGAGAAAAAGAAAAAGGATAGAGAAGAAGAAGAAAAGGCTGGAACATGATTGTAGCTACTGCAAAGATCTTTTATTTTCCATTCTACTAGTTATCTCAATGTAAGATCGTAATCATCCTTCTTTGATTATGATTATTTTGCTATGTTTATGATGCTATGAAGCACGGTAGTTGTCTCATAGAGATGTTTTGAGGATCATGGCTGGTTCTTTAATATCTGTATGCTTGTTTGAGGATGTTTATGCAATTGGTTGTTTCATTTTTGCGGTGTGTTTTTGGCATAGAATGATGGAGAGATAAGAACGAGGGGTAGAGGTGGTTCTTATGGGTGTGATTCTTAATAGAGAATCTCAATAAGGGTGGTCCTAGTACTGTACTCTCAAGGGAAATTAGAATGAACTAGATGGAAGTCTTCTCATGGAAAAAGAGGCGGAATGCTTCTAGATGGTGTTGGGATTGTGTCACTGACTGATGTTCTCAATTTTTTAGGCTAGTGTTCTATGGTTTTCTATAAGCTTTAGCTGCTCTATGTGTGGTGGTGGCTAGCTGATGTTTGTGTTCTAGGAGTTTATTTGGTTGAGATAATTCATATTTATTTTACTATGGAATATTTATTTTTCACTTTTGGGACCTTTTCTCTTCAAGAATTCGAGAAATTGTAATCTCAAAAATATGGAAAAAATAATAGTTTATTTTATTAAATGATGCTATAAATGAATCGGAAATTCACGTGGCAATGTTCATGTGTGTATTGGGAGCAGAATTGAGAGAGTACAAATGTATTGTTAGAGAGAGAAAGAGAAGGGGAAAGGAGGATAAGGAGAGAGAAAGAAAGAGTGGGGAAGGAGAGAGATAAAGGAAAAGCATAGAAATGTGTTAAGTTGGAAGAGTTGGTTGTGAAGTGGGTGGTGGAGAGTGTTTTAAAAATATGGTGTTTAAGAAAAGTCGAATCCTAGGAAGAGAGGGCCCATCCCTATCTCCCTCTATTTCTCTCTCTCTCTCTTGTTTTATATATATTTGTGTTTATGGTTTTCTTTGTTTTACTTGAGAGTGGGTGTGGTTATGATTGAAGGAAAGTGACAAAATTAGGAGGAGGCTGGTTATTTGAATGTTTGTTGTTTTCCACTCCTACGATATGGAATGATTAAAAGCTAAAAAAGGTCTCTCATCCCTTCTAGGCCTCTCTTTACTTTTCCTTTTCTTTTATCTATTATAATTTTGGGGTCCCTTAGTTTTTTATTCTCAATCATGTCCTTCTCATGAATGGATGTTTCTTCTCTTGCTCATGGCTGAATGGTGGAATACAAGTTGATTGCATATAACTTTAGAGTAGTTGTCATGAGGTTGTAGCATTTTGTAGGAGGTGGTGTATGGTCCCCTGGCCATTGGTGTTGGTGTGTCCCTTTTTACCTTTCTTTGGGTTTCTCATTTTTCCTTTTCACTTTTTTGGGCACATTCTTGATAGAATTTCCCTTTTTCCCTAAACTAAAAAAAAAGGGAAAAAAAATAGCTTATTGGATTATGGGGTAGTGTTATACTGGCTGCATCAGACACTTTGGGTTATGTTATTATACAAATCATTGACATGTTCCAATCATAATCATCATCATTATTACCTCAAGAGTTTTTCACTGTTAAACTGATCAACTTTTATGAAGAAACAGAGAAATCCTCTTCCCTCTACTTCCCAAATTTAGAATTTTTCTAATCTCATAAAGAAAAAGAAAAAAAGAAGTCGAGGGGAAAAAGAAAAGTGAAGAATGTTCAAAGAGGAGGTAACATAGTGTTACCTAAATATTGAAAGAATTGACAAATGGAGAATCAAACTCACCAAATCACATCACACCCCTTTTCATCTCCTCATCTTGTGATGGAAACCATTTGAGACTTGGCTCCTTTGGAAAAACTCTATCCTTTTGTAGTCATCCTTTAAGAGTGACGATAGCAGCTATCGTAGGTTGTGTTAGTTGCATGTCTAATGTTTCTTCCCTTATTTGATTGGTGATTAAGATGAAGAAAACAAGGAGAGCATCATGGCTAAATTCCTATCCATTAAAAATATCTCACTATTAAACAAATTGGAAGAAAAATCAAATTGCTGAGGTGCTTGCAGTAAATGATCTTGACTGTGATGATTTGGGTTCAATCTGCCATGCAGACTATGAAATTTTAAGTGAGCACATAGAAGAGATTGTAATATTAGCACTATCTTGTCATTTGATGAATAACAAAGATCCAGAATACCTAAATAGAAAGCTTGTCATATCTTCTGAGAGGTAGACAATTGTTTCCATGGTTATGTCTTCTTCGCTTCTTTGTTTATTTTTATTTGAAATAAAAATTCAATATAACCACTCTTATGGCCCTTGTACGCTTGTCCTAATGGCGGATTGAGTTATATTTGAGGAAGGCACACTGGCGACTTAACACTCTAATTTATTACAGTTTGTTCTATATCTTGATATTCTCATTCAACAATCGACCACGCAGATTGACATTGACCATTACTATAAAAAAATGTGCTTTAATTGAATGCTTCTATTATCAATTGAATCTTCTGTCTGTCGTAAAGGTCAATGTCTTCTGAAAATTTAAAAAACAAAGTAAAGAGAAGATGATGATGATTTTCAGAGATTTCTTGCGTATCTCAACTGACAAGATGATGCTAATTTTGTAGATTTTTCTTGGTGCATTACTGGAAGGAGAGTTTCCCATTATTTCCTTACTCTTTTAGGTAATTTGATATTGTTCTTAGATTATATTGCAAAGCTTGTATTAAGACATGGAATGAAACACATTTAAACAGTGATGAAAATTAGGTTGGTAATTTGAATGTTGTATAACCATTTTAGCACCAATTAATATATATTGTATTATGTTCTTATTCTCATGCAGATATGGGTCGAGGAGTAGGACGAGAGGATCCGGGGATAAGGGTAGAGGTAGGAATGTGCTCTCCCCAGCGCCCTAGTAGATCTTCTAAATCATTAGAGGGATCACCTACCACACATACATCTGCACTAGGTGCCATCATCCATGATACTACTAGCCCTACCTAGAACACTGTGTGATCGCGGCATCATCATATGCACCACCACCTGTACAAGATTCAACACCACAAGTAGCATCACTACAGAGTTCAGCATCACCACTACCCATTAGTTCTATCTCTCGTCCTACCATTACACTTACTGATGGAGAGTACGCTTTCTTTTTTAAATTATATCATTTGAATTTTTTTATGTTCACATGAAGTTGAATGATTGCATTGATTAACTTTGTATGTTTACTTGTAGGATACACATCCCAGAGAATATATCTAGGATTATCACTAATATCTTCATGGAGCGTTTGCATGTGACGGGTTATAATTAGAAGATGGTGCCTCATGATATCAAATATTTCTACTAGCAAGAGTTTCAAGTAAGAATTGGGTCTAAGATATATTTTATTTTATTTTATTTTTCTATATATTGATCAATAACAAATGTTGTTTCACTTTGGTCTTGCTTTTTTTTATGTTTTTTTATAATGTGGATAAGGTGGAATTGGAATGTGAATAAATTCAAGAAAACTGACAACATTAAAAAGTTTCACAAATCATATACAATAAGACTATTTTTTTTTCTTTCATAGATTTTCATTTTTGGTATTATTTCAATTGCAGAAACATTATCAGTGGGATCCTCACTGTATGCTCTAAATAAGGCTGTGATGGCATAAAAGGCTTTTACTACAAGTATAGCAATGATGTTAGTCGGCGGGAAGGATCATAGCCAACGACCGAGTTTCATCTCAAAGAGTTTCAGTGAAGCTTGGCAACGTTATTGGCAAACACTATTTCCCTGTAAAAGTCTACCCAATGATCTATGAATAGGATGAGTGAGACTAGAGGTGAGGGCGCAGGACCTTCGCGCCATACTGGTGGTTCCTTATCTCATAGGGAGCATGCTAAACCTTTGGTACATATATTGATAAATATTTGGATTTTATTTTATTTTTTAAACTACTTTTTTAATATATGATACTTTTCAATTTTAGGCGGCCAAGTTAAAGCGTCCGCCTCTTCCATATGAGCTTCTTGAACAAACTCATAGGAGGAAGGTAGATAATCAATATGTTGATCGGAAGTCTCAGGAGATCTATGTAAGTGCAAACTTTTTAGTCAATTTGCTTGTACTTTTTGTCTACAGAAAAATATATTACTAATTTTTATATATTTCAGGATCATGTAGTTCCAAGGTATGAGGCTGAGACCCATGGTATGAGAGGATGGATCTTCATCTCGATCGAGTTGATGCAACAGTATATATATCTAGATGAGGTTGGGGGAGTCAAGAAGAAATTAGTATATGGCCTTGGATCAATGGGATTTGTATGCCTATGATCTCAGGCATCATCCAGTTCTATCAATATGCCTTGACTAGTCTTGGTTCAAGAATCTCGAACCACGAGCCTGAGAAGATAGTCGGGTCAAGCTTTGGAAAAGGAGATGAGTGTGATGCGTGAGCAAATGATGCAGCAACAGAGGAGCATTCTGGTTGTGTAGGTCTCACTGCAACACTGTGCCTGATTCCAGAGCTTATTAGAGTGCGCCTATTCCTGACCATTGCTCAGTCGGATGTACCTCACACTAAAGGATCCCACGGTTATTCAGACATGTTAATTTATTAAATTTGTTGCTGGGAACTAGAAACTTAAATTGTATGGTTAGATATACTACATGAAGCTATTAACTATTAGCTATCAAAAATTTTGTGTTGCATTTCTTATTATGGTCTGAGGAAATTTTGGGAGTATAATTACTTAGGAAATTTTGAATATCTGAGGAAATTTTGGAAATTTACAAATTTAACAAAATTAATGAAAATTGAAAAAATAATCGCAACGGATATTATGTTACAACTGAGTAAGGTTTAGAAAAAAAATATTTGTTACAATGCTGTTGCGAATTTGCAACGGAATTGCAATAGAATTACAACAACATATTTTGCAACGGCTCATAGTGGTTGCAAATCTGTTGCAAAGTTAAATAGATTACAGCGAAAAGTGTAATGGTTTAGCCAATGGGCGGACGCTGATGCATTTTGCAGAATTTGCAGCGGGTGCAACAACGCTAACATTATTTATCTATTGATTTTGGGATTTAGCAGCTAAATTAGCAACGGATGTGAAATCGGATTTTAATATAACAACGAGAATAATTCAGTTTGTCAGGTTGGTATTTTGTATATGCCAAAGTGTGCAAAAAATTGCAACAAGGTTTTATGAGCCTTATTTTGATCGTTACTAAAAGAGATTTACCTTGATTTTATGGGTTTACCAACGGTTTTAGCGGAAGAGTGTTCTTAGCCAGTTTCCTTGTAGTGAAGGAGGAAACAGCTAGACCTCTACGCAATTTCATGTACTCCTCAAGGCTTGGGAGGCACTGATTACCATCATAACTATACATCAAAGGAACCATCCTTACAACATTGAGGCAAGCCTTAGTGAAACATGAAGAAAATGGATTTGGAGAGGCATTCTTCCCGGTGCGAGGAGCTTCCGGTCTTTGAAATAGAATGCATAACACCTTGGCATCGTGCATTTTCTATTGGCGTCTGGGTTTCCTTCAATAGCAATCTAGATATGATCTTCATCACGGCATCTGGTCTCATCCTGCATGTGTAGTGTAAATATCCTTGTTAGTGACAAACCAATGAAGATAAAATACCATTCCCTTTATAGGAATTCATTCACCCATACCACATATTCTACTTCAGTCAGGTCATTGCGCATGTTCATGCAGTTTTTTTTTAATTATTATTATTATTATAGCGTGACTGTCGGGGACCGGTTTGGCGCATCGACTAATTCAAGCGGGACCCAAGAGTGTGGCCAGAGTAAATCTTCGATGACTTTGAGAGGACTCAACTAGTTACCGTTGGCAACCCACCATAATCCATTACACCGGCCTAGCTACCCTCAAGGGTAATACCCATGTACTTTTTATGGCCTAAAAATAATCTTGATCAGATGTAGCAGTAATTAAGGCAATATAAGCGGGACCCTAGTTCATTTGTGTATCAACTAAAACAGGAAATGATCATGTGGTGCAGGGGCACAAAGACTAGTGTTTAGAGAATTACCTTGGCACAAACCCTAGTTCATAATGTTCATTTGTGTTCAGAAAATTATACAAATTTATAACCATAAATATTTTTATTTTTTATTTTTATGAAATAATATTATAAATTTATTCCTAAGTTATAATATGAAATATTATAAATTTTGTATGATTATAAATTTATCAATTATATTTTATGGTTATATCAAATAATATGAAGAATTTATCACCATAAAAATATAATATATGAAATAAATAATATTTTATAGTTTATAACACATCAAATAATTTTTTATTTATGAAATTATAAATTACCATAAATATGTAATTTATTTCATAAATTTATAAATAACTATTACAAAAATAACCTTAAAATTGCATAAATTTATAACCATAAATTTATTTATTTATCAAAATAATATTATTTATGCTTAAATAAAAATTTATGTTTGAGAGAAAATGTAGGAAATAAAATATGAGATACCATTGCTTCCTTAACTTTTGCCCTTCATCACGGTTTTATTAACCAAAAGAGTTGTTCGTGAAACTTCCCGAAGATATACAAAATGAGGATTTAAATTAGAGAGGCGACAGACCCTAAACCTCCCTAACAAACCATGCTCTAACACCATAGTAAAAGATCGACTTTCGTGAGTTTAGATTTAATATGAATATCGTACCCAGCGATCGACTTTCCAAAAAATATGAGCATGGGTTTAGATATAATATGAATATTATACTTCTTGACATGGAGAAAATTAAAGTAGAATAAAAGAAAAAATGTAGGAAAATAAAATCAGAGTTAAATCTCATATATTATTTTTATTTACTATTTCAAATCAATTATATATATATATATATATATATATATATATATATATATATATATATATATATATATATATATATATATATACTATATATATATATATATATATATATATATATATATATATACTCAAAAATTTAAAATTAGATAATTTAAAAATATATGTAAATTTCCAAGTAATTTTATTTATATTTGATTATCTTTAGAATTTTAAATTCGTATAACGAACATAAGAAAATCATTTTTCTTAATATATTTAGTATTTTTTGGAACCAAATACAACATAAAAATGGTTACATTATTGAATTCGATGTTGTTATTGTCAGGAGGAAACAACTAGGCCTCTAGACAAGCGATTTCATATGCTCCTCAAGGTTTGGGAGGCAGTTACCATCAACAACTATACATCAAGGAACCATCTGTACAACATTGAGACAAGCCTAGGAAAGTGAAACATGAAAATGGATTTGGAGGAAGAAGGAGGAAGGGAGGATTGCACGGTGGGGAGCTTCATGTCTCTGATGAATTCATAACATGGCATCATGCATTTTTCTATTAGCGTCCACAGGTTTTCTTCATGTAGCAATCTAGGTATGATCGAGTCATGCCCCTCTTGATTCTGGGCGTCCATAACTGCGGTGTAAATATCCTTGTTAGTGACAAACCAATGAAGATAAAATACCATTCCTTTTGGAATCCATTCACCCACCACATATTCTATTTAACTAGTTACCATTGGTAACCCACCACAATAAGTTACACCAACCTAGCTACCCTTGAGGGTAGTACACATGTACATTTTATTGCCTAAAAATAATCTTGAGATGTAGCAATAATTAAGGCGATATAGGCGAGACCCTAGTTCATTTGTGTACCGACTAAAACAGGAAATGATCATGTGGTGCGGGGAGCCTGAACTAGTGTTCGAGGGTACCTTGGTGCTTCCTAAATCATCCCAAAGACGAAGGATTATGGCAGCAGAAGATATAATTCCTGGAAAATCATCCACAATATCTATGTTTCTCTTGGTTATACCATGACCCAAGAGAAAAAACATGTGAACAAGTACCACATGTACCCCGGAGCTAATTATCCCATTTTTCAAGTATTCATCCATCTTTGGCACATGCCCCACGCTAAACCATCTTGCTTCAACCATAAATGCATTGCATAAAATTGCCTACTGTATGCATGATGAGTCTTAAACTCATCTATTTTTAATCCTTTTTTCTGGCATGTTTTTAACAATTTAAGATCTATTTGTATGCCAAATTATGGAATATTCACCAACTTTATGTTTTGCAAGTGTTATCTAAAAAAAAGAGAAAACAAGCAGAAAAGAAGCAAAAAGGTAGACAATTGAGCAGTCTATGTCGAGACATAATTTTTTGTTTATCGCGACACAAAAATTGAAGCAGTAGGAACTATGTGTTGCCGGCGACTAAATGTCATGACAAAGTTGAATGAGCTTAATGGCAAAGAAGGAGATTTATATTTGCGACATAGAGTTCTTCTGTTGCCACATTATTGAAGAAAGGTGTGAAGAAAACTATCACGACAATCCGTTGCTCTGTCGTGTGATGTTCAACGAATAACAAAGGAGCTGTCATCGCGACAAGATTTCCTACATTTGCAACATAAAGGGTTGGCCGATCAACAGATCCTTTCGTCGCAACAAAGATAGTTAATCGTGACATAAATCTTTAAGAATACAACACAAGTGAAATTTGAGACAAATGTTTTATATTTGTGACAAAGTTTTTCGGCCTCAAGCCATTCGAGGAAATTTCTATCCTGATAAAAAAATCTTTCCGCGACATAACATTTAGAATTTACAACCAAGAGAAACAAAATCTTTGTCGTGAAAAAGATTAATTTTGTCGCGACAAACAAAACATGAAGGAGGTGAATTCCTTGTCGCGACAAGAAGCTGAAGAGAAACACAAGAAGAATGGCGACAAAGAAATTCTTGTTATGACATAATTAAGAGTTGAAGGCAAAAACCTATGTCGCGACAAAGAAGTTTTCTGTCGCGACAATAAAAGCTATGGAATGATAAAATTCTGTTGCGATAGAGAAAAAGTAGGTTGCGACATAAATTGAATAAGAACTGAGAATGGCTAAGGCAATTATGTCGCAACATATAATTCCATGTCATGACAAACTGACTCGTGGCGATGAAAATCGGAGAAGAAAAGTGCATCCCGACGAGTTTCTTATCGCGATAAAGGAGTACTAAGGACTTAAGAGATCTGTCATAGATAGAGAAAATTTTGACAAAGTTGACAGGCTAAAAAGTAAATGTTTGCCATTGACAAGGAAGAATTATGTCGCGATGACTCAGGAAAACGAGGACATGAGAAGCTGGGTGCAAACAAGTTTGGTGTCGACCTGAGGCATTCTTGTCATGACAAGAACAAGGCCCATTGAATAAAATTTATGTCACGACATTATCAAGTATGTTGCGACACAATCAAACAAGCCAGGAAGGCAGTCGCGACGAACCTGAGAAACCCTATGAAATGACAAATAAAGACTAAAAGCTCTGTTACCAGCGAGACCTTTCTATGTCCTTCGACAAGGCCAATTTGGCCCAAAATTTGGGGAATCCACAACACAATTAATGAAGTGAGGTCCAACATTGGAAAACTTATAAATACACGCTTCTAAAGACAGTAATGCGGTAACTCGACCCATTTCTGAGTTTACAGTTGGTTGAAGGCTCTTGTACATTTTATTTTATTTCCATTTTAGTAGATTTGGCTTCTTGTAGTTTTATTTTGTTAGTTTTCCTTTAATTTTAGGATTTGGAGTATTGTATTGAAGTGCGACTTATTGGTATTTCTTTATAAATTATTATTTTCATTTACTGTTTGATTTAAATGGATGCTAGAAAGTTTATGGAGTTCATTTATTTCAGTTCGTTTATGATTTCAGTGAATTTTCCTAATCAGTTAGTCATTAATAAGAGTAAACCAGTTTTGAAAAGTTGAGCTCATTGGAAATGGGTCATTGATGATAGTCATTTTGTTGCATAAGGTGGAAGAAATCTTTAATTAGAATTCTTGAATTTCTTTGATTGGTCTTGTTTATAAATTTACTTGTTCTCAGTACTAGTACCGTGTACCCAATGAAAGGAACTGTATCTCACTCTGATTTTCAGGAGGCCCTCTGAGTGACACAGAGATGGAGAATCCTGAGAGTGTCGAGCAGGCCCTTATGGGTATGGTAGACTAATACTATGGAACTAATGAACTTTGAAGAATTACTTAGATAGATCACCAAATTTCTTATAAGTTGGGGAAGGTTGAATAAAGTATCTGTTTAATCACTTAGAGGTCTCTCATATTTCTACTGAATTGATTCTGATCCCGTGTTAGCTAAGATCTAATCAAGGAGAAGAAAATTTTCATCAGAAGTGTAGGATGAGGTTTCAATCAAATTGGAAAACTACGATGCTTGTCTAATAGAGGCGAATTCTTTAGTCCTAAGATATCTAAGTATGAGAAATGCGAAAAAGGAAAAATACTTAAATCTTAGAAAGAGGGTTACATATTACAAGTAACTAATTAGAATCATGTCTCATAAATGAATATGAACATTTAATAAGTGAAAAGTATGGTTGAGGGAGAAATCCAAACTCTACTACCTTGCATCTTTGACAAACTCAGTTTTCCAATTTATGGTTGAGATTTGAATTGAAAAGATGCAGAAAGTGATTATTACTAATCTATCCATTTCTAGTTTGTCTCACTCAGTGAATTCTCAACCCCAAATTTTATTAAACTTTACTTTTGAATATAAAGGATTTAAGCCTAGGACTATATTTTTAGTCCTCTTATCATCATAATAGTGGAGTTCAAATAGTAATGATCTTGAGTAGTTGGGGTAGTTAGTCTTTTGATTTATCATCTGTCCTCGTGGAAACGATATTTGGACTTAAATATCCACTTTTATTACTTGTACGACCTATGCACTTGCAGTGATTGAGACCACACACAAAAATTTTAAATGAGTTATTTTAAATACAAAGAACAATTCCATCTTTTCATACATATGAAAAATGGTATTGACAAGTTTTTGGCATTGTTGCCATGGACTGAAAAGTTCTTGTGTGGCAATACTAGAAGATTGGCATACACAGATCACGTTGTATAACTTGGTCTTAACAAGTTTTTGGCGACGTTGCCAAGGATTAGGTAATAGTCCTTTGGTAGTAGTGTCATAAATTTGTATATATAATTTGGTCTTAACAAGTTTTTAGCGTCGTTGGCTGAAGATAGAAATGATGAATTTAAAGATCAATATTCTAACCAAAAAGGGATTTACTAATTTGGACATTTTTCTTTTTGATATTATTAATGGCAGTAGCTGAAGGAGCTACTGACATTTTTCTATGAGCTTAATTGATATATCTGTCTCCCATATAATTCATTTGATCTTAGTGTGTTTCTATTTCAGGAAGATTTTAAATGCATAGAAAATCAGAAGCAGATCTGCTGCCTCTAGACACTGAAATTGAGAGAACACTATAGAATCTGAGGAAGATCATAGTTGCAGAATCCAGAAGTATGGCAAATCAAAGAGAAAGATTGCAGGCTATTCCAAAAGAAGAAGAAGAAGCAGAGAGAACTCAGAGGTCTAATACTATGGAGGACTTTTGGAGGCCTATTTTTCAAGAGGAGTACTCTATAGTAAGACAACCAGCCATAGAAGCCAAAAATTTTGAGCTGAAGCCAACATTGATTACCATGGTACAACAAACATCTCGCCCATCATGTCATCCTCCAATTATCCCAATGAGCATATGGGGAGATTCCACGAGATCGCCAACATAGTCAAGCCGCATCTCGGTGAGACCGTATAAACAAGTCGGCAACTCTTCCCTTTTCACCGAGAGATGTGTCGCCAGCATGGTTCGAAATATCACAAAGTGGGATTAGTGAACACTTGGGAAGAGTTGGTAGAGACCTATGTGAGCAGATTTTTTCCTCCAACTCTAATTGTTGAGAGAAGATGAGAAATAATTGTCTTCAAACAGGGGGAATAGAAGAGTCTCTTCAACTCATGGGAAAGATTTAAGAGGCTGTTAAAAAGATGTCCTATGCATGGAATAGATCTGACCACTCAGATGGATATATTCTATCAAGCCATGAATTATGCCTCAAAGGGAATAATTGATGCATCCTGTTATGGGGCTTTCAAAGAAGAAGTGTAGAGGAGGCAAGGCAACTGCTTGAAGACCTTGGCAAATGCAACTACAAGGCTCCATCTGAAGCTTCAAGGAGCAGCAGCAGACTGAGGGGAAGTGGTTTGATTGAGTTGAACCGTATGAATGCCATAGAAGCAAAGCTGGATGCAATGATGAACAAACTGGGAAGCAATGAAAGGAGAATGCATACCGCACACGAAGTGGGAGCAATAAATGAAGAAACTAGAAGCAAGTAATGAGGGACCAAATAAGAAGAGCTCCCACTGTCGAGGGAAACCAAGTATATGAGTGAGCAAAGAAGTTATCACTTCAAGCCTAACCCCAACTTGCCTACACACTATACACCACCACTAAGGAACCATGAAAACCTTTCATATGGTGGAGGAGCACAACAGGGCCCAAGACCTAGACAGAATTACCATCAGGCTTATGCTCAACCCAGGTTCCAAGAACAATAGTAGTAGAGGGAGAATAGAGGAGAATATCAGGGTAAAAAAAGGACTCAATCCTTTGAAGATCAGATATGCAATTCATGTTAGAAAACAAGCGAATTATGAATATGCATGAAAAAATATTTTTTGATCTTGAAAATTTCAAAGCAAACACAATTGTGTTTTAGACAAATATTAATGCTTCATTGAGGAACTTGGAAACTTAGTAGGGTAGCTAGCCCTTTCCTTGCAAAACCAATCAAGGAATGAATTTCCCAGTAGTACAAAGACAAATCCAAAAGATTTTACACCTACTTCATTGAGAGGAGACAATGAATTGCAAGGAAGCAAGAAAATGTAGGAGGAAATAGGTGATGAGCTTAAAAGTCATCTATTTTCAGTCCATTTTTCTGATTTATTTTATTCTAAAAAGGGTTGATTTATGTGCAGGAATATGGAATACTTCACCTCAAACTATCGTGCAAACAGGGAATTCAAAAGAAAGCAGAATTGCAAAGAAAAAGGAGCGTAATGTGGCTAAGTAGTACCGATGTAATCGGGTCGGTTACTGAAATCGCAGCTAGAGAGGTGCAAAGGATTAAAGGATTTGATGTCGGAAGCCTTTTACTAATCGGGAATACATATTAAGGTTGCAACCACAAAGCCCACGCAAATGAAGCTTAATTGAAGACAAACGAGCTAGGCGTGAAAGAAAACTCAAAGTCAAGCAAACTGTGAATTGATGAAGAAGAAGACATGATGTCGCGACATCATTCGGGAGGTCACATGCACTAAACAAAAGACAAAGGGACAATGAGGTCACGATAATTCAAAAGAAGTTAAGTACATAAGATAAACAATTGATCGAACATTTGCCAGCGATCCGATGCAACCGACATCAACATCGACCAAAAGCAATCGCGACATCACCGCAGGGCGGAAACTAAGGTCGCGGGCATCATCACTTAAAGAGAGAAGGTCGCTACATCATTCAAAATGGTAATACATCGCTTGTAATCGGTGCGAAGGACGCGACAACACCTGGTTGTCGCGCATCAACTAAGGTAGAAAGGAAGTCGCTGATATCACCAAGGTCGCCGACAACACCGTCGCGGACATCAATCGCAAGACTTGAGGTCGCGACATCATTAAACAGTCGCGACAACAGAAGCAAGGTCCAGAAGGTCGCGACAACATTGAGTTGTCGTGACATCAATTACAAAGAGGTAAGATCGCTGACGCCAGCAGGTCGCCGCGACACGCTCCAAAGAAAAGAGGTTGCGATAAGACTGCCGCCACTTACATCAGCTTCAAACAAAGACATGTCGCGACCAAACAAAGGATTCTGCGACAAAGACTGAGACAACAGAGGTCGCGACAAAGAATTGATGTCTCGACATCAACAATCAATTGGGCCAGTTAACTGAAGTCCAAAAAGAGGTGCATCGAAATTAGGGCCCAACTTCAGAACCCTATAAATATGTAGCTGCTACTGAAGGAACGTAGCCTCGTGACTAAAGAGAGATCTGGAGCATCAAGGCTCTCGATTTTAATTTTCTTTTGTTTCTTTGTTTTTATTTTAGATTGGTTCGTATTTTTGTTTTAAATTTGGATTTGAACGTTAGTTGTTAAAGTTTTAGCTGAATGCAGATTTATATTTCTTCAAATTACTGTCTGGTTGTTTGAATTTCAGACAAATTTTGGCTTTCAAACTGATTCAAATTGTCTATCATAGTCCAAATAGTATAGAGCTTGAGTAGTCATGCAGAAGTTGGTTGAAAATTCTCGAGATCTCCGTGGGATCGACATTCGGGACTAAAATCCACTTTATTACTTTGCTCGACTCCTCGTACACTTGCGTAATCATGGATCAAACTGTGAAGAATTCTATCCGGGCTTCAAGGAAAACCATTTTTAATCAAGATAATTAAAATAAATATAATTAACAAGTTTCATGGCATTATTAAGCCGATTAGACAATAGTCCTTTGGAAGTAGTGTCATAAATTTGTATATGTCTTTTTGTCCAACGAACAAGTTTTTGGCGCCGTTGCCGGGGATCGAAAGAATTTAGTAGATCAATATTCAGACGAAAGAAGGAAATACTAATTTGGACATTTAAAAGAAAAAAAGAACAAAAATAGTTTTTCAAGCAGTGGTTATTTTTAGCCACTAACCTTTAACAAGCCATATCGAAAATATTTGTTGGCTTGACTTATTCTATTAATGTGAGTATGTTTTTATTTCAGGGAAAACTTTAATGCATAGGAAACAAAACACTGATCTGATTCCAGTCGATACTAAATTAGAGAGAACACTGCTTGAGAAAACGGCGCGTAAAACCTACCATGGCGCATGAAAGGCAAGACCGCATCAAGGACAAAGAACAAAGAGGCCGTAAGGCCTCCAATCATCGATACAATGGAGGACTTTGGGACCTATTATTCAGATGAATACCGTAATCGGGACAACCCATACCGATGTAAATAACTTTCAACTCAAGTAAAGACTGACATAATGGTTCAAAGAATACGTTTCATCGGTCATCCTACGTAAGACCCAAATGAGCACTGGAAGGTTTCTCAGATGGCAACACAAGGAAGTTGAAATCAGTTAGACTGCAGGTCATAAAATTGCATTTATTCCCATTTTCTAAGAGATGTTAAAGAGCCACATGGTATGAATCTCACTTATATGGTTCTCATGGATACTTGGGAGGAGCTTGTAGAAGCCTACTTGGGTAGATTCTTTCCCCCATCACTCACCTCAGAGAGAAGAGAGAGATAATTGTGTTCCAGCAGGGGGAAGATGAGAGCCTTTATGTAGCATGGGAGAGATTCAAAGGTTGCTGAAAAGATGCCCGATGCATGGAATGTATCTAAAGACACTGTGATGGACATAGTGTGTATCATGCTCCGAATGATACATCTAAGGGCATTATTGATGCTTCATGTCATGGAGCATTCAAACGTAAGAGTGTCAAGAGGCAAGAGATCCGATTGAGGACTGGTTAATGCAATATGAAAGCTCCATCAGAGTTTTCAAGAGTAATTGGCAGAGGAAGAGGAGTCATGGAGCTGAGTAAGATGACAACCATGGAGGCAAAGTTAGATGCCATCATGCATAGAATGGACAAGCAAGAGAGGAAGATGCACACTGTGCATGAAATAGGAGCAGTCGAAAGGGAACTATTGAGAGGAAGTGTTGATGTACCCACTGAAGAACTGTTTTATGATGCCGAGGGTGTTAAGTACTGGGAGCCAAGAAGCCATCACTTCAAACCAAATCCCAACCCTCGCAAAGAAACTATCATCCAAAGACTCCGAGGAACCATGAAAAATTTTTCATACGGGTGGGAGAGGCTCCCCAAGGCCCAAGGCATGGACAGAATCCTCAACAGGGATATCAGCAACCACCAAGGTTCCTACAACAGCAGCAAGGAGGTGAAAATAGAAACGAGTACCAGAGTCAGAGGAGAGCTCAACCATTTGAAGATCAAATGCTGCAATTCATGGGAGACAACAAGAAGTCGGCGAACCCATGAACAAAAGTTTGCGCATTGAATCCAAATACCAATTCTCAAATTTTTCGACACCACTAATGCCTCCCTCAAGAACCGAGACACAATTAGGCAACCTGGCCCTAACCCCCGCAAACCGCATGAAAAATGCTTTTCCCGGAAGACACGAAGAAGAACTAAAGACCTGTATGGTCAGGTACCTTAGTGCTGGTAAAAACCGAGGAAAAGAGTAAAAAAGCATGAAAGCAACAAGGGGAGTGAAGAAGGTCTTAATAATGCCTCTAAACACTGAGAAGGAAAGAAAGAAGGAACGCCTGTCGAGAAGAAGGAAGCAAGAAGAAAACCTGTATCAATCGCTTACGTCCCATTTCCACAGAGGATGCGTAAATCAAAGATGAGGAATGGGGCCATAAGATTTTTGAAACCTTCAAGCCGGAGATCGCATGCCTTCACAGTGCCGGTGACCAGACGCCACTTTATGCAAAAATTTTCGAAAGACATACTCCAGCAAAAGAGGAAGATTGTCGAAGAAGGAATTGTGAACTTGACTCCGCAATCCTTGCGCTACGTGATCAAGAGAGACTTTACTAAGAAAAGATGAAGATCCAGAGTGGAGCTTCACCATTCCCTCGCACCATCGGAGCTTCCAGTTTCGTAAGCTTCCCGGTGACTCGTGCCAAGACAATTTAATGCCCCACTCGTTGCCAAGAAGTTAAGCTTTGGGGAGCGACTTACCATCAAGCATTCCAAATGGCGATAGAACCCCGGGTAACCTGATGAACCGCAGAAGATGCGCCCAAAGGTGGGGAAGTCTATTTTCCAGTCGACTCATCGCATCGGATATAAGAAGATTCATGTCCTCTCACATAGGAATATTCAGACTGAGCAATGACCGACATGCGTATGGAATTCTACCAGCTGGAGAAGAGGCACGACTTAATTTAATCGAAGTTCGAGGAATTTGCACATAAAAAGAAATATATCAAGTCAATATAAGATGATATGTCAACAATTCTGATTTTTACCATGATCGTAATCTAACTCAATCAATGAAGAAGAGATGAATCAGTGATTCGAAGGTTTTGATTCGCATTTTGCACATCACACATTCTGATCGAAAAGGATTTAGTTCGAACAAATGGTTGAAAAGGAGACAAAAATGAAGAAAAATTCATCAAGAACTGAAGAAGAAGGGCATTTGAAGAGTTGCCGGTTATTAAAGATGTTATCGGAATCGCTAAAGAGTAACCGCGACACTCGGCGAGATCTGCGGATGCCGAGAACGCAGGTTGGCCGGAATTCGGCGAGCCGCGCGAATCTATAGCTCGGCCCACGGGAAGAGCAAGAGCAGACATCATCGATGCATGCAATATCATCGAAGACAGGTACGCAGTATTAACCGGCGAACGACCAGCGGATCGTCCGGCGAACGGAAGAAGCAACGAATGAAGCGTCAACGGTTAGAACGTCGGCGATTCGATGCACGACACCGGTTAGTCCACCGATGGTTCCGAAGAAAGGCGGATTTGATCAAGATCCGCGACGAAAGAAAACGAATCAATCGAACTGAGAACGCGACGCGGACAGAGTACGCGACGATTACGTAGTCAATTACAAAGAACCGCAGATCATTTCTCACCCTTCCAATAATCGACGTCGACAGACAGCGTGATACCCTCATTTTTGTTTCGACGGTATTCGAAGAACCAGATCGGCACCACAGTGACCCGAGGACCACGAAAGATCATCTGACACGTTCATAGCATCTTATTCGTGGCGACGCCATTATCGGCAGACGTTCACACTTCCAACGATAATGACGTCGACTGTTCAGACGGTCGAGAGTCATGGAATTCTTTTTATGATCACGACAGTTAAATCGGCTGAACAATGTCCGAATAACTGGAAAACACCATCAAAGACGCAAGACAAACAGCCAGCACCAAATTCGGGAAAAACGCCACTACGGTACCGTACGCGCTTTGTTCTGATAATCACACAAACAGACATGGATCAATCCAATCATTATCAAAACTTTGCGACCCCGACAATAAAGGGATGGGCGAGTTTCGCACGCTGGATTTTATAGAGATTCATCAAAGACTTCAAAAGATAAATAACCACTATGGAGATTAACGAGAAGGACAAAGTTTAAAGTTTGTTTTGATGATTCTGCCAAGTGCCTTTGAAGAAATCAAGATCAAATTGGTTGACACCTATCATGGCTGCACCGAATGGGATGAGGGGATTGAAATGATGTGTGATGCTTCTAGTGATTTATGATAAAGGCTGATATTGGGGCAAAGAAAGAAAATATTGAGCCGCCCCATACTATGCTGGCGGGCCTTCAATGAAGCACAAGAAGGAAACTATTCCCGAAAGAGATGCTAGCCATAGTGTTTTGCTTGTGAGGTGAGCCCGTACATTTTGGGATCGTGTTATAGTTCACACGGACCATGCGGCCATCGATATCGATGTCAAAAAGGAAGCTAAACCAAGGCCCGATAAGGTGGGTTACGCTCTTGCAAGTTCGATCTGGAAATTAAAGATAAAAGGGTTGTGACAATGTGATAGGCGATCATTTGTCGGAGTAGAAAAGAATAAGCGAGAAGGAGGCTGAAATTATGAGAACTTCGGATGACCAGTTCTGTTTTGGTGTCATTCCAGCTTCCATGGTATCACGATATTGTGAATTACACAACGTGGGTAATTCTCATGAATTCACCAGCGAAGAAAAAGAAAGCTCGGGGCGGCGGTAGTACTACATACGGGATGACCGGCGCTATTTAAAGGTCTTTGACATGATTATCGAGGAAGATGTGTACGGAGAGAATGAACAAAGCGAGGAATTATGAATGAGAATGCCATGCATCACCATATGGGGCATTTTTAAGGAAAGAGCGACTCATAAGATACTCAATCGAGATTTTTATTGGCCTTGTTTTTCGGAGCGTGCTTGAATGGGTCAGTGTGCGATGATCTTGAGGTGGAAATATCGGCCCGAAATGAAATGCCCCTAAGAGACATATTGGTGGTGCAAATTTTTGATGTATAGAATAGATTTTGCCAGGACCATTCCACACCATCATTGGAAACACAACATATACTACTTGTGTGGGTATGTTTCCAAATGGAGTTTAGAAAACGTTAGCTTGTACAAGGAATGATGCTAATAGGTTGTGAGTTTCTTGCAAAAAATATTTTAGCATGTTGGAGCACCGAGAACTATTATTAGTGATGGAAGCCATTGCAAACAAAATATTTGCAAAACTCATGAGCAGGTAGCGGATCAAACATATCAAAGGAGTCT
The DNA here is from genome assembly GCA_016808115.1 of Tetrastigma voinierianum. Lineage (NCBI taxonomy): Eukaryota > Viridiplantae > Streptophyta > Magnoliopsida > Vitales > Vitaceae > Tetrastigma > Tetrastigma voinierianum. The sequence continues at coordinate 90,721 of JAEQBH010006329.1, read as the reverse complement.
GGCTTGTCATCCCCCGAGACCAGTGGACGGGCGAGATTTCCACGGGGAGATTAAAAGAATCTGGAAAAGAGCGTGGTTCAAGCGAAGGATTGGTCTTTCAAACTTGATGATGCACTTTGGGCTTGGGACTATTCAAAACTCCATTGGAATGTCCCCATACGGAGTTGTCTTTGGCAAACCATGTCATCTACCTCTAGGCGGAATACAAGGCTATGTGGGCCATCGAGAAGCTGAACTTTGATTTTAAAGCTATGAAAGGAAGAGATTGCTCCAACCAATGGTGGAAGAAGCGAGAGGAAATGAAGCCTACGACAATGCTGAATCTGCAAGGACAAAACAGAAATATGGCATGATCAGAGGATTCGAAAGAGTTCGAAACGGAGAGCAGGTTCTTCTTTTTAATTCGAATTGAAGTTATTTCCGGGGGATTAAAATCGAATGGAGTGGACCCGTACAGTAGTGTCAAGCACTACATTGGGCGATATACAAAATGATCAGCGGGGAAGAATTTAAAGTCAATGGACAAAGTGAGAAGCATTAACATCAAAGCGAGGGGAGGAAAGAAAGGAAGAGCTGGTGGTTCATTAAGAGAGAATCGAGCGACAAGTCGGTAGGACTCAAGCGACGGTGATGGGAGCAACCCATAAGATTTCGGTTTCGATTTTACTCTTGATTTTTTAATTCACCTTAGTTTTGTTTTCTTAAGTTCTTATAAGCGATTACAGTTAGTATTTGAGAAGTTAAATTTTGTTTAATTGCATCCTTTTTGGAAATTTTGCAAAGTGCTTATGCGGAAATGCAAGGAAGGAGAAAAGGACAACTCAGGATATCAAATATGGAGGAAAACGACGAGGAAAAGGGGTACTTTTCTCCCTAAACAAGTCTGTGAAAATTGAATAGAATACATTTTTGAGTTCTTGTGTTAAGATAGTTAAGAGTGATGATTAGAGTGTGCAATTCTAGAAGTGAAAAGAATTCGATCTATTAAGTGGTGAGTTATGACCCAGTCGCATGAATGAAAACATGTCACGACCGAAGCGACGTCTAGAGAAGTTGATGTCGGTGACTCGGTCAGCTGTTGGAGGAAGAGCAAGATTGAGTCGCAACCAAAGGTATGTCGCCCAGCGAGAAATAGAATTCGCGACAGAACATTTTGGATAGCGACGACAAGTCATGAAAAAGTGGTGAAGTCAGCGACAAGCGCATAATGTTATGAGATGCGATGTGTGACTTGGGATGACTTGTCACCTCCCACGGATAATTCTGTCAGCGACAAACAATAACATGTCGCGACATCAAAGAAAAGTTTGCCAGTTGGGCAACTTTTAATTTTGCCCTAAATTTAATGACAGCACACAATAACAGCAAAAATTTAAGTCGCGACAAGCGCAAATAAATGAAATAATAAATAGCCCACAATCGCCAATTGAATTATAGCATTGAAAGCTCAAAACATATCATTTCTTCTTGAAGCAAAAACAACTTTTCCACCTTGCATATTCCTCGACTTTCAATTCTCCTTAAACCCTAGATCCAGCGTCTTCCTCGAACCTTCAAATTTCTCCTAATGGCCAGAACACGAAACCACAATCCCGAACTTGGCGAAAATGATGGAGGGTATGTCGCTGAAGGGAGGTTCATCTAGAACCTACGGGGAGAGACGGGGCTGTGAGAACAACCGAGAAGTCCAGCCGGTTGCAGGCGGAAGAGAAAGGGAAAGGAAGCGACAAGAAAGAAGAGGAGGAGGATGATTTCATTTCGGAAGAAGCTTACTCGTGTAGGCACACTATGCGGGGAAAGGGATTTATAGGAGAAGGAGTTCGATCATCTCATCTCCCGTTCAAAGAATTGATAAGAGCAAGAGAGTGGGAGAAGTGCATGAGACATCAAAAAACGGGTTATGCAGCAGTGGTGAGAGAATTTTACTCAAACCTTGTTGGCAGAAAGGAGAACTCTATTTTCGTCAGAGGGATTTGGGTTCCATATGGAGCTGAGACTATAAATGCAATGTACGGAATGGAGGGTCAAAAGCATGGATCAAAGTACAAGAAGATAGCAGAAAGTCCTAGCAGGTGAAAGATGACGAGGAGGTGACGGATGGCAGGTGAAATGGGGAGAAGGTCGGAAGAAAAAGATTATCAATAGGGAGATAAACGGAAGAAGCCAAAAGTATGGTTTATTTTACGGCTTGGGTTATAGTTCCTACAAAGCATGCGCACATTAAGAGAACAAGAAACGATCATACTCTATGCCATCACGAAGGGCTATAAGGCCCGAATCTTTGGAGCTATTATTGAAAACTCCATAATGAAATATCATGAAGGAAACAAAGAGGCTGATTCACGCGCTGACCGTCACGGGTTACATGTATAAGGGCTGGTGTGAAAGGAAGTTGGGCAGAAGAAGAAGAGTGCTCCAAGGCGTCACCATTAACCCTGACTGGGATAAGCAAGGGGCCAAGAAAATTGAAGAAAAAGGGGGTCATAGTGGAAGTAGACACTGGAAATGAAGAGGAGAATGCAAGAAAAGAAGAGGAAACTCTTCGGGTTGAAGACTTGAAGAACAAAATCCAGAAGCACGGCTAGAAGGTAATACCTCTATTTTTAGAGGACATGGAAGCAGATGAAAGGGGGTCTATAGATTTCACCACCCCCCAGCGGCCAACTACTGATGAGAAACGAGGGAATTAAGAGAACCGGGAGAAAGCTGCAGAGAGGAGCCAGATAGCCAAATAATGAAGATGCTCATTTCTATGCAGAAAAGTATGGAAGAAAGAGAAGAGAAATGGAGCATTCAACAAAAATTCAGAGAAGATGTGTATGAAGCTGAATTGAAAAGAAGAGATCAACAGTGGGAAGAAATTTGGAACGAGAAAGAGGAAATGTATGAGACGAGTTGAAGAGAAAAGAGCATAAATGGGAAGAGGAGTTGAAGCGAGAAAGGAGGGCTTGACTTAAAAAGATACTGGAGCATCAGAAGAAAATTTCAAAAAGAAAATGGAGGGAAGAGACAAAGATCTACTGAAAAAGTTGCAGCTTAGCCATGAAGCATTCTACAATAATCGGTATGATCAGGAGCTCTCAACTCTGAAACTTGTAAAGAAAGGATCATGAGAACAAGCGAGACAAAGAGGCATATCAAGGGGTTCAAGTCCTTTATATGTCATTGTTAAAGGACTTAGAAAGAAGATGATAGATAGAGATAAAGTGCTTGATAATAATGATGCCTATAGAAGAAAAAATTGGCTGGAAAACTTGGATTTGATTAACAACAAATCTAATAAATTTTTAGAGTAATGGCGAAAAATGGAGAATACAATGAACACTTGAGTCGAAAGGCAAGATGATTTGAGTAAGAAAGTTGATCTCTGATAGGCGGTTCTTGAAACAAAATGGAGAAGAAAGTGCCAAGGCTGAAGAGAGGACATAAATGAAATTCCCCCAGTTGACCAGACACAGCTACCCTTGATCACGGATCCTCGAACATCTTGCTACTTCCCTCGAAAAAAAACGTGTTGACTCATCCATCTCTTAATACATTCGGCTGATGATTCTGACTTTTATACAATCTATGAATAAAATAAGAAATTTGTTTGATGTTGTGTTGTTTGAAGTCCCAAATTGTGTGTTTGCTTTTTGCTTTAATTGTTAAAAGAATAACGTTAGAATTAGCTCGGTATTAAATGATGACATATCATAATGTGGCTAATTGATTAGAATATAATTGAGAAACACAACTAATTGAAAAATAAGGGCTAATTGGCACATAATTGAATTGAAACACAAATTGCATAGTGATTTGAATTTAGTTGATAAGTCTAGATTAAAGAGAAAGTTATCTGATGAAGAAAAACATATTTTGGGTTTGAATTATAAATGATTAGCGAAACTTGGTGAACACAGGGATCAAATAAATCCTCATGTTGAAATTAGAACCAAGAAGGACATCCTTAGGGTTATTCACGATTAACTTGAAGAGTTACAGACATTAGATTATTGATCGAGCGATCTAGGTAATCTGACCAGCAAAGAAATGATCTGATATCCTTGATTTGAGCCTTTCTAGCCACCATTATTTATATGCTTTTTTGCATACACCCTGGCTCTCTAGAATTTTGAGCCAAAGCGGTCCTATCTTGATTACAGTACCGTCAATCCATCTTTATAACTAGTCTTCGATAAAGAACCTCTGATTGCCCCGAAAACTCGGAGGAGGAAGAAAAAGTTTGGGGAGTATATTTTTGGAGAACTAGTAAGAAATACAGAAAGGGTGAAGAAGGACAGATCAAAGCAAGAGTAAACAACGAGAAAAGAAAACTTAAAGGAAAGTTTTGTCTTGTGGCTAACTCTCTCTTGAACAGGTAAGTTCTTAGGGGTGTTTACTGACACCCCTAGTACTTACCCAATGCCAAGCTGGTATGGGAGTTACTAACCCAAAGTTAGCTAAGGTGTTAGAAGCCTAAAAGACATAACATTAAGCTTTTCTTTGAAAAGTGGCGGAGAAAGAGTTCAATGATAAGAGAAAACAAATGAAATTAGAGCAAGCTTGATTTTAAACACAAGAATTCAAAGGAGATACACTCAAGATGAAGTTTGGGAAATCGGCTAAAAAAGTTGCAAAGAAAAGGAAGGCAACGATTAAGTAAGAAAGAAGAAAAGTTTGGGTAATCTTAACTTTAAAAAATTCCATCTATCCTACCCATTACCCGAAGCTAACATTACAAGCACGAAAAGACACGGCTTGATCTTGAAGGTTGGAATTTACCTACATTAGTGGAGATCAATATGAACAACAAGCATATGGAATTTGGAAACTATTCAAAGGATCAAAACTGTGAAGAACCTCTGAGGGTTAGCTGACTCACTAAGAATTGAGGAAGAAGACTAACCTACTGCTGTGAGGATCAATGATATCTTTGTTTATATAACTAAATTCAACAATTTAGTTATGTACTTTTTGATTGAGTAGAAAGCCCAGCAACTATCTGGACTTGAAGCTAAATATATGATAAACATTTGTTTGTTTTTAAATTAAATTGATTAAAGTATAAAATAAACAGAAAAATATCTATAACGTTTAGGACAACTCAATCTTTCTTTTTCTTTAATAGGATGCAGCAAAGAATTTAAAGTTTGAAGTGATGACAAAGATCATCTTTCAGATCATTTTTTGATTGTACATTCTAAAGGTGAGTTTATGTCTAGGAATATGGAACCTTCATAAACTGTTTTATGTGGGAACAAGAAAGCAGAGTGATCAAAGGACGGGAATGTAGTAAACGATCTTGATGTAGCGATTTGAAGAAATTCTGTGAGGAGAGGTGCGAAGGATTAAAGGATTTGATGTCGTGAAGCCTTTCTGACAATCGAAATATATTAGGTTGCAACTACAAAAAGCTCAGTCGTAAATGAAGCAATTGAAGACAAAAGCGGTACGGGCGTGAAAGAAACTCAAAGTCGAGCAACCGAGGAATTGATGAATAAGAAGGCATGATCTGCGACATCATTAGTCAGCGGCAATTAAGCGCTGATGGACAATGAAGTCGCGACACGAAGTGCGACGAAGATAAACCTTGATTGACTGAACCATTTGTATCGTGACATGCGGATGCGGTCGAGACGCTGACGAATCGAGGCGGTCGCGACATCGGCACAAAGGAAACTAAGGTCGCGACATCATCAGCTAAAGAGAGAAGGTCACGACATCATTCAAATGGTCGTGACATCAGTTGCATTGAAAAGAAGGACGTGACAACACCTGGTTTATCGCGTTATCGGCTTCTACGAGAAGGAAATTGACATCTTTCGGTGATCTGGCGACGACGCACGTGACGCCCGCGACATCAATTGCAAGACTGAGGTGGCGACGTATTAAGCGATCGCTGACAGCGAAGCTAAGGTCGGAAGATTGCGGTAACATTGGTAATCGCGACATCAATTTAAAGAGGTAAGGTCGGCGGCGTCGATGGTATGCGACATCAGTTCGAAAGGTGTAGCGAGATGAGTTGTCGCGGCAATGATTAAGCAGACATGTCGCGACGAGCGAAACCTGCGCGACAAAGACTAAGGCAAGCGGTCGCGACAATTGATGTCGCGGCGTCAACAATCCCAGCGGGCGGTTAAGCGAAGTCGAGGTGTCTGAAGTGGGGCCCGACTTGAGGAACCTATAAATATGTAGGCACGCTCGCGAAGGAGCGCGGCTCTTGGCGAAAGAGAGATCACGGGTTCTTTGAAGGCTCCTGTATTTTAATTTTCTTTTCTTTCTTTGTTTTATTTTTAGATTGGATTCGTATTTTTGTTTTAAATTTGGATGCGAGCGTTGAAACATTAAAGTTTTAGCTGAATGCGGGATTTATATTTCTTAATTAACACATGCAGTTGTTTGAATTCGAGGAATAATTTTAGTTCGAACTGCTCGATTTAGATTCTGATGGTTTCTTGATCAAAAGCTAATGTATGGTACTTAATCGATGATTTAAAAACCAGCTTCCATTGAAATGACTGTCGTCGAAGGGTATCTTTCACGCATAATTTTATTCATCGATCTTTGACAGTTTGTAAATCTACTTGTGGTTTTATTTATTTTGTGGAATTGATCGATCTCAATGTGCCTTTGCCCATAAGCGGATTGTCTCGAAGCTCGATTTCGAGGAGGCCTCGAGTGACACGGGGAAAGGCATTCACGAGAGTGATGAAAGCGATTCATGAACGATATCTTAAGACTTTATTATTGGTTATTTTAGTGCTCTGTGGGATTACATTGATAAATCTCTTTCACTTGGAAGCGAGAATGGGTTGAGCGTTTATCAATTTAAACCTCAGAGGATTCGCCTCGGTCGAATGGTGAATTCAATCGAGTGTTAGCAAGGATCTAATCGAGAAGAATAAGTTATTCAAATTTTGAGGAAGAGAAACCGGTATAGTGTAAATACGTACAATGACTATAATTTAGGAGCTCAGGTTTGAGTCCAGGTTATGGAGTATGAAGTATTGAAAAGAAAAATACCGGAACAAGGCAGCCCAGTTAAAGTGGTTATCTAACCCATGCCGAGAAAGCGGTGAAGGTGGCGAATGATGAAAGGTGGGTTTGGAGAGATCGGTACGCACTTTCATACTCCTTGGACTAGTTTTAAATGCGTGGTTCATAAAGCAAAATTCTGGTCACGATCGAAGGAATTGATGTTTCACCCAATCAGTTTTATTTTCAATGTTCCTTTATGAATGTGTTGGAGTCTAAATTTTCATTTCATTATTTATTAATTCAGTTCATTTTGTTATTAATTCAATTCTTTTTAGTTTCATTATTTTAGGCTTTGAATGATTCAGGTGTCTATCATAGTCGAATAGTATGAAACGAGTAGTCGGCGAGGGGTAGTTGGTTGAAAGTGTGAGATGCTACGTGGGATCGATATGCGAGACTAAAAATCCACTTTGTACTTGTTCGACCTGTGCACTTATGAGTCCTTGGATGAAAACCGGGAAAAATTTATCGAGTCTTAAGGAAACCATTTTTAATCAGTATAATTGCAAAGAAATATAATTAACAAGTTTCATGGCATTATTGCTGGGGATTAGACAATAGTCCTTTGGAAGTAGTGTCATAAATTTGTACATGTCTTTTGAAATAGAAAACAGTTGGTTTATAAATAGAAAATTTTTGAAAACTGAAGGGCCACCTTTCTTATAAACCATCTGACCACTCGGCTTCCATACTGAGCCTCTCTCATGCTTTCTAGCCACAAAAGCCTTAGGGTGAAGCCTGGCTTGATCTCTCACAATGTATGAGCCCACCAACCTGGTTTCAAACCTCAAAGAAATCATGGAAGAGCATATTGACAGGATAATGAGATGGACAAACCACTCAGCGATATGATAAGATGAAGAAAGGGACGAGGTAAACATAATGTTTGAGCGATAGAGGAAGAAGAGGGTAAGAAGAGGGAAAGAGCGGAAAAGCTTGGCGGGTAGAGTGAAAAGTAAAGAAACTTTATCTCGAGACAAAGCGAGTTAATTGTGGAGAAAAGTCTGGAAGGAAAGGAGTTTCATTGTTGAGCGAGGTTTCAAAATCTTTATCCATTTTGTTGAAATGCTTGAAGAAGAATAAGCGAAGCATTAATTATTAACAAAGGAACCTGGGTGCGTTGCTATGGTGAAGGAATTCTTTGCTAATATGGTAGAAGAGGAAGGAAAGAAAGTTTATGTCAGATGACATTGGATAGACTTCAGCAAAGAAAGGATAAATATGTTGTTCAACTTGAAGGTGCAGAAGGATGGTTCAAAGTTCAAGAAATTACTAAAGGAGCGAGATTACCAGAAGATAGTAGGCAGTGGAAAGACAACCAAAAAAGGAAAGTGGAAAGGAAAAAAAACCTATACAAATCCATTTCTAGGAACTTAGCGAAGAGCTGCGGTGTGGTTACATTCATCGGTTTAGTCCTTCTACCATCAAAGCACCTCGGCCCACGGTGAGAAGGGATGAAGCGATCCTCCTACATGCATGCGAAGGAATTCTGAGAATAAATGTGGGAAAATAATTTGAAAAATCCATTTTGAGCTACTCAGAAAGCAATTGTAGGGGATTCCACACCCGATAACATAATCCCAGCCTATGCAGTGGGAGTTGTGAATGGGAAAAGAAAGCATACTTGAGGCATCATAACATTGGCAAGGTTGACGAATGGTCAGAAGCAGAGGAAAGGGGAAAGAGAAAGAGATGGAGGAAGAAGAAAGGGGGTCTAAAAGGTGCCATGAGCCGGCCTGATAGGAGGATTCATCGAAGGCAGCAAGAGATTGGCGGGGAAGCCCTGAGAGCCCACGTATTGAATGCACCCTCAGATTTGAGACAAAACCATCAGGAAGAAGTTGGAAGTTCAGGGCACCAGGGTAACAATGCAAAAATGATGGAGGTGCTTAAATCATTGAAACAAGAGATGAAAGAAAGGGACAACCATCTCAGAAACAATACAGCTCATGGATGATGAGTACATGGAGCGAGCTCGAGAAAGAAGGGACCTGAATCTAGAGGATGCTTTAAGAAAAAGAGATGAAGAATGGAGAGCTAAATTAGAAAAAAAGGACTAGTATTGGTTGAATAGTATGGCACACTGCAAGCAAAGCTTTTGACTAATGACTTATGAACAAGCAAACAAGAGAGCATTCCTTGAGTCATTGGCTAAAAGGCAGAGAGAACTGACAGAGAGCAATGCAAAAATTTTGGACTGGGCTATGAAGAAAGTCTAGAACAAAAAGAAAGTGCCATTGCCACAAATAAGGATCTCAGACTGTGTCCCATACACAATAGTCCCTCCAGGAGAAACAAATCGGTACTACCTTGTAAACTGAATCCGGATAGAAGGACCTTCTGAACCTTGTAAAGAACCAGTTAAAAATAAAGCCCCTAGTGTAAAGAAGAAGAAAGAACTAAACCCAGTAGAGGAAGTTGAAGAATACTTAAGGATGAAAGCTGCCAGGGAAAAGGCTGCAAAAGGTAAAAAATGAAATTTGTCCTACTCTTCCATATCTTTTTCTCCATGTAACAAATACCAAATCCTTGACAAATTCAATAAAATAGAAAATTCTTTGCAAGAATTGTGTACATTTTTGTTTGATTTTTCTTGTTTGTTTCCCTTCCTTCATGTTAAATAGCTTAGTTGAAATAATTGAGAAACTAGCTACCTAGATTTAAATGTTAAATTGATGCATGCATGTTTGGTTGATTGGAACTGATTAAAGAAGGACAATGTGGTTGTGTTGGATTGTTTGAGCTGAATGCATGATTTAAATGAACCTTTTGACTGATAAAGCAGCACAACAACAAATTTGAAAACCAAACAAAAATCTGATAGATGCATTGGGGTAGGATGAAATTAATGGAAATGGAAAGTTGTAAGATTATGAATAAACGTGTTGAATTTCAAGATTAAGACTTTAATAAATTGATAGAACAGATAAGACCTATAATTCTATTTGTGTAAACAGTTTGGTTACAAAATCTTGATAGACCTTACACATGGTCAACAATAACTTTGAAAGAAATTGTGCCAAGACTAGGAACATCTTCTGGGATTCATCACAGTAAGCTCTTTAATGTCCTAGAACTTGTTAGATTATTAGTGACGAAATCCTAAACAATACCACTAGCAGGAAATGATTTGATATACTTGGAAGTTTGAGCCTTTAGAAGCCTATACATTATATGCATATGCATAGGCAATTTAGTTCCTTATTTGAGCCTATATGGCCAATCTCATCATCAGCTTGACCAAATAAGAACCCGAGTCCTCCCTTACACACTTAATGCAATAAGAGACCCTTATTTGCCCAAATCATCAGACAAAGTACATCAAGGACAGAAGAGGACAAGTTTGGGGGAATATTATTTCAAGTTGTAGAAAAGGATGATAAGGATTGACAACAACAATTCAAAGAAATAAGAAAAGATGAAGAGGATTGTGAAAAGAAAAAGATCAAGGAGGAATGAGTTTGGTCTTGTAGCCTTCCTCCTTGGAACAATTAAGTATAGGGGTGTTCAACACTTAATACCCTAATGTTAACTGGTAGGGGAGTTATTGACCCAAAGTTTGCTAAGGATGGTAGAAATCTTAAAAAAACAAAACATTGCACCATTCCACCAAACTTGGAGAAAATGAAAATTGAAAAAGCACGGAATTAGGAAGAAGTTATCTTACGTGACTATTAGAGGAAAGGAAGAAAGGAGAAAAAGGCACCACAATGAAAAATATGTAGAAAAATGAAATAACCTGATGGGAAGGTTGGAAACTTATAATAAAGAGAAATCAAGGATGCATTAAGAAGGCAAGAGTGTAAGTTATCAGTAAAGTCTCGATTAAATTAAGCCTAAAATGTCTAATTATCTACCTCATTACCCAAGCCACACATTACGAGCCTAAAAGACCTATTTGATTCTAAAGGTGGTGTCATGCCTACATTAGTGGAAATTAATATGATAAACAAGCATATGAGACTTTAAAAATTAAAGAGAGTATGCCAACTAAGTATTATCCCAAAAGATTAACTATCTTCCAAATAAAAAGAGTAAAGACCAACACACACAAAAAAATCAGGATCGAATGATTAAATTGTTACACACTATGAATTATTGGTTGGTTCAATGAACTTAATTGAAAATCTTCCTAATTCTAGATTTGAAACATGCTTAGAAGTAATTCTACAACTGACTTATGTTACCTGCCCAATTGAGCTTTAAACAGAAAAATGTCCTTAAAAATAAAAAGCTAAATTGTTTGATGACAAACAAAATTTATTTTCTTTGCTTGAGGACAAGCAAAACTTTAAGTTTGAGGGAATTTGATGAGTCTTAAACTCATATATTTTTAATCCATTTTTCTGGCATGTTTTTAACAATTTTAGATCTATTTGTATGTCAAATTATGGAATATTCACCAACTTTATGTTTTGCATGTGTTATCTGAAAAAAAAAAAAAAAAAAAAAAGAAAGAGAAAACAAGCAGAAAAGAAGTAAAAATGTGGAAAATGTACAGTCTGTGTTGCGACATAATTTTTGTTTGTCATGACACAAATTCAAAACGGGCGAAGAAGGAATTATGTTTGTGGCACGCAGCCCAAATGTCGCAACAAAGTTCAGACATAGCTCAATGCAAAAGACAAATTTATGTCACAACTTAGAGTTCTTCTGTCGCGACATTATTGAAGAAAGGTGTGAAGAAAACTGTTACGAAAATTCGTTGCTTTGTCGGGACAATGATCAAAGCAAATAGCAAAGGAGATGTGTCGTGATAAGATTTCCTCTGTCGCGACATAAAGGGATACCGATTAACATATTAACTTCTGCCAGCTGACGAAAGAGCGGTTAAATCGCGATAAATAATGAAATATAACACCGATCAGTGAACGAAGTGTTTTTATGTTGCGACAAAGTTTTGATTACCGTCATTTCGAGGTATGTCGCAATAAAGAAAAATCATGTCGCGACGTAACATTCGAATTACAACGAAGCGGCGAAAATCTACGTCGCTGACAAAGATTATTTTTGTCGCGTGAACAAAGCACGAGGAAGGAGAGAATTCCCGCACAGCGCGTGAGCGAAGAGGCAACCTGAAGAATGGTGACGAAGAAATTTCTTGTTGCGACGCGAAGTTAGTAGCGTGTTGCGTGAAAGTTTTCTATTGCGATAATAAAAGCTATGGAATGATAAAATTCTGTCGCGATAGAAAAAAACTAGGTCACGACATAAATTGAAGAAGAACTGAGAATGGCCAAGGTAATTGTGTCACAACATATAATTCTATGTCGTGACAAGCGAAACAGCAAGCGTGAGAATCGAGAGAAGAAAAGTGCAATACTAGTGACGAGGAGTTTCTTGTCGCGACAGAAATTGCTAAGGACTTAAAGAAATCCTGTCACAATAGAGTTGATAGGCTGAAAAATAAATGTTTGCTGCGACAAGGAACATTATGTCGCAACAAACTCTAGAAGAACAAGGACATGAGAAGTTGGGTGCAAACTGGTTTGGTGTCGCGACACAAGGCATTCCTATCACGACAAGAACAAGACTGCTAAATACAATTTATGTCATAACATTATCAGTATGTGGCGACCTGATCGAAGCGGCCGAGCGAGTCTGACATAACGAAGCTACGGCGGAGGCAGCGACAAAGGCGAAAGCTCGTAGTATTAGACCTAATGTCTTGTCAAAGAAACCAATTTGGGAAAGAATTTTAGGAATCCACAACACAATTAATGAAGTGAGGCCCAATAGTGGAAAGCTTATAAATACACGCTTATAAAGGCGTTGAGCCTACGGCTGACTCGGGACTTACGGGTGGTTGAAGACTCTTGTACATTTTTATTTTTATTTTTCCATTTATTAGATTTTATCATAGTGTAGTTTATTTTGTTAGTTTTCCTTTAATTTTCTGGATTTTGGTATTATCTTGAAGTCTGACGTCGAAACATTATTTCTTTATAAATTCTTCTTTTCATTTACTGTTTGATTTAAATGGATGCTAGAAAGTTTCTGGAGTTCATTTATTTCAGTTCTTTTATGATTTTTGTGAATTTTCCTTATCAGTTACTCACTGATAAGAGTAAAACCGTTTTGAAAAGTTGAGCTCACTAGAAATGGGTCATTGATGATACTCATTTTGCTACATAAGGTGGAAGAAAGCTTTAATTAGAATTCTTGAATATCTTTGATTGGTATTGTTTATAAATTTACTTGTTCTCAGTACTAGTACCGTGTACCATATGCAAGGTATTGTATCTTACTCTAATTTTCAGGAGGCCCTTTGAGTGACATAGAGATGGAGAATCCTGAGAGTGTAGAGCAAGTCCTTGTGGGTATGGTAGACTAATACTATGGAACTAATGAACTTTGAAATATTACTCATATAGATTACCAACTTACTTATAAGTTGAGGAAGGTTGAATGAAGTATCTATTTAATCACTCGAAGGTCTCTCATCTTTCTGCTGACTTGATTCTGATCTTGTGTTAGCTAAGATCTAATCAAGGAGATGGAAATTTTCATCAGAAGTAGAGGATGAGGTGTCAATCAAATTGGAGAAGGCTTGCAATATCTTGTCTATGGAGGCAAGAATTCTTTAGTCCTAAGATCTAAGTATGAAGTACTAAAAAAGGAAAAATACTTAAATCTTAGAAAGGGTTATATTCTAGTACTGATTAGAATCATGTCTAATAAATGAATATGAACCTTTAATAAGTGAAAAGTATATGGTTGAGGGAAATCGAGCTATACTACCTTGCATCTTTGACAAACTCGGTTTTCCAATTTATGGTTGAGCTTTGAATCGAAAAGATGCAGAAAGTGATTATTACTAATTGATCCATTTCTAGTTTGTCTCACTCAGTGAATTCTCAACCCCAAATTTTATTAAACTTTACTTTTGAATATAAAGGATTTAAGCCTGGGACTATATTTTTAGTCCTGTTATCATCATAACAATGGAGTTCAAATAGTAATGATCTTGAGTAGTTGGGGTAGTTAGTCTTTTGATTTAGCATTAGTCCTCATGGGAACGATATCGAGACCACACACAAAAATTTTAAATGGGTTATTTTAAACACGAAGAACAATTCAATCTTTTCATACATATGAAAAATGGTCTTGACAAGTTTTTGACATTGTTGCCTGGACTAGAAAAAGTGCAGTGTAGTACCATAATTGCCTCTTACCTAAATGCCTCTCGCAGTCTTAACAATTTTGGCACCATTCTTTGGGAATTGGTAATGATCCTTTATTAGTAGTGTCATAAATTTGTATACATCATTTGGTCTTAACAATGCACCAAATCAAAGCAGAAGAAGAAGATTCACTTTAGCTTTGCCAAAATTCCAATGAATATTGATAATTTTAAATTCCAAATTGTAAAATAGTAAGTATCTAACATCTGGAGTTTTCCGAAGAGAATGTGGGGTTCATACGTAATCTTTGTAGACCTTGGAACTTATTTTATTTGTGATGCGGGTTAAGAGCATTGAAACATGTCTTCATGTAGTACGTGGTAGTTCCAACTGACCTCGTATTCCCATATGCATGTGATTAGTTAGTGATTAATTAAAGATGGTTTTTAGGAGTTTTACTGTAAAACCTGGGAAAAATTCAATTTTTTTTAAAAAGGGTAAGACGGTAATTTTGGTTGAAAAACATAAATTTTCTAGATCTCGGATGATGAAACAGACTTCACCATTGAATTCGTCTCGCGAAATCTAGTAACCCCATGGAATTCGTCGGATTAGAAGCAGTCAATTCATGTTGCAGGCATCGGGTGTCGGAGTGACACATGGCTTGACATGTGGTGCAGTGTGAATAACACATTGAGCGAGTGTGAAGTGGAGGAAATAGTGGGAAAGATAAATTAAGAAAAAATAATAATAATAATAAAAAATAAAAAGAAAAGAAAAGGAAATAAGAACAAAAATAAAACTAAGGGAAGTCAAAAGAAGGCCATTTCAGTAGAGAGAGAGAAAGGAAAAAATTAGAGAGGGAAACTTCTCTTTAAGATCTCTGGCTCTCAGTAGGTGATGGAGTTTTCGTCGAGCAAGAGGGTAGAAGTAGGTCCACGTAATGAGGGTTACGCGTAGGTATCAAAATCTTGGAGTTTCGTTAAACTCCACGAGATAGGGAATTTTCCTACTTGGGTTATTTATAGCCTAAAGGCCATTTAATAGTTTTGGGGGTTTTCTTAGAGGCCATGAGAGGCCGTAAATTTCAGTCCCAAATATTTGGTACTAAGTGTAAGAATTTTTAGGAATTTTAGGGACTGTTTTCGGACAATCCAAACAAGATTTTGGGACTGAATATAGGAATTTTTTGGGAATGGATCCGGGCAGTCCCGGGACTGATGTCTTTAGATTTAGTGGTATGTTTTGGTATCACGGTAATTCGGTGATGAACCATGAAGGGACCAAGAGGTGCCCTATTTTATATGAGTTCTAAGATTTGGGCCATTTTGTGTGTTGTGTATTGTTGGAAAGATGTGACGCCCCAAATCAGAGGGTCCCGTTGACAACCCGTCAACCCGTGGAATTCCTGTGGATTTTGGGTGACCCAATACCATACTGTTGTGTCCCATTTATCATGATCCATATTTTTACAAAAATCAGGCAGAGTCTCCTTTGTTCGGGGAGTTTTACCCAACATACAGCACAATATCCACGGAGTAATCCCATAAGAGTTTATTACGAGCTCTTGTACCAACATATATTAAAACTGGCTTGTTCTAATATAGTTTGCAGGCACCACCTCGTCGTCCCTTCTGGGACCCATTCATTCATATTTAAATCAAAAATATGAAAATGAAATAGTTAATGACAGTCCATATGAGTTCGATCACAACGCTTTTTTGGTATCAGAGCTTAGGTTTGCAGTGAGGCGATGGGCATAACCTTAAATTAATGTGAAGCGGGTTGCGATTACCGGGGCTAAGGGGCATAGTCACGTACGACTTCTCGGCAGTATCGAGCCTAGGTAGCGATTACCTAGGGAGCTCGATGTGGGTATCCTGAAATGGTCTTTAATACTAACAATTCATTTAGGTAACAAAGAGTCTTAGATGCGTAGTGCAGGGGTGATGGGCATTGGTCTAGATCATGCATTGTTGTGTGTTATGTGTTTTGGCTTAACATGCTGTGTGATTTGTGTGAATAATATACATGGTGGATTGTATATGGAACATTAGGGTTAGAAAACATAACCTTAGGGGTTGGGAAAACAAAATGAACATGATAGTTCGAGCCAGATGTGTCTTAGTGTTCCAAGTATTATACCATAAGGAAAAAAGGGACGAATGGTGTAGTTCATGATGTTAAAGTCTTTTAGTGGTTGGCATGTGCGCTACTAGCTAGATTGAGATAGAAATTTGAGAACTCCATTGCTATATGACACGTGTAGATGGCTAGCAGAGGAAGAGGACGTCGGGGTGGTGGGCGGAGTAATAACCCATGACCAGACTTTACAATTGCTGAGACCTCCATAGAAATTTGTTGTTCTTTGTGACTATTGCCCTTATCACGGGGTAGGTGTGATTCTTTGCCACTATCGCTTGTTGGTGCTGAGTGGAACCAAGGGGGTCAGTAACCTCCCGAAAGGTTCGAGGCCCACGTAATCTGAGCCCTCGGGGGATGAGGAGACCCGATGGTGGCGGGTCATTGTTTGGCCAATGAGAAAGGATGCGGCTAGTGCTAGAGGAAGGAGATTAATCTTCTTCTAATACAGAAGCGAGAAGACTACATTTACGTCGAGATTTGAGGGATGTGGCGCGGCTATCAAAGCGAGGAATTAAGTCGGGAAGCTTCTATCCGAGATAGGGCAAATGGCATTTACCATTGCCATCACTTTGGACATATGGTGGGATTGCCATAGAGGTAGGATCCGGGTATGGGATAGCCGGTCCCGGAGTCATCAGTGGGACCGAACGGACGCGATTTGTTTGTCTTGCCGGCATGGGCCATGGGAAACGTTATTAGTTCTGGGGTGCTGCCTAAGCACCTACTGTTTCACAGACGGGCCACATGGGCCAGGACATGGGTCGGGTCGAGGGCGGGGCTCTCATCAGGGACCGGGGATCCGGGCGTGTCTGTGGTGATACCTCGAACTAGGCGGAACATATCAGTCGACTCTTCAAGGTATGTTTCTATTCTCACACCTATGGGCAAGAGTATTGTTCGATTGTGTAGCATATGCATGTGATTATGTGTGCTAGTGTGTGTGAATTTCGAGGACAAAATTCTATTTAGGGGGAAAGAATGTAAAACCCTTGAAAAAATTAATTTTTTCTGAAAAATAGTAAAAATGTAATTTCGATTGAAAACCGGAAAGTTTTTAGATCTCGGTTGACGAAAAAAACTTCATCGTTGAATTCGTCTCGCAAAATCTAGTTACCGCGTCGAATTTCTTCGGATTTTGAGACAATAGGAATTTCACATTTTTCGAGGCATTGGGTGTCAGTTGTCGGGTGACACATGGCATGACATATGGTGCACTTGTGTGAATGTCTCACATTGAGCCAAGTGTCAAGTGGAGGAAATAATGGGAAAGATAAAACAAAAAAAAAATACGAAAAAATAAAAATAAAAATAGTAATAAAAAATACAAATAAAAGAAAAGGAAATAAGAAAAAAAGAAAAAAGGAAAGTCAAAAGAAGGCCATTTCGGTAGAGAGAGAGTGAGAGCGAGAGGAGAGAGAGAGAAAGGAGAAAAGTAGAAAGAGAAACTTTTCTCTAAGATCTACGGAAATCGGGCCGTGGGTTTTCATCGGAGCAAGAGGTGAAGTCAATCCATGAAACGAGGGCTACGTGTGGGTACCAAAATCTTGGAGTTTCGTCAAACTCTACGAGGTAAGGAATTTTCATCGGGGTTATTAATATAAAGGCGATTCAATGGCTTAAGGTTTTCTTAGACCCAGTGAGAGGTTGTAAATTTAGGTTCAAATTTTGGAGTGAGTGTAAGGAGGTACAGGAATTTTAGGGATTGTTTTCGAATAGTTCGAGCCAAATTGTCGAGACTATTTTCAAATAGTCAGAACAAGATTTGGGACTGAATATTGAAAATTTTAATTTGGGAATGGTTCTAGACAGTCTCGGACTAGGTTGAGGTTTGGTTTTGATCTCAGGACTGATGTCTTCGGGTTTTGTGGTATGTTTTAGTATCACAATAATTTGGTTACGAACTGTGAAGGGACCAAGAGGTGCCCTGTTTTATATGAGTGATGAGTGCCTAAAACACTCAGATTATACCTGTGTCGGTCTTACATTTTCGCGTTTATTTTATATTTAAATACGTAGTTTTTGTGGCTGGATACCTAATTTGGTGATTGGTGTGTATGCAGGTGCAATTGGTCTGAGGCGGCTTTGGAAGCGATTTTGGAGCGACGGGGAGGCGGTCGCATGGGGATGGAAATGCGGGCGTCGCGACGTCCCGGCGTCGCTGACGTTGCAACGTCGCTGACGTCGTAGCGAGTTTCTCCTTTCAAGCGAATTTGAGGGGATCGGATGCTCCGGGGTAATACGAGCGAGGGCACGAGAATGTCAGGCGGCGGTGACATCGATCTTGACGAAGAGCATGTGTTTTGGATTTTCCCAGCATTTTCTTGGGCGGTAATTATTGATGTTTAATACATTAACTATTGGTATTTTCTTAGTCATTATGTTCTGAATCATGCTGAGGGTATTGTTGAACCCTGTCACGTTTGAATGGATTAAAGTTTATTAATTTATATTTTTCATTTATTTATGATTCATTATCATCTGCTTTACATCTGTGGATAAATTACATGGTAATGTTTGGCCGCATTAGTATGATCATACTAGAATCAGAGTTAGAGAGATGAGGATCTTTGCAGGGATATGAGTGAAGCGACCTTTGGTTGATTCGGTAAATGAGATATTCCCAGATCTGAAGGTGGCAACTAAGGTTAGAACATTTAAGCATTTGGTCTTAGAGTTGGGGTAGAGATACACTGACTCTTTAAGCGAAATAGTGAATCCACCTGAGAAATTATCTAAGTGAATGCAGATCACCATATGTTGATAAGATCATAAATAGGCGAATAATATCATCTTTAAAAACCAATCATCGAAAGTGGCGGGGAGACATAACCACTAGTCTCCATTAAATAACAATTAGTTCAATCCAGGTAGTTTTAGTTTACATTAAAACACTAGTACTCTTTCTGCATTACGTATATCGGATAGTATTTGAAGAAGCAAATCTCTGTAGTCTAAGCGCACTATCAGTGGATCGATATCAGAGTACCACATTGAAATTCCAGCGCTATATTACTTAGGCGAAGCGTGCACTTAGCGCCTGGCGTACATTTTACACACCCGCGTTTCGGCATGTCAAGTTTTGGCCCATTCTTGAGAAGTGAAGTCTAGATGGTCGGGCACTCCGCGGTGACGGTCTTTTCATGGCGAGTAGAGGTTACACATGTGAAAAAGCACGTTCCGCAGTCACCTTGGCGTTTGGCCATATTTTGGAAGGCGGGTTCCATGCGGAGAAAGCGAGATCATTCCTTTGTGCCATCGGATGAAATGCGTAGAGATCATAAGGCTCGGGTCCATGAGAAAATTGAGATTCGAGGGTCGTCGTATGACATTAAGCAGCGCTTCTTGGGAGAGCGACGGGAGTTCTTCTTCGCGTTTTCCGCTTTCTATGGTTTAAATTTTTATTATCTACTTTCATTTTTTTTGGTTGTTTACTTTGAGGACTAAGCGGCGAGTGCGGAGAGGATCGGTTCTGGGAGCGAAGTCCAGTGCACATTTCTGAGGGAATGTTTCTTATGAGACCATGGTTGCTTAATGGTATTTAGGCCTTCTTTTGTAGCGTCGCGGCGTTGCCCACAGAAACGTCGCGGCGTTTCAGCGTCGCGGCGTCTCGCTTGTGTCAGCGTCATTTGACTCTCCTGCAGGCGTGGCGTTGGCTCCGGCTTGTCGCGGCGTTAGCTCGGCTTGTCGCGGCGTTGGCTCCGGCGATAACATTCGATTTTAACCATTCTTTGGAACGTCGCGACGTTGATATCCAACGTCACGACGTTGATTATTACTATCCTTTGGAACGTCGCGACGTTGGAATATGTCACCTCTCTGGGCGTCGCGGCGTTGCCGAGCGTCAGCGAAGTTGCCTGTTTAGAATCCCGAAATCCCCACCTTCATTTTTTGCTCCTACCTACTCGATTTTGCACGAGCCTAATACCTACTCTAGTCCACCATCCTTGCTAGGAGCACACTTCACCTCCGTCGAGGCAGTTTTGCCCTCCCGAAACACATCACTTGTCACAGTAATCCATCTTAGTCTAGTCCATCATCCTTGGCTAGCACCACTCCCAGTAGGTGTCCGTGCCTCGGTTAGGGTTTGTTCCTTCATCCTTGGGCTAGTACTCTCTCTTAGGGTTAGGGTGCGCCAGTCGGGTTTATCATATGTCCTAGGGCAGGTGTCTACGTCTCAGTAGCCCATTAGGCTCTCTGGTTCATAGTGCCACTCGTGTTTTGTTCTTTGTGCTAGCCGCATAGGTGTGCCACATTGGTAACCAGTGCATTTGCATTCCATTCTGAGGCTTTCTCCAGTACCCGATGTCACAGTAAAGAAGCGAAGTTGCCTGCAAGCGGGTCGGGCGGTGGGCCAGGCCCAATTATGATGTCACGGTTCGTGAGCGAGTGTAGATCGGTTCGGCATATGCGAACCTTTTCGTTTATCAAGGAAAGGGTTTCCACCACCACGATGATTTTTCCTTAAGGCGATCGCGGCGAGGATGGCGAGCACTTTGCCAACCACCTCATCCGGCTGCGATGAGTGTGAAGTGCGAAATTCTGCGCGATCTCGCCTCCCAGTCGTCGAAAGTTAGTTGAGGGGATTGTTGAGTGGAGCTTGTCATGGTGGTCAATCTGTGATCTTGTGTCCCCTCGGGCGTTGATCGGCTTCGACTGACTATCAGGGTCATTCGGGTTGTGACTAATGGTAGGGTGGTGGAAATCATGATGAAGACCGTGCGATTCACTTGAGCGAGCTTGTTTTTGGCCTTCTTCCTAGATCAAATCTCATAGCCATGTGGCGTCTCATTCGGCGACGACGTGTGTGAAGTGGCGATAGCGTGCCACAACTCCAGCTATGCATTCGGGATATCCTTTTTTATGTTGGGCAGGTTATAGAGGATGCTATCCTCCATAGCAGGAGACGCTAAAATGTTGGGGCACCACTTTCCTCATACATGGCTTGTAAATGGCGGGGTGCCCTCGATGTTCAATGGGTGTGAATCGCCTCGAGAGCCATATCGATCCAAGCGAACCGTCGGGTGTGCCCGCGACACGAGGGTCGTTCCGACCATGACCCTCGAGCGAAGGGCGAGCTTCGCATATTTATCCAGGAAGCAATTTGGCCTCTGGGCGTCCCGAGAGAGGACATTGGCGATCCTCGTCTCATCGCCTCGCCCACCACCCGATACAGCCGGGGCGGCTCCCTCGATCCCTCGCCCGAGCCACCGGTTGCTCTCCCTTATTGAGCGCTTTGATGGTGCGGGGATGAACCGAGCGCAGGAGTCCTCACTCACCACAAAGATATGGGCGCTTGGCTTGATGTCGCGTGCGGTGTTGGCCCGGCGAACCTGTTGGCAGCGTACTTGATCCCTCAGGCTCAGCTCCTTGCATTCCATCATCCGCCACCACCGCAGTGACCCAGCGATCAGGGAAGTTCTCTTCACCCTCTTCTGTTCTTTTATTGCCAGTGGGGACACTGGATAGTTTTTGTTTAGGGGGGTGTGAGTGGTGATCGAGTTTTTGTTAAGACTAACAGCTTGTTTTGCTTTGATTTTTAAATTATTAGTCTTTGTAGTTTATTTTTATTTATGCATGTTAGTTTACATTTAACGTCGAGTTTACATTTTTGCGTAATTGCATTTACGAGCACTCATCTTAGGATATTGAGTTTTGTGTTTAGTCATATTTGCGTTTTTAGGTAGATCATACGCATGTGTAGTGGTGTTATGTTAGGTAGTTGTGTGTGTATTTGCATGGGTGATGCGTACTTTAGAGTAGGGGATCGAATTTTTAGTCGAACCCACTTGTGTCGATAAAGAGAAAGGTTGCATTGGTCGTTTTTGAATGTTCGGAATTAGGTTGAATAGGAGGGAAGTAGTGAATCATAGGTTATTAGCTCCATTTCTCGATAGACTGTCACATTCACACACAAATGATCTCTAGGTTATGCATAGGTCACAGAGCCATTCTTAAGGTTGTAAAACCACAGAGTCTCTAAATGCAAGAGATGGGATACCATTGAATAAAAGGATTACCAAATTTAAAAAATGAAAAATAAATAAATAAATAAAAATAAAATGAAAAAAAATAAAAATAAAAAAGAAAGAGAAGAAAATGATAGATAGAGATAGAATAGAACAGGATCTTCGATCGAATCAGAGACACGATCAGAGGGCCTTTCAAAGCCCGATGTCTGAGCCAGCGTGGAGTCATTGACTTCCTTTGCCGGATTACGGGGACGAGAAGATGGAAGTTTCCATGACTTAGGAAGCCCATAGGTTGGAGTTGGTGTTCGAGGTGACGTTCGAGGCGAATGCGTGCCCTTAACCGGCGGTGGGGAGTCACGAGCTAATCCGTACATGGACATAGCATAAACATGGGCTTTAATTTTGTTCTGAAGTAATTAAATATATTCGATATTTCAAGTAGTGCGTTAGATCCTTTTGTAGTTAGATTTTACGATTAGGCGAGTTGAACGAGTTTGGGGCGTCGAACTTAAGTGTACACTGAGATTGTTTGTTATACGCACATAGGAATTCGTTGAGAAAGGCTATTGAGGATGTCGAGGTGAGGTACTGATCGACTTCACTTGAGTTGACCTAGTTCTTTGAAATTCGAACACGCTACGAACCTGTGAACTTGAATGAGCCGACGAAGGCGGATCGGATAATTTGATCCTCATCTATCGGCGTATTGCAACACTATTTTTGTGTTGGGCGCTATAATATGTAGGGTTTGTGTACAGTGTAGAGTCCATTCTTGCAGGGACAAGCGAGAAACTAAGTTGGGGTGTGATGAGTGCAAAACCTTTCGGATTATGCGTTAATTAGCTGTTCGCTTTTTATTTGCCCATATTTAAATACGTAGTTTTGTGGGTACCGGATGTCGATTTGGTGATTAGTGTGTCTACGGGTCACGGTGGTGCGAGAGCGGCTTTTACGACAGTTTTACGGCGGCGGGAGCGGTGCATAAGGATGGCTGGAGCGTGCGGCGTCTGGCGTCGCGACGTTAGTCGACATATAAAGTACGTGGCGCGGCGTCGCGGCCCGTCGGCCCAGCGGTTCTCCTTTCGATCATTAAAGGCAAATGGGAGCGAAATTTGAGGGGATCGGATATCGGAATTATGCGAACGAGGACCGCGAGAATTAGAAGCGGCGGTGACATCGATCTTGGCGAGGGGAAAAACGTGTTTTGGATTTTCCCCGCATTTTCTTAGACAGTATTATTGATGTTTAATACATTAACTATTGGTATTTTCTTAGTCATTATGTTCTAGATCTATACCTAGGGTATTGTTGAACCCTGTCACGTTTGAATGGATTAAAGTTTATTAATTTATATTTTCAATGATTTATGATTCATTATCATCTGCTTTGCATACACGTGGATAAAATTATGGTAATGTTTGGCCGGCATTAGTATGATCATCTTGAGATCAGAGATTAGAGAGATGAGGATACACTAGGGATATGCGTGAAGCGACCTTTAGTTGATTCGGTAAAATAGAGATATTCGAATCGAAGGTGGCGGCTAAGGTTAGAACATTTAAGCATTTCGGATCTGGGTTGGGAGTAGGAATACACAACTACACTAAGCGAGATGAGGCGAATACACCTCGAGAGGTATCTTGTAGGTAAGATCACCTTATAGGTAATAAAATCATAAATAGACTGAATAATATCATCTTTAAGAATAATCCATCGAAAGTGGCGGAACATAACCTAGTCTACATTAAATAACGAATCAGATTCAAATCATTAGTTTAGTTTACATTAAAACACTAGTGCTCTTTCACATTACGTATATCGAGATAATATTTGAGAAAAGCAAATCTCTGTAGTCAACACACCTATCCCGTGAATCAAATATCAGTACCATTGGTACACTGTATTACTTGAGGCGATGCGTGCGCTAGCATGGCGTATTTTACACACCCGTTTCGATCGATGAGTGCGAGATTTTTTACCATTTTTAGATTGTTATGGTTGGAAAAACAAATAATATGTTGTTGTGTTTAAAATTCATGTTAATATGTGCTTGTGTGAGTATTAACATGGAAGTTGTGATAAATGGAAATAATATGTAGGAAATATAATTATCTGAAATTTATAAATGTTGCATGTAGCTCTTATTATGCATGTAGCATGACATAGCATTAAATGACATATCTACATTTCATATGCATGGGTCGACATTGTGTTTAGTGTTCGATAATCTGTCGTGGCCACAGGGTAGATCGACACCTTGTTTGGTGTTGATGGTGGGCTCGGTAAGTCCAAAATAAGTCGCATGGTTTTGAGGTTATCGAAGACCGTCTAGTGCTTTTGAAATAAAATGATTGGAGATTGTCCATAGCTTTAAAATAAAGCGGTTATTGGAGACTGTCCAAGGTCGAAGATTGTTCGGGATCGGTGATTGTCAGGTCCGGTACGAGGTTTAAAAACATCGGTCGGAGGCTATCCATTGTCGGACATCCCTTTGATTGGAAACATCACGATAGAAAAGTATCAGGTCGGGTAATCGAAGTCGGAAAGCGTCGTGATCGAAGGCGATCAGGGCTTTGAATGAAGCGGCTATCGAAGGTTGTCCAAAGGATTTGATTTATAAAAACAAAAAGCCTTTTGTTTGGATAAAGAATTCGTTGGTGAAACACGATAGATTTTCACATTTGGCATATGCATGTGTGAGGAAGTTGGTGAGGACTCGGGATATGGGATAGAGTGAGTCACATTCTCATCCATGACAAATAGACATTTGAGTAGGAACGTGCATGTTTTTTCTTGAATGTGTGGTGTGCCATTGCATGTGCACTTAGGTGGGGAGTAGCCCTTGTAGGAATATTTCTCTATTGGGCATTGCTCACCGGATTTATTGGGACCCTTTTAGGTCTGAAGGTTTATAGAAGGCGGCACTCAGAAAGCGAGGCGTGATTGTGAAGAAGGCTGACATGTGGCCTTAACAATACTTTTGTAAAAAGTATTTTATGTAAAAAGAATTGTAATTAAATTATTTTGGACTATTGTATAAATAGTCGGGTATGTAATTATGGTAAGAGGGTTGTGATCGGACTCTTATGGGTCGTGCGCGACTTTCATTTTCATATTTTTCGATTTAAATATGAATGAATAGATCCCCAAAGTAAAAGGCGATATTGAGGTAGTGTCGGGTAAGCTATATTAGAAAAAGCTAGTTTTTAATATATGTTATGTATAAAGTGCTTTAATAAACTCTTATGGATTATTGTGTCTGAGTTGTATGTTAGGTGAGCTCCTGAGCAGAAGGAGACTCTGATTTTTATAATGAAATATGGATCTGATAAATGTAACCGCAAATAGTGTTGTATAGGGTCACCCAAAATCCACAGTAGGTATCGGGTCACCCAAAATCCATAGGAGGTATTGGGTCACCCGAAATCCACAGGAATTCTGCGGGTTGTCAACGGAACCTCCGGATTTAGGGTGTTACATTTACAATCACGCCAATGAATTCTAATATTTTGTTATATGCCTACCTGTTGACAGCTTCTGTGAATAGATTGAGTTCATCAAGTGCTCCATGAACTCAAGGGCCACATGTACCATTTCAGTACTTTTTTTTTTGTGTTCCCCATGTTTCCAAAACTTTGGGCTTGTTTGATTTTTTTTAAAAAAATTGTCTTATGTTTTAAAAAGCAACGAGAACAAAGAAAATAAGAAAAACACATTTGATTCCCGGTTTTTTTTGTTCTAAAAAACATTGAAAACGTAGAAAATACTAAATTCAAAGAACAGTAGTCAGAAAACCCTAAATTAATGTTCTTTATGCTTTCAAAAACTATTCTCAAAACCAAACAAGCCCTTTGGGCTTGTTTGTTCTGATTTTAATATTTTTTGATTTAGAAAAGCGGAGAACACGTAAAACAATGAAACACCTTTGGTTCTTTGATTTTTGATAAGTGCATCTGAAAAAAACCTGACCTTTCGAACAAGAGCAGGTTTACATTATACGTTTTCCAAAAACTATTTTAAGAACAATTTTAAAAACAAGAATCAAACATACTTATTTTCAATTTCTATGACTCCAAGCATTTGAGAATACGAACTGAAATATGGCTAATTTTCATTTGAAGAATAATAATAAATTAACAGAAATGAGAGTAAAAAAGAAACTCACTTGAAACCCTCACAAGTATCTCCTTAAATTTGTATGGATTTAACTAAGTGAAATCCATTTTGCTAGTTCTTTGAATACACATTTATCCATGCTTCTATGCCTTGAAAATGCGCTAAGAAAGCTTTTGGCCATGAACCTTGCAGCTCTTGTGATGGGGATGTGCAATGAGACAGGAAGGAAATCAGTTTCTAAGGAAGGATAAAATGGTAATTTCAGTCAAAATCAAATTTTTAGATGCCGGATGTGAAATGGGCTTGTAGTTGGAATCGATCTCATGAAATCTATTACCGCGTCGAATTTCGTAGATTAAGAATGATCGAATTCCGCGTTTGGTAGCGGCGTGGGAGTGCGGCGGGACATTGTACGTTATGTGTGGCTGAGGCACCACGTGTCGAGCTATGGAGTCGAGCATTGAGGAACGAGTGGAGTACCGTGTGACCGCGTGGCGTCGTCTTAGTTGGTGGGGAATCCCAAGTTAGATGGATAAGTGGATAGGGTGTCAAGGTGTCGTGAAATGGACACGTGGCGTTGAAGGGCCCAGTCTCTTTGTCGTCTTGGCCGAATGGATTGGGAGGAGGAAGAGAGAGGGAGGAGAAGGAAGCCAGCGGAAGAGAGAGAGAGAGGGGGAAAGAGGTGGAATTTTTTTGAGAGAGGAATTTCTATATTACTCTCTAGAGATTTGTGATCGGGTCGGCAGAGCTCAGACGAGCGACGAAGTTGGCTCCCAGCACGGGACTACGGCGTGGAGTCGCCATCTTTAAGGAGTTTGATAGAAACTCGAGAAGATGGGGTTTTCTCACCTTGTTTCTTTTTGTTTAAGGGTAAATGTAATGGATGGGGATTCTTGAGGGCACGGGTGGTAGTGGTTTCCCGGTGAAAAGATTTGGACCAGGAGTGCAATCACTAGAGTTATTTAGACGGTCGCGAGTACATTTGCGTGATTGTGTGATGTTGTGTTGCTGAGTTAATAACATGTTGAGTGTGATTTTGTTGGCGGTTCAGATAAAGCTAGGATTGTGCCTTAGCCCGTAGAAATTTGTCTTATGTTATTGTTGTAAATTGAATAACATGATTTATGGAATTAATTTTGTTAATATATGCATGGTGATATGTGCTTAAGTGTTGAATATTTGGTGTGCCATTGCATTGCACTTAGGTGGGGAGTAACCGTAGGAAGTGCTGCGGGGCGATTCTTCATGCTGTCGAGGAATATATTTTAGTCACCAGAAGGCATAACTTGGGAATGGGATATTCGGGACATGAGAGCGAAGAAATGGCCAAACTGGCCTTATCTTGTATTTTCTAAAAAAATTCTGGGCAAGAGACCTATTTTTGTGTAAATTGTAATTGAATACAATTGTAAACAAATTGTAATTAAATCATTTTTGTATAAAATATACATTTTATGAGTATGATGTGTAGGCCCAAGTGGTAAATTTTTGCACATGTAGATTACCGTGACATAAGGCATGTAGATTCAGCGGGTTGGCCAGTGATCAGTGGGCCTTGATTTTGGGCGTCACCTAATGTGTTCTAACAATTCTAGCTTGACTCTGATCATCATTTCTTGTGTTCCACGCATTAGAAGCTGGCTACTGAAGTTGCCCATTTCTTCAAGTATATTTCCCCCTTTATACTTAGCTGCGAAGCTTCACTTGTAAAACCCATTAATCCTGATATCTGCATTTATTTTCTTGAACCTTTCCCTCTGTCCTTGAGATTATTAAAGACATTTGTTCACTTTAAAATAACCATGAAACAACTTACTCTTTTATAACAGAGGATTTAACAGTGGAAAGTTAGACTTTCTAGAAAAAAAAAAGAAAAAGAAAAAGAAGAAAAATCTGCACTCACATATTGGCCAACCTTCTTATCTCAGTAGCCGGAAGCCAAGTGCTAGCTCGTAGAGATCGTTATGGAAATCCTCATGTGCAAATTTCGTATATAGTCTCTCCTAGAACGGCTTCAATCTCTCCCCATGAAAATGGTAGTCAATGCCTAGGCGTTGGACTGCATCAATCATGAGCAAGCTTTCAGTGTGTCTTCTCCAACCTCATGAGTACCTCCTAGCACCTCTACTTTTTGCATGTTCCATTTGAAACTCATTCTGCAAAGGAAGACCGTCAACAGTAGGGGAAGTTGAAAAGTGAAAAATCATATAGAACAAGACCAGATTAAAAAAAAAAGAAAAAAAGAAAAGAAAGGAAAATGGGGACTGAAACTTAACGGTGAGGCCGGAATATTCTGTGGATGGATGATTATCCTTTCTTGAGGGATGTATGTGAACAGTATACATAGTGATGTTGATGAAGTTAAGTTTGCTTCCAGTTGGGTGATGGATGCAATACATACATACATGTTTTTCACGTTTCTTGTACGTCATCGTCACCTTGAATTCTATTAAGCTTTCATCATGCTAGCAATTTTCACACATAGAAATGGGGAAAAGACTTGTGCTGAGAAGACTTGTGTTGATTTATCATTTTAATTGGTCCAATAATTAGAAACGTTTTAAGCAAAGTGTAAAACCCGGAAAAACTATAAATTTTCAAAAATGGCAAAATGATAATAATAATAATAATAATAAATTGCCATAATGATTCGAGCGCAGAAAATTACGAATGTCATATGACAAAGCAGTTCTGTAGTTAAATTCATCATGAGAAATCTAGTGACCTGAAAATTTACGTCAATTCTAAGACAATCGGGTACTACGATTTTTGGGTGATAAGTTGTCGGTGTTTCGATGGCCGGATTTTTCACGAAATGCCGGAAGTTGAGAATGCTTGTTTAAGTTCATTTAAACTAAATTGAAGTGAAAAGAAATAGTGTTTGGGCGAGCTTAGAGACCGAATGAGACATGGACATTGTGCCATGTATTAAAAAAAATAAAATAAAATAAAAGGACAAAAACAAAACCGAAAAGAGCATTTTTGGGGGAGAGAGAGAGAAAGTTTGCAAGAGAGAAGCGAGGGTTAGAGAGAGAAAAAATTATCTCTAAGATCTACGAAAATCGAACCATAAGTTTTCGTCGGAGAAAGAAAATGAAGTTCATCCATGTGATAAGTTTACGTGTAGGCGCCAAATCTTGAGTTTAGATTAAATTTCATGGTAGAATTTTCCTACTTATGTTATAGCTTAAAAGTAGTTAATAGGCAGGAGTTTTCTTAGAAATTTGTAAATTTCAATCCCAAAAATTTTGGACTAAGTAAAAGGAATTTTTAAAAATTTTAGACCACTGGACAATCTGGCTAAATTTAGGCCCATTTCGAATGATCCGGACGGGATTTAGGAACTATTCTAGCAATCGGAAGCGGCGTGTTAAGGTTTGGTTTTGATCCGAGGCGATGTCTTGGGTTTTGTGGTGTGTTTTGGTATCGTAGTAATTTGGTGGCCAGAGCGTGAAGGCCAAAGTGCTTACTTATTATATGGAGTAGAATTTGGGCCATTTTATCTTATTATTGGAAAAATAAGTAATATCTTTGTTGTATGTAAAATTCGCCAATATGTGCTTGTAGGATGTATTAACATGGAAATAGTGATGAATCGTATATGTAGAAAATATAATTATAGGAATTTATAAATGTTTAATGTAGCTCTTGTGTCTTTGTAGCGTGACATATGAAATGGCATTGTGCATTTCATATCTTGGCGGTCCTTATCGTCGAGTCGGGTGTAGGTGCGTGAATACATTTATTCACTTCATTATTGGTGAATGGTGGTGAACTCGAAAATGGAATGACGTCCAAAGAAATCGAACCGTGGTTGTGTAAAACAATAATAATAATAAATGCGTGTGTTTAGGTGAAGCAAGATGGGCGGATACGGGGTGAAAATACAAATTTTATTCTTAATTGACGTATGTTTCCGAAGCGATGAAAGTTCCACGAAAGTGTCGGAAGCCAATTTTATTCTTAGTCGGACATATGTATCCAGCGGTGGTTCGAGTATCGGAGCGTTACGAAGCCTGCGCGAGACCCGGAAATTTGCAGCAAAATAAACGGGATTTGATAAATTAAAGTGGAGGGTTGTCCGATGGTTTAAGTGGCCCAGGTGAAACAGGTGACTAGTTTTCTGTCCCAAGGCGTTGCGGGGTGTGTGAAGTCGTGGTCGGAATTTCGAGTTGTGGGCGTGAGGACTCGTCTCATGCATGACCTGAGCGTTAAGTATAGGATTCTTGTATTTATATGGAATATGGTTTGATATTTATATATAATTAGTGAATTAGGCAAGGAGTAGGCTGCTTGTAGGAGGAATTTTTACTGCTAGGCATTAACGTACAGTTGGGACCACTTCGGTACATGGGGTGTCCGAGGAGAGCGGCGCTCAGAAGCAGGTCGTGATTGTGAAAAGACTGACATGTGTATACTTGGTACTTTTTATAAAAAGTATTTTATGTAAAATTGTAAATTAAGTGCTTTTGGTATTGTATAAATATTGATATGTTAGTAAGATGGTCGTGATCGGACTCTTATGGAATGTAATTAAGCGTTTTATTTTCATATTTTAGATTTAAATGTGAATGAATGGATCCCGGTAAATGGATGTATATTGGGGATATGGACGGATGAATGCTGTGGGTTAATCTCTGCTTACATTGGCAGCAAAATGTGTTCAATTATCTTTGTTATTCGGGTTATATGTTGGACAGCTAGAACAAGGAGGCTCTGTAGATTTTTTTAAATATGGATCAGATAAATGGGGCCAGACGGTGTGTGTCGGGTCGCATATGTGGTCGCGGGTTGACCAGGTTGTCAGCGGGGCCACGGATTTGGTGTGTATAGATGAAAATATATCAAGTCGATATCAATTACTAGCTATAGAACTAGACAGGTTAACGATAAAACTACATTATAAAAGCGTGAAATTATTTTAATTAAGTTTCCCATTTTATTAAAAAATAATAATAATAATAATCCCACATACTTGAATTTCCCTAAAAGATATGAACCTGTCTCAAAATGAGTGACGGGGAATTATGTTTTAGGAGTCAGAAGGCAATGTTGTTAATAACGAGTTCTCAAAATGTGTAATCAAACCAAAACCTGTAATAACATACAAAATTAGCATGTGTAAAATATCCAAAATGCCAACACACACAATCAGCCTCCCACCAACCCACATAGTATTATTACCTTTCTCAGCCCCTCCACTCTTAGCCACATGCACCCAATCTCTTTTTCTTTTCTTTTTTGCAATCAATCTATAGGTTTATTTTTTTGCAATCAATATTCGGCTTCCATTTTTCATATTTTAAATAAATTAAATTTTATAATTTTTAATTAATTTTGTAAGATAACATCTTATTTTAATTATTTTAAAATATACTTAATTAAAAAAATTATTTTTATTTTCTTTATTTATATATATATATATATATATATATATATATATATTTTAAATAAACGTAGTAAAACAAATCAACTTTTAATATATAAATACATTCATTTATAGCAATAAATAAATTAATAAATTGAATATTTTTAATATTATTATTTTCATTTATAATAATAAAAACTATGTGGATAATATCTTTCATTAATATTTTTTTTTTAAATTAGGCTTATAAGATATGTTTTAGGTTAGTTTAATAACATATGACTTAAAAAAAATATTTCCAAAACAAAATCAAAATCCTACAAGAAAGGCTTGATACATGGAGTGCGAACAATGATGATCAGCATCTTGCTCACATTGTAAGAAACACATTAGGGCATGCCCATCATAAAAGCCTGGCAAGATTCACGTCCAAAAGATTCCTTATTGATTTCCAAGGCACAAATGGATAGATAGAGATTTGCATAAGAGAACTATGCAAAAATGGATTTCGATATGGCTAAATCTATACATCAGAAAGGAGTTGCAGGTCACCAAGTAGTGATATATAACTGACTCATAGCTTTGGCCAACATTCTCTAATTTAATTCTATCACTTAGAAGCGTAATTTATCTTGAAAACTAAATCTCTTTTATAAATTTGAGTTTTTAAGAAAGTTGGTTTCTATCCTTGAGTTTTTATTCTTAAAGAAATTCTTTCTTCAAAACATAATTTTCAATTATCTATTTCTTAATTGATAAAAACTATCGTAAAATTAAAAATATTTTTTTAAACATCGTATTTTAGATGTTATTTTTTAAATAAGTCCTAGATATTGGAAAAACCCGTTGCTGGTTTACATGTTTTTTCTCTTGGGTCATGATATAACAAAAAGAAACGTGGGTATTGTGGATGATTTTCCAGTATTATATCTTCTGCTACAATTCTTCATCTCTGGGATGATTTGGGAAGCGCCCAAGGTAAATCCCTGAACACTAATCTTTCTGCTGCTGCACCACGTGATCATTTCCTGTTTTATTGGGTCCACACTGTCAAAAGTACTCACCAGAACCATGAGCAATAGTAGCACTACTACTGTTATTGGACAATGACCTGACTGAACAAAATATATATACGTGGTGGGTGAGTGGGTTTCCATGAAAGGGGAATGGTATCTTGTCTTAATATTAAATATAAACAATTAAGTAAATCATAAAAGTAAAATTAGAATATAAAAAAATAAGTAAATTTATAATAAAGCCAATAATAATAGAAACATAAGCATAATGGATAGAAAATAGTCATCATTTTTGTTTTTCTAAATCATAACAATAAAGCTCATGCATATGCTCACATTTATGAGACATACGGGATTTATTATAATGTACAAAGTATTTCCACTAATTATACAAGGGATACGAATGAAGTGTACATGTTATGTAAAAGCTTACTCTTTTTCAAGAATTTCAATTGATTTTTAAAAACTCAATTGATTATTTCCTTGAGTGAAGGATGGGGGACATTTTGCTTTATCTCATACTCATTCTATGCATTTTTTTAATCTTGTACATATTCATTTTATAAACACTTTAATTATAATTTATGAAGAATTAGATTTAAGTTCATTTTCATTTTTTCCTGAACTATAAAAATGAAAAGATGTTTATCTTTCACATCTAATCTTTAAAATTTATGATATTTATTTATAATATCAAATTATTTGTAATTATCTGAAAGTATGGTAAGTGTATAAAGACATTGCAAACCTATACTTCTTCAAGGATTTCAATTTATTTTTAAAAAATACGGATGATTATTTCCTTAACTTAAAGAATGAATTGAAGAACATTTCTTATAAATATTGTTTGATCTCACACAAATTAAAATTTTCATACTTTTTAATTTGAAAAGCTTATAGTAGCATAAATGTGGAAAGAGATTTAAGATAATAAAATATTCAATATCGTCTTTTGAAAATATTATTTCTTCAATATCGTCCTTTGAAAAGACGATTTCTTCTTAGTCTTCTTCTTTTCCCTCTTCCAATATCGTCTTTAGAAAAGACAATTTCTTCTTTTATTTTATTAACATCTCGTCTTTTGAAAAGACGATTTCAAGTATTCTTTTCATATTTTATTATTTAAATCTTTGCAACAACTTTTTTATAATTTGATAATAAATTATTATATTATAATTTAATGATAAAATTATTATAAATATGTTGATGTTTTTTTTATAAAAAAAAACAAATATGTTGATGTTAATATGAATTGAATTTATGTTTGTCACGATTAAGATTATTTTAAATTACTTGTCAAAAAAGATTATTTTAAATTATTTGTGATGCCTCAAAACCCGGGGGTCCGTTGACTACCCGTCAACCTGTAGAAAATCTACAAATCTCGTATCGCGAGACTCATACCTGAGTAAAAATGCCTCGTAGGCTCATAAATCAATACTCATCAAAACAAATATCACAACTATATTCCAATAGTTCAAGAGTTATTAAAATTTCTCTTAATACAACATATATTAAAATCTAGATTCTAATACATGTATTCAAGAAATATCAAAGCATGACAGAAACTCTTCAAAATAAACCTCTAAGATGGAGTCGATCTCCACCGAATGTCACATGCTGAAATGATATTCGCCGACGGGGTGATATCGCCGATGGTGAATCATTGCAAATAGTTCTTTCACCATTTAAAATTGTATGCAAATCTTTCAAAATAAAACTACTGTGCAGCAAAGTAAATTCATGATCTCTTGAATGTCACCATTCATTCCATTCTCGAGTCCTCACTTGGAAGCTCACTCCATACTTCAAACAGCATGAAAATAATGTTTCAAACGAAACTTGTTAATTAACAAATATACAAATCTCATGGAAATATGGGACTATTATAAACTAGATGGTTGATGACTTTAAAAACAGTCATAGTCCTCATCGAAAATGATGCATTAGCGTCTACGACCCGGTCTGGGAATATCATCTGTGAAATTCGCTGCAGCCATGTCATTTCTGCAAATCACTTGACATGCACTCACTCTGAGTTACCAGTCCATATGAAAATGCATATGCCATTTTCAAAACCATTTATACAATATGTCGATATCCATATTACCAGTGATTAATTAGCATTAGAAAATTGTGCGTAAACCATTCTTGATTAACAAAGCCAGTGATGCAATCGTCTCCAATGGCCTCACAACTTTAATTATATTCCATATAATTGTGTGACCTCATATTAACATCAAGCATTAACAATTAATTTCTTTGATCGATGACTCCCAATTAGCTCACTTGATTTACAATATCAATATATTAAACACACAACACAATTTTATTCCATATAGTGTCATTATGTATAATCCATGTGTAGCCTATATTTCCTTATACTAAATCAATTGTTTAACATTCAACACACATATATGAATGTTTTGGTCGATTCTAGCATAGCTGGGTGATTTTGTGATTAAAAATGACCTCTTGAAGCTCTGGTGACTCCCTCATACATTGTTCACTTTTTTGGCGGGTTCCACGGCCATGCTCCAGGCCTCTACGTCAATACATGATTTATTAATAGTAATCACATGCAAAGCAGTCCTAAAGCGCTCTGAAGCGTACAAAATGGATCTCAAAAATTCCAACATTTTGGTTCAGATTTAAGGACCAATCAAGCGACCACTCGACCTCGATCCAACACAGACATGAAACAAACATAGTAAGAATAAAACAAGTAGGTTAAACCTTCATCATGGAGTTGTCAAAAACTAAAGCAAGTGCCCATGATGTGATCTTGTTTGTGGAACCACTTTGCTTCTTGGCAGAAGCGTCAGGCGTCAAGTCATTAAAATCAGAAAGTAGCCTTATTATATACAAAAATATAAAAAACCTTAACGCCTAAATAAGCTTATCATACGTTTGTCCTCTTTTTATTATTCAATTGAGAAGGCAGTATTAGGCTCTTTTGTCTTTTGAGATTTAACAAATTCACAAAATTCATTATATCATATGGTTTTGGTACTCATTCAGTGCATCTTATGATAATGGATACCTTGAGCTCAAGTTGATGAACTAGAGCTTATTGATGCCTTATTTATCTCTTATAGCTCAAATTCGTAGTCGTCTACCACGGCATTTCGTTTCCTCGGCGGTCTGGAAATTAGGCTATCTCGGTCGGCCAATCGGCATTGGTATTTAGATTTTGCGAGAGACGATTCAGCCGATTGAAATCTACTGTTCAAATCATCAGGATCTAGAAAAATTTTGGATTTTTACCGTAATTACGATTTTGCCCTTTTTGAGAAAATTGGATTTTCTCGAGGTTTCACATTATTTGTTAAAAAAAATTATTTTAAATTATCCTTTGAAAAAATTATTTTAAATTATGGACCCAGTCTGGTATAAAGCATTTGTGATAATCCTGCCATAATGTTGTTAAACGTTGATGAAGAGGATTGGGTTGATCATTAATTTAAAAGCAATGCATGAAGAATGAGTTTTCAATTAAATGATTCTTGTCACGTGGAGTTGAAAATACAAGTTTATCCAAAAGTTGTTAATAATTACAGTCCTTAGGTTCTCACAAAACCCTATGAGAGCTAACTAATTGCCTTACCTTCAATAATTAATATCTATTAATTACTAATTTACATAAAAAAATTTGTTCACAGCTCTATTGATAAACTAATAGTAATATTTAATAATTTGCACAATGTTAATATTTTTTCAAATTTGCAACTCAAGAAATTTGTATATTTCAAAAATTTTAAATGATTATTTTTTTTGTAAATGATGTTTTAATTCTTCAATAGTAGTATACCTTATTTCCAATGAATTCACCTTATAAATCTAAATTATTAACAAAAAAAAAACTCAATAATAAATTGTGATAATGTCCTTATTCATCATTTTACACAATTAAGTAGCTATCACCTATCAGCTATCATCTAACACTAACATTCTTAAAAGCAATAATAGAATTAAGTTTACATGATTTAAAAAAAATCGATTTTTAAAATGGTAATCGTAATTTCGTAAAAATCCAAAAGTGCCTATATCTCGGATGAAAAAATAAATTTCACCGTTGGAATTGTATGTGAGAAATCTATCTCGTTAATTCGTTGAATTAAAGTTGTCCGAATTTTACATTTTCGAAGGCCTTTGAGTATCGAGTGTATAAACGAAGTGACGACCAAAGAAGTGTCGCGTATAACATATCTTCATGCCAATCATGTGTATGAGTAAAGAAGATGATGGAAATGGACGTGAGAGAGTCTTAGTGTGAAAATCGAAGAAGTGGACATGGATAGCGTTTGGATGCTTAATGAGGAAGAAATGAATGTGATATTAGTCATCTTCTTCCTTCAAAGAGACCAAAAAGCATGATGGAGAAGGAAAGGGTGCATTAATTTGGATATTTAGGTTTCTTTGATTTTTAGAGAGAGAGTGCCTTCTGCAAGATCTGATGATGGATCGTCGGTTCTTCAGATGAGAAGGAAGAGTGGATTAGCGGCGAGGTCGAGCGCGTGGCGCGGTCTTGGAGTTTGGAAGGCAAACTCCGTGAGGTAGGGGTTTATCCTACTTGTTTTACTCTTGATTTGAGTTTGTGATGTTTGAGTTGATTGAGGCGAGTGAGTGGCCCGGGTTTGATGCAGTCTCATTCTTGAGCAAAATATTGGAATTTATGAGACTGCATTTGGACGATCAGTAGCCAGTTTAGGGATTGTTTGAGTTTTGTGTTGTAATTTGTGAAGAGCAAGCGTGTTTGAGGGTGATTACGTGCATGAGTAGGGAATGTATGGTGACTCGATTCCTGAAATTGGAGCGAATGTTAATAATGCTGAGTGAGCATCACAGTTAACGATGCTCTGTTTTAGAGGCCCATTGTAACGTCTGGTTAACTGAGAAATGGACAAAATCGAAGTAACTGTTGGGTCTTGAAATTGATGAAATGAATAAACAATTATATCAAAATTAATAAGTTAAATGCATGAACTTTGATAATATTAACATGAGTCGCGATTATAGGTGGAGTAGTATAAGCGAAGACAAGATAGATAATATGAGCTAACTCAAAACAAATAAACCTAGATGAATTAAATCTTATCTCAGACCACATACAGTGTAGTTTAATTTGAGAATATATATAATGATATCTTGGTATAAAAATGATTGAAATGGCATAATGCATTTCATGTGCCTTAGGGTAACACATAGAATAGGTGTGAGTGCTTCTGTTTCCTGATTTTTCTTAAGCGAACATGGTTAACGAAAAATCCTGAGATGACTATGGAAAATGGGGTTGGGAGGCAGTCAGCCAGTCATTTCGGATGAGGCCATGAAGCTAATTTAAGGAAGTTCTTGACACATTAGCCTCGGAGGGTAGTGCATCACTGCTAGAATCTCGGTAGTATATTTCAAGAACAACGGTTTGTTTTGAAAATGATTGGCCCACTAAATGCATGGCAGGCTGAAAATGTGAAAGAAATCGATGAACTTCAGTGAGATGGCGTGTAGGCTGTTCAAGTAGTTCAGCGTATTTGACCGAGGACCGGGCAGGATACCCTTGAATCCTGGGTGGTCAGCTGATGAAGTCCCACTTGTCTGATCACAAGATACCTGTGGAATGCACGCACAAAGAAAAGTAGGCATGCGGTACCACAATACCTCGATTATAGAAAAATCCCACGGTGACCTATCCAAATGTAGGTCATAACCACGACATACATAATAGGGACCCGTATAGGTTTAATGCAATGTCGAGCATTAAGAGTATTTCTTGAATTTATGATTCTGAAAATAAAAATAAATAGGTCAGCGGCAGAGATAGATGGATGGGAGTGAGTCACTAATTTGTCCTTGAAGCAGAAGCGGTGTGAATCACGTGAAGGTAGGCCCTCTGACTGCCCGAACCTAGGGAACAGATTTAAACAATAAACATGAGAAATAAATCTCAGTGAGTGGCATAATTATACGGAAAATAATGCTTTTATTTTCGAAAATTTCTTCTCTCAAGACCTCACTTCCACTCTTTTGTAATGTTCCCGGTTAGCAAACATTTGCAAAACCCGACTTTACCCGCAGCCCGATACATATGAAATCATGCTCAACAATTTAGCGAGCCTGATATCGAAAAATTTTAATCTGACGCACCTGACTATAAAGCCCGATCATAAAGCATGTATAACCTTGTGTAAGTAAAAACCATGACATGCACCATAATATAAGTTTTAAAAATAATTCTGCCATATTCAAAATCAGCAGTACCATATAATGCTTATCCATCATGGCAGTCGGTGGCAGACCTCACGACAAGTGACAACTAATGAACACAGTAGTTGCAGGCCATCCATAGCGGTAGCGCAAACCTCCAGGAGTGAACTTGGCCATCAAGTGGCAGCTAACAAACCTCCGGGTAGACCAGGCCATCACGTGGCACTAACAAACCTCTAGGAAGCGACGGCGTACCATCCCGTGGCACCTAATGAAGCCTCAGGAGTAAACACGGCCATCACGTGGCACCTAATAAACCTCGGAGTAAAAGCACGGTTATCGTGGCACCTAATAAACCTCTCCCGAGTGAGCACATCCGTCACGTGTCCTCTAATAAACCTCCATGTAAACTTGGTCATTACGTGGCAACTAATAAACCTCGGGTGGCCGCCATCAAATGTGACCAATATAACCATTACTTTACCGTGTACTTTTCGGCAATCTCTGGTATTGAGTCGGTCCGCAATCTCACGATCCACCTTTTTAAACAATAGTTTTCAAGATAGTTTACAACTTCAATCTATGTTGCCGAAATATCCAAACACCGCGAAACATCATGAACACGGTAAAACTTTCCAAATAGTTAAAATGTTGACAAAATTCACATGAAATGATAACTTGTTTTATATGAGATCGATAATCTTACATTTGAGCATAGCTTGACGATTATTCCAGCGATGTATATATGTAAATAATTAATCCTGATAGATATATCAACATAATACCCCAAATCATTTAAACATATAACCACTCACAATTCGATGGCGGTCTTGTTGAGGATCGTCTCCTATTTCGGCGTGAGTGTAGAAATATGAATAAAATACCACTTAGGCTCCAACAATTGCACCAATGAAATTGGAATGCCCCGAAGGCCTTAGTATAATTTTTAGAACTATGAAACCCGCTCAATTTGACCCAAGCCAATTTGATTACAGTGTACTATAGATTTGATACTCGAGTGGGGCTTTTAAGCCGAGAGCTTGTTTTCAAATTGACGAATCGATAATTAAAAATATCCAATTTCACTAATCGACTCAATTTTGCCTAATTTGTGGCGATGCAATTTAGGTCAGGCTTCTCGTGATACGAAACAACCTAAAAATGGAAACCTAACCAAGCGACGTCAAAAATTTACAAACCACATATCAATGGAAAGCCCGAGAGACGGGGAACTCATCAATGCCATTACCTTGGTCAAGCGATCATTTGTGGGGGCGGGGCTTCGATCATTAGTTGTGACTTTGTTTTTCATCATATCTTTCAAACTGTGAGGAATCTGCAAAAAGGGACCACGAAAATGAGTTCAGGGGGTTCAAAAATGGTGGGAGGGAGGTATGGAGTGGCGGAGAGTGGCGAGTAGCCGAAAAAATCGCGAATTTTCGGTGGTTCCGCGATGTGCCGCGCCATCTTCTTGACGATCGATCGTCCAGACGAGCGGTTCGCCGTGAATTCACCGGCGAGATGGAAATGCGGATGGCGCACCTTCTGGGCTTTGTCGCGTGTCGTAGGTGGTGCCTCGTCATCGATCTCACGGCTTGCAAATGAACAAAAAGCCCAACTTGGTTCCCGGTTTTGGAGAGCTTTTTCCTAGGGTTTTTGGAGCTCAAAAAGTGTCTTGGGGGCTAGGGTTTCATTTGGCATCCCAAACTATGTTTATATAGGGTCTAGAATTAAACACTAGGGTAAATCGAGACGAACTTGAATGATAAAGTACTACTATTCAGACTGTAAGTGAAGTAACTTTTTATCGTAAGTCAGTTGGTCAGCAGTCTATGAACTCGTGATGACGAGGCCTACGAAATGGTGTCTTGAGATTAACCTAAAATTATTCCTCCTTGAAAAATTGAACTTGGTCGACTTGGTCCAAACTTGGTCAAACTTGGTCAAGCTTGGTCAAATGTGTTAAAACTCGTATTATTATTTAGTGCAGTCGTTACAACCTACCCCTTAAAAGAAAAATTTCGTCCCACAGAAATTAGTACGTATTATGTCTGGAAGAGATGAAGTCTTGAAGCTCGCGCCACCTGGTCCTCCCGCTCCCAGGTCGCCTCCTCGACTAGGTGGTTCCTCCACAGAATCTTCACCAAGGATATTGTCTTGTTCATGAAACTCCTTCTCTCTGAATTTACCTTTGGTTGCTCCTCGTGGGATAAGTCATCCTCAGCTCGACCTCTTGGCGTCTCCCAACACGTGTGAGGGATGGGAGTATACTTGCAGACATGGAGATATGGAAGCATGAAGTCTAATCTATAAGCCAGACTATCCTCTCAGCAATCTCAAGGTCCAATGTAGCGGGGACTTAGCACCTCGCTTTGAGCGTGCCACACCATGAGGAGGGGTTTTAAAATCTTCGATCGCCGACGCCAGGCTAAGATCCTTTACATGCTTGTAAACAGCTCCTTTGCTATCTTGACTGCCTTCCAGCCTCACTTACATTATAACATTAACCTTGTCCACAGTCGTTTGCACAATCTCCGAGACCTAGTAATTTCCTTTTGCCAGTTTCATTCCAACATAATGGGTGCAGTGGTTCCCAGTACAATGCCTCGTAAAGGTGACATCTCGATGCTTGAGTGATCGCAGACTTGTCTTTGCAAATCCCGCGATGTGGTTTATGTTACTATTTTACAACTTCGAGCTAAGTTCACTTGAAGTAATCACACGGAAAGCGCCAAATAAAACACTTCTCGGTCTCGAACCTACACATATCAGTGGAGTTGATTCCTGGTATTTTAATATACACTACGCTGATCCAAATAACATTTTACCTGAGGTTCGAAAACTAGTGGCTACCTGAGCGAATGTACAATGATCCTGAAAAGTACCAAGCGTCGATATACAGTGTGAATATCCAGCGTAATGCTAAATATTCATCAAAATCTTATACTCAACCACCCAGCCAATAAGGTTGGCATCTGATCTTTCATCCTCGAAAACCTACAGTCAAACTTTCATGTTACGTGATTGGTCTGTACCTACATCTAAGGTGGAGGAGGAAATAATGGGGGTGAGTTCGACAATGAGTAGTGAATCCCACCAACAAGCCATGCTCATAAAACATTTCGATTTATACATAATTCATGATATCGCCAAACATGACATCTTCTGAATAATAAGTTGCGGATGAAACACGAGGAATCTTGTCTTACCACCATCTCGACCCCTCATCGGTGACTCCTTTTGGGCTTTCCTCCCGAGGGGACTAGTAGATCATCCCGAACAGCGACAAAGTGATGGGACTTACACGAGGATATGCCCACATGGGTATAACGACAAGTGCTCGGTTTATAAGGATATGCCCACATCCGTATATGCGCGAAACCTTCTGGGACTCTGACCGAGGTAGTCATTGCCAGGTGTCGCTACATCAATCCAGGACTCATACAGTCTCATACCCGTATCATACTTTTAATCAATTTCACAAAGCATTTAACCATGGATATTTTAAAAAAATATCATGTACTGATTAGTCAAGATTTCCATATATATAAAAATATGCGTTTATGTCCTTAGAAAAATCACGATCGAAAGCACGGAATGGTGCAGGTTCCCACGACATCAAACCACAGTACAAGCGAGGAGAAGGCTATAAGATCCCTACTTTCCTTGGTCAAATGTCCTTGGGAGTCTCCCGAAGTCAAGCGAGGCTACTCAGTGCATAAATAACAAGTCATAAGATTCCTTAGCCTCTTTACGATAGTGTCCACATAAGAGTACTCGAAAGTAGTGCAGACTTTACTCGCACTCGACTCACATATATCCTTATACCTTCCAACATAAACCTTGATCCCCCCAGAGTGCCTCTCTCTTTACTTACTAGGATCAACATTCAACCTCATTATTAGGGTTACCTGAACAACGCACTCAACATAAAACACCTCTTGTATTCCTATCTCCATATTACTGTTTGAAGATAAAGTCTTGGGGGTTCTTTTAAGTGGAATCGCGATTGGAACATGAACTTGAGATATCTGCAGCATAGCCCTTTGAATGAATCTTAGGGTCGATGGGTTCACAATTTAGAACTTTGCATTTGCCGAGTGTTGTCACTTGAAGTCTGTTTACCTGATGCACTTAAATCACTTAATTTTTGGAGGCGAAATGATCGAGTTATGGCGAAAATGCTAACGCGGCCATATGAAAATCCGGCCAAATGCCTAGAATTTATGATCTTCCCACTTTTCCATAAGTTTCCAACCAATTCAGCCGGACACTCGAGCCACGCCAGCCACTGCATTCGGCGAAAAATCTTGAAGCACACCGCTAAACTAGAACCTGAGGTTTTGCGACTCATCGCTCCACCAATCTAAGATTAGGATGAAATCTAACTCTCGAAAATCCATGAATCATATCCTCTTATGCAAAATCCTCAAATCACCCACCACGAATAACCAAGGATTAGGGTTTCTGTAGTATCCTTCATCTAGGGTTAGGAGAGTTCCCCTGACAGACCACAGAAAAGACCATTTACAAGAATCCGACCAAAAACTCTTACCTTTTGGCTCGATCTCACTTTCTTTGGTCAGCTCCCGATTTGCCAGCTACTACTTTTGAGGATCACATGAATGCCATCATTGACTACATGTCAGAAACCCCTCGACCAAACCAGAAATTCTAATCTGGCGAGACTTGACATCGGCAGTGATGAATTAGAGTGCAACACAGGCAAATGTCTCATGTTCCAACTAAACTCTTGGAGTACGCAAGATATAGTCGTGAAGAAGACAGCTAATGATCAGATCCAAGTATGGACGGAAGACCCAGGTTCATTAAATCCATGAAGGCTGGAAAGTCAGCTGGCATTGTGAGTCCCAAAAGACATCACTAGAAACTCATAATCCCATATCTCGCCTGAATGTCGCTCTTGGGAATGTCCGATCTCTCAATCTCAACTAATGGAACCCTAACTCAAGTCACTCTTGAGAACACTCTTGTACCCTCGAGTCGACATCAAATAGGTCAACAATCCGAGGCAAGAGTATTTGGTTACTAATGGTGACCTTAGTCCAACCGCTTCAGCCTGCTGCAAAACCTCTATGCCATCGTGAAAGAAAAACTATATTCCAAGGATAATGAAACATAATCCCATTTCAGCGGATAAGGTTAGGAAGGTATACAACACCGATGGAGTTGCACAAAGAATGTACAACCCTTAAGGAATTTAGAAACCTAGAGCTCGATACTAAGTCGACAGATCCACCCGATACCCCCTCACCAGATCCCCCCCCGGGTGGTCTCGCCTAGTGAAGTCCCACTTGTACAATCCCCAGGGAATGCACAATGGGACCCCACCCAAAGTTATAAGCTGCTATAATACCAGCACGGCCAATACCCCAATTATATAGAAATCCACGACCGACCTATCCAAATGTAGGTCAACCACAAATATACATATCAGTGGACCCATATGGCTTAATACTAATGTCGAGCATTCTAAGAGTATTTGCGAATTTATGATTACACAAAAATAAAAATAAATAGGTCCAACAAGCCAAGACAAGATGGATTTATAGAGTACTACAAATTGCCGCAGAACGAGCAGTTGTTGAATCCGACACAGGTAGCTCCTACGAACCGCCTGACCTAGGAAATGTATTTAAACAATAAACGTGGAGAAATAAATCTTAGTGTTGAGTGGCATAATTTATACGGAAAATAATGCTTTTATTTTTCAAAATTTCTTCTCTCAAGACCTCACTTCCACTCCTTTGTACGTTCCCTTAGCAAACATTTCGCAAATCAATCCTTACCACGCACCACTATAAATCATGCTCAATAATTTAAATTTGACACAATGTCAAGAAAATTTTAATCGAATCCTACACAACATAAAGCCAATCATAAAGCATGTATAACCACCATGTAATAAAGTAACCATGACATGCACCATAACCATAAGTTTTAAAAATAGTTATACCATATTCAGAAATCAACAGAGTACCATACCATGTATC
The DNA here is from genome assembly GCA_016808115.1 of Tetrastigma voinierianum. Classification (NCBI taxonomy): domain Eukaryota; kingdom Viridiplantae; phylum Streptophyta; class Magnoliopsida; order Vitales; family Vitaceae; genus Tetrastigma; species Tetrastigma voinierianum. The sequence goes on along the minus strand of JAEQBH010006329.1, from coordinate 45,745 downwards.
CATCATAAAACCGCCAACCCCGACCTCACGCATTAATCGCGGACAACCAATGAACCCGTGGGTTACACCCACCATCACGCAACCAACAAACCTCCAGACCCGGCCATCACGCGGCTAAACTAACAAACCTCCGCGTGAAATGTGCCATCGCAGACTAACAAAACCTCCGGCAAAGCCTCGCCATCACGTGGCACCCAATAAACCTCCGGTAAACCTGAAGCATCACGTGGCACCTAATAAACCTTCGGCAACCTCCGCCATCACGTGGCACCCCAATAAATCTCCGGAGTGAACCCGCCCATCACGTGTCTCTCTAATAAACCGCAAAACCTCACCATCACGCGGCAACTAATAAACCTCCGGTAAACCCTAGCCATCACGTATGTAAATCCAATATAACCATTCCTTTTCTCTCAGTTACATGTACTTTCCACAATATCAGATTAGAGCTCACCACAAAAATCATTATCCACCTTTTAAACAATAGTTTTCAAGATAGTTTACAACTTCAATCTATGTACCCAAAATATCCGAACACCACCGACTCATCCATGAACATGCAGAAAACTCTTTCGGGGCAGCCAAGTTGACAAAATTCACATGAAATGATAACTTATTTTTATGAGACCGATAATCACATTTGTACGCAACCGAACCATTTGATCAAAACAAAGATATATGTAAAATAATTAATCACAATAGATATATCACATAATACCCAAATCATTTAAAACATATAATCCACACAGACTACGACACTCGCCTTTATTCCCCCGCAGGATCGCTCTCTAGCTCGCAGTGCCCGAAATATTTAATAAATACCACTTATACTCCAACAATCAAACTAATGAAATCGAACGCCCGAAGGCCTTAGTATAATTTTAACCATGAAAACCCGCTCACCTAATTCCCGACAGTCTGACATACAAAGCAGCCCTATGTAATTCGATACTCAAAATTGGGGCTTTTCACCCGGAGCTCGCTGCTTTTTCAAAATCAACCGTCCACAATTCCTAAACATCCAATTTCACTAATCCAGAACTCTAATTTTGCCTAATTTGGACTAACCCGATACCCAATTTCAAATTCCAACTTCGGTAATTACTCGAAACAACTCAAAAAAATGGAAACCTAACTAAACGACGCTCAAAATTTACAAACCACATATCAATGGAAAGCCCAAGAGACCAGAACTCATCGTCAGTACCATTACCTTGGTCAAACGCTTGCGCAAACAAAAATCTCGATCCACCATTACCAACTTTGTTTTCATCGTATCTTTCAAACGGTGAGGAATCTGCAAAAATGGACCACGAAAATGAGTTCAGGGGGTCCAAAAATGGTGGGAGGGAGGTATGGGGTGACCGGAAATGGCCGGAAATGGCCGAAAATCATTTAATTTTCCTGGTTCACGGCGCCACCACCGCTTCTCCGCCCGATTCGGGCGCGTTCAGCGGCGCCCGCCGTGAATTCAACCGGGCGATCGTCTGATGGGCGACCTTCTAGTTGGCTTTTCACGGCGGGTCGCTGGTGCTTCGTTGTCCACCTTCACTACAGGAAATGAACAAAAGCCCAACTTGGTTCCCTACTGAGAGCTTTTCCTGTGGTTTCGAGCTCAAAAGTGTCTGGGCTAGGTTTCATTTGGCATCCCAACCATGTTTATAATAAAGGTAGTCTAGGTCGTCAGCAAAAATCCTGCATGTACTTGACACTGGAGCAAAGTGCTACCGTTGAACTTCTAATAGCGTCAGAATCTTTTTATCCAGGCCTGACAGAAAATGCCTCACCACTGGCATGGAACTCGTGATCATCGAGGCCTACGAAATGGTGCCTTAGTTAACCTAAAAATTATTCCCTCCTCGAAAAGTCAAACTTGGTCAACTTGGTCAAACTTGGTCAACTCGGGTCAAACTTCTGGCCAATGTGCTGCAACCATATTACTGGTACCGTTCATTTACTGAAAGCAGAGCCAATCGGAAAGATTGCATACGCACTTATGAGAGTAACCCATTTAGAGCCGATTCCACTATCGCCAGCGAGCAAATTTCACTGCCGAGGGAACATTTTTTCGTGAACACGTCGCCAGAGAAGATTCGGCCATATTTTAGAGACCATTCTGAAGAAAGCCTGTCAGGCTTTGATGTTTTTCGATAATATGTATTAGAATTGTAGATTTTATTACAGATTTGTATTAAGAGTAATAAAATAACTCTCGACCATTTAATATACGTATTACGTTACGAAGATTTACGTAGGCCCAGCTTTCGCCATTTTTACCAGTGTGATGCGGTCTCGTGATACGACGCATGTATTTTTCGCGTTGATTCGGGTAGTCAACGGACTCCCGATCGCTACAAGTTTATTTTCTTCAAATCAGCTAATAGTAAATAGCTAAGCTATCCCTTAATTGCTAAACAGGGCCATATTTATTATTATAAATATATTTTTATCTTAATATTTTTAATAATTTAATGATACATCATTTTATTACTAATTAACGAACAAAAATATATATAACAAACAATGATATAATAATTTTAAATATATATATATATATATATATATGGTATATATATCTTATAAAATTAATTTATTTTCTTATATAATTTAGTATATAAAATAATTATAGCAATTATGATATAGTATTTATAAATAGTAATATTTTTAAAAAATATTTAATATTTGATATTAAAAATAATATTATTTATCAAATGAGATATTAATATAAAAAAGTATGAATATTTTGATCGTATTCTCTCATTATTTTTTCTATTTCCTGATTTTTTTTCTACTTTCAAATTAAGAAACAACTATTAATAATTTGTTAGGTGAATTTATTAAAAAATTATAAACTAAGTTATTTTTAATAAATAATTATGTTTTATTTTAATTTTTAACAAACAAAACTCTAAATACTATTTTTTTTAATTAAAATTTAACTATAACACGTTTTATTTATTAAATAATAAATTAATTTATTATTTAATAAATGATTTTTTGAATACAAATTTCAACTTTAAGAGATAAGATTTCAACATCAATAAATTCAATAAATTTATTATAATTCTAAATAATAAAATTATTAATAAAAGGCCAAATAACTTAGTCTATATAAATAAATTAACAAACCAATATATATGTTGCATATAAAATTTATCTTTATTAGTACTGAATAAATTGATATTTACATTACGAACACCTATTACCAAACCTAACACAGTTTTTGCAGGTTTGAGTTGAGTATAATCGTGTTTGAGTCATATTAGTGTTGACCCGCCTAACACGTTTACTAAATGGGTCATATTCGTGTTGAACTGTCTAACACGAAGTTGACTCGAATTAACCCGTTTAATTATTATATTAATTAATTAACCTATTTAATAGGTTATTTGTGTTAAATATAAATTTATTATTAATTAAAATGCTTATTATTTTAAATAATAAAATTAATAAACATGTTAATGCATCAAGTTATTTGTGTTAAAATATGGATGATTAATTATAATTTTATTATTTAAATAATAAAATTAAATGTATCATATTTATAAGTTGACTCATTTAAGAATAATACAACCCGTCGCTCAAGCTACGAACGTTAACACATTTATTATTCGCGTCCAATGCCATAATGTTGACACGATTCAAGATATCGATATTTATTAATAAACACACCAATGGACATGAATTGCCACCCCTATTTATATTTCAAAAAAATCTTTATCTTTTATTATTCTTTAGTGACATATCCTTCCATTACTATTTTTATTATAAAAAAGATGTCCAACAAATTTGTTAAAAATAAAATTGATAATAAGTTTGTTATCGTTTTTTTAAATAAATTTTTCAGAAAATTGATAATAGTTGTTTCTAATCTCAAGTAAAAATAATGAGAGATAATGATCAAAATATTCATAATTTTTTTATATTAATATCTCATTTGAGAAATAATATTTTTTTAATATCAAATAGTACATATATGTTTTAAAATATCACTATTTATAAATACTATATTATCATAGCTATAATTATTTTATATACTAAATTATATAAGAAAATAAATTAATTTTATAATATATATTTAAAATTATTATATCATTGTATATGCTATACATTTTTTATTCTTTAATTAGTATAAAATGATGTATCATTAAAAATATTAAAAATATTTAGATAAAGATAAAATATTGTAAGACCTAGGAAAAAATCTAGAAATTTGAATTTCGCTTAGAAAGACAAAATGGTAATTTTGGGTTTTAATTTTTAGATCTCAGATGGATGAAATGGACTTCACTCATTGAACTTCCTCACTAAACTAGCTACCTAGGCGACTTTACTAATTTCGAGACGCTTATATTTTCTAATTTCGAGACGACAAAGGCCAAGTGACCCCGAAACGAGATTTTTAGAAAATCCCGAAAATGTCAAATATTTAAAGAATGTCCATTTAAGATAGATAATTAAATCTAAAACGAAATAAATTGTTTGGCGCGAATATGGACTGGGAAGCGGACACGTGGCGCGATGTGAGCCACGTGGTCTCATGTATAAATAGCGTAGCATCTAAAAATTTGCAAGATCTCACAAGTTGGTCTAGGACCAATGATTAGAGAGAGAGAGAGATGAGGGAGAAGAAAATCAACCTTTCTCCGCCTAATTCTTCACGAGGTTTTCCACTGAACTCGATGTGTGGAGAGTTAAATACTTTCACTGAGAGATCTAATGACGGGCAATCGAAATCACAAGATTTCCCCAAGGTCCAAGGTTCGGGTGTTTACGAAAACCGAGAAAAGGCGGTGTCCCAAGAAATCATGCTAATTGAGGTAGGGTTTTTATCCTACTTCCGCCATGCAGAAAGATTCGAGTAAGCTCTCATGAAATCGCTTGAATGTGACGTTTTCCACGACGCTGCACTAGTTTTAAAGACTCCATTTGTGAAATTATCACTAATCTGGGCTTTGCTCCACCCCGTCGAGGACTCACTATTTCGGTGCAATGTGGAGGTGTAACGAGACTCGCCTCACTAGAGGCCGCATTTTTTAAGAAAGCCGGGTTGTGGCTTTGGTATCTTCGTTGTATACATGTATTAAAATTCTAAGGTTTAATATATGTTGAATTAAGAGTAATTTATTAACTCTTGAACTATTGTATATAGTTGATGTTTGTTGTGAGTATTAATGCAGGGGCCCAAGTGGCCATTATTTTACTCGCATGTGGACTCTGCGCGGGTCATTGTAAAACTTGTCGGGACAAGTTTGTACCTGGGCAGCCCCTCACATGCAAAGGGGACTCGCCTCGATTTTCATGAGTGGTGCCTGCACCCGACATCCTACCGAATATTCCACGGGTTGACATGTAAAACTCGAGAAAAATTCACTCTTCTCGGTAAAGTCAGCACCCCCGGGTCAAAACCGAAAATTCTCTGTGATCTCTGATGACGAAACCCTGGACAAGGCCGGTCTCAACGGGTAGACACGAGATTACGCTTGTTCCTCCACCCCTAAGATGGATCAAAGGAACCAAGATCGCTCCAAGAGTGCCACATTAGCACCTAAGACTTTGCGCATTTGGCCACATAAAGCCAAATAAGAGACACAGTCGAGGTCGAGCAATGTGGTCTCAGGCCGAGAGTTTGGGTCAGGCTAGGCAGAGGACGTGTTACCATTGTTGCTAGCCCGGGGCATACAAGGAGACAAGATTTATCCCAGGAAAAAGCAGATCCGGCCAGATGTTAGACGAACGCTGTGACTGTAATTTATGAAGTGTGGTGCAACGCTTTTACCTTTAATCGATGGATCATGTTCATTCATTAATGCATCTTGTGTGATATTTCGTATAAAGGTCAAGGCCTTAGAAACTTTAATACGAGAGAATTTTCCTTAATGTAGGTGAGAGCTGGATCAGAGATCCCGAAATATACTCCCTAGTAGTTTTCTGACTTGTTCGGGGTATTATAAAGCTAAATAGGAATTTTTTGGAAATAAAACTATAGACCCTAATTAATTTGAGAGTAGTTACAAGGGTACTATTATTTTTACTACTGAGATATGAAAGGCATAAACCATAAGTTTATATGCCAACAAGAAAATTTGAGAAGATGAAGAAATTAGAAATGAATGGAAGGACTAAATTGCAAAATGAGAAAAATAACTTAAATGCAAAGGCCAAACATGGCCTTTAACAAAACAATTGATAAAGAGCAAATTTGGTCTCCACTTTAGAGACCAAACTGTGAAAGAGAAGCAGAGTAAAGGAGTAAGAAGAAGAAGAGGGAAGAGGAAGAGGAAGAGAAGAAGAAGAGAGCCACAAAAAAGGTATGGAAACTAACTCAGTTTGATTCTAGTATGAATTCTATGATTTTTGGTATGGATATTACATGGAAAGTAAGGATCATATGGTTTTGTATGGAAATTCTAAAGTTTTGTATGGATTTCTATGATTTTCGCATGGATTTTACATGGAAAGGAACTTCTATGGTTTTGTATGGATTTCTAGGATTTTTATGAGTTCCAAACCTGTCTAGTTAGAAGATCCTAAATTGAGTTGAAAACTCTAGCTTCTGTTAATATAAGATGAAACTTCTTAATTCTATGTTTTTGTATAAGAATCAGGACTTTGTTATGGGTTCTTGACTTTACCTAGGGTCTGTATGTGAAGTTTCTGAAACCACACCATCACAAGATGAATATGAAAGACATGTGTATATTGTGTATTATGGGATTTGGGTGGAACTATATGGAAAAGGGAAGAAAAACACACATTCTGGGAATTCGGTACGGTACTGTGCAGAGTGTTCTCGCTTTTACGGTTTAACAGCGCGTCAGATTGGGCCATAACTCGCTTATCGATATCTGATTTGAGTGATTCAAGTTGGCTGGTAAACTAGGACTGCAAGCGCAACCAAACATCCCTAAATAGATATTTCCTAATTCTTCAATCATGTGGTCCGCTAAAAATTCAATCAAAGAGGGGTTATGTTCAAGCAAATTTTTGCTTCAGTTTTGATCATAGCGTAGTCCGGGTTGTTTAGGACATAATCCTCGAGTTTCGCATCCAATTTAAGATTCAAATGAGAAGGAACTAATAATTTTTAGCTTTCCAAATGAATACATAAAGAACCAGTGTCAGGTATGAGTTAAGACCCTGCAAATATATATTTACAAACGTCCTTAGTGAAAAATCGGTAATCGATTAGTCGGCATGAAATTATAACTTTATAGTTTACGATCCAATTGGAATAATTCCAATTTCAAATAAAATAGATTCATGAGGGACAAGAATACTTGAATAGATGCAGAAATACATAGGTAATTACACTGCATAAGTATCTGAAATTCCATATGGAATAGGTATGAAACATGAACATGAACATGAAAAGCACATGTCATGAACATGGTATCGTGATAAAGAAAGGTTATGAGTTCAAAAAGGCATATGATAGTATGACTAACAGACCAAGAGTGAATCTAGAACTTTATATAGAAATTCCTCCTGAGCAAATGAGGTGTTAGTGGAGTGTGATTACTGTTAGAAGTATGAATCTTCCCATCTATGATGGATCAGTAATCTTCAGGCGATACAAGGTCAAGTTTATTCCACTTTCAGCTATATCTGGGACTTTGATTGTGGTGGATGGTTTGGTGCCGTGGTTCAGGGCATGTTATGTGGCCTCAATTAAAGGATATTGTCGGTGATAAAGTGTTTTTCCACGATTTCGAGTCGAAAAACCTGGTACGTACTAGAGCCGCCAAGGCGAGTTCTCTTCGCACGCCGGCGCAGCCACCCAGCGCGCCCAGCCAACCTCTCCGCCGCCGGGTGCGGAAGCCACGTCAGAGTGTGGCTGGTGTATTTCGGGCACGCTATAGCGGATTCCACGCTATAGCGAGCTCCCGCATTAACAATGTTAACTCCCTCCAACTTCGACATCGGCAACTTCTTTCGTCCAACTCCGCTTGGGTGTTCGACCATGGAAAGCTCCTTCGAGTCGGCCCATACATATATAGTCGATAATTTTGGAGTTTATAATAAGTCTGAAAATGACAAAAGATAGTACGCTGCTACCAGATGTTGCTGCGATTTCTTCCGCCGCACGTGAGAACTCCTTCGCAGACTCGCTGGGTGTTCTCGACCTATGAAAGATCATTATCAGAATATAACCTTATGCTATTTAATGGCATTCGTATCCACATCTGTACTCTGATTGTTGTACTGGCAACAATAGCCGGGTTTAAAGTCAATGGAATATATGATAAGAAAAGAGATGTAGATAACCAAGAAATAGCAATATCGATTTTGATATGCAGAGATATAAAAGAAAAGAACAAATGATAAATTCAGAGAACATATAATAGTAGGACTGCTTCAAGACCCCGATATTGAAGGACAAGATATTCGACGCGTCGCGTCGCACTCTCGCGAAAATACGATACTGCTACGTGATAAGCGCACGTATAGTACTTCCTAGATTTCGACAGTGCGACGACACTCTCTCGACCGTGTTTCTGGCACATTAGTACTTCTCGTACTCGTTTAGTACTTCCCACTCTGATTAGTGACGATACTTTCTCACGCTGCTTCGCACCCCGCTTGTGCTACGACACTCAACACCATGGTATCTTGAATACCATCGTGATGTTTTACTCATCTCGCAGATACTCCGATCTGTGCAATCCAATGCATGAAAGGATAAGACTTCTAAATAAAGAATACAGTAAATAAATGAATATGGTAAAGATCTGAATGACCTACGGTACCCCCCAGATTCCGTCGTATTACCCACTGCACTCTACAGAGGCGATAATTTTGTAGCACCTACTTCGTACCTCCGAACAAGTGTAACTCCTAATATGATTTATAGATATATGCTAACCGAGCAACTGCTTGTTTTGGATATGTTCCTCGAATCAGATGAATCCGCATGTATTTGTTGTGATCTCGACCTGCTATGGACTAATGTCCGTATCTGATATGTATCTGCATAAGTCTTATCTGACCTTGTATGTATTATGACTCTGACCTGTTCCAACTTATAGTACCTACGAGTACCTCCGTACACATAGAAGCTCTATAACTCCTATAGAGATTTGATAAGTATAGCGTATGCATATGACGGGCACATGTATAAGTATTCCGTATAAGCATATATGAATCCGACATAAGTACAATATGACAGAGATATGTCTAGTAGTACTTTACTTCGTACCGTATAATGAATCAGGTAGTACCTACGTAATTTCAGTACTAGAATAAGCTTGTAATATAAAAATAGATCCCGCAAACACGGATATGTCCGTAGTACGCGGCATAAAGAGCCACGAAGTACAAGTATAAGAGTTCAAAGCACAACGGGTACTTCAAGAAAGGTCTAAGCTGGTGAAACTCCTACGATTTGGATAAGTATCACAGACATAAGTCTGGCAGATGTCCTTTCTGGGAGATTCGAATAAGATACGTCCGATACAAGCATAAGTATGTGTGTCCTCATTTAGAGATTGGAATAGGAATAAGTCCGCCATAAGTGTAAGATCCTCGAAAAGTATAAGTTTGTTATAAGTATATTCAAGACTGTGATACAAGATATCCGAAAAGCATAAGTTTGTTACTAAAGGATAATTATGTATGTAAATGTTATATGAACCATGAAGATTATGATATCAAGCATCGTTTATATGTTTATTAGATTCAAGATAAATGCGCCGTGTATCGCATAAGTTATAGATATGTTTCCCACTAAGCTTAAAGCTTTGCACGGGTTTTTAATCCGTATAGGTACGGTGAGAAGACGCCTCGAAACATCCGCATATACCGCCAAGACACTAGTAGGGGTTCATCACGTATGTTACGTGGCTCGATTTGTAAATGTAAAATATAGTTTTTTGTGATAAGTGAATGGACTCAAGATATGTATAGATTTTTATGGACACCACTCCGGTAGTTCTTTTGATATGTATATGATATTTTGATTCAGATAAAAAAATCCCATTTATGGTCTCGCAACATCAACTCTGTCACCGCCAATTGGGTCGAACCAGAATCGTGTGATACGGACAGATGTGTCGCAGATTCGTGAGTCGTGATCTCAATGACTTCGCCATGGTGGACCTTAGGGTGGTAGACATACTGGGTGTTGATGTCATTTCATTATGGATGAGTTGACAAATATCTAAGTTGTCAAGGGATCGGGACCTTAGTCAAGTTGTCATACCTCACACCTGGCCTCGAGTCAGTGAGGCTACATATGCACGTGGTCGACGCATACGCGTGGAATTTCGGACGAAATTTCTTTAAGAATGAGAATGTGAAACCCCGAAAATCTAATTTTCGAAATGGCAAAATCGTAATTTCGTAAAATATGAAATTATTCTTAGATTTAAGACGATGAAACGGACTTCACCGCTGAATCCGCTTCTCGCGAAATCTGGCATTTCCACCACGCCGACTTCGTTGAATCGAGACAATAAATTCACGCTTCGAGGCACCGTGCCTGCGTCAGAAACGGGTTCGAGACATGTGATGTGACAAAAGTCACCTACTACATATACTCATGTGACACATGTTGCAAGACTAGAGACATGATGGAAATGGACGACTTAGATTGTCATGTCAAAGCAAATAAATGACAAAAAGCCGACAAGATGGAATTTGAAATTGTTAAATGAATAAGACAAACTTAAAGGTGTCATCTTTCAAATTGAGACAAATTGGAAAAAACGTGCATGGGCTTTTACAAGAGGTGCTGGAATTAGAGGATTTAGAGAGAAGCGAGCACCTTCTCTCAGATTCCTACTAACTGGACCACTCCGCTCGACTGAGCAAGAAGTAAAGCTGCTCCCACGCCAGTAAGAGCTACGCGTGACACCGATTCGTGGAGTTCCACACCCAAGAGGTAGGGATCTTTTCCTACTTGCGTTAATCTTTGGCTAAGAGTCATGTAAATGGTTAGGAACGTTCTGAGGCTTGTTTTAGTCGTAAACTCGGTCTCAAAAGCTTTAAACCGAGTGGAGAAAATTTCTATTTATGGGGTCGTGAACAGTAACCCGAGGGTTTCACTGTTCACATGAATAGTGACAAAAAATTATTTTTTTGTGTGAAAATGTGTTTGGTTGAGTGATTCAAAATGAATTGCTCGTGTTTGTTAATTAGCCCATGTGAGCTAATTTTGGTGTAATTGATTGTGAATTTGTATAACATGTTTTATGTGATTTAATTATGTTAATATATATGCATGTGAATATATTAGCATGAATGTGTTACTGGCATCATGCATTCCATATGCAATCAAGCACTCTAGAATATTAGGAGGAGTGCATGACACAATGAAACAAAACTAAAATGTTTGTAAAAGGAATTTCAATGGATGATTTTCCGAGAATGGTGTCAGAGATGGTCCAACAATTCACGCCGAGGAGCCCATGAATCGTTAGGAAGGTTCTCCAACACATTCACCTAAGGGTAGTCCAATACTTTTATCGAAATTCTTAGTGGTTTTCGAGAGAACAAAAGCTTTTGTTTTGAAACTGGATATTTTTACCTCGCATTTGGCTTGTGTATGGTGAGCCTGCGAGGACTCTGATGGATTGGCCCATGACATTCGTTCAAGGAAATTGCGAATGATTATTTGCCATGCATGTGACTAGGTGGGGAGTAACCCAGGTAGGAAATTATCACTATTGGGCTTTGCTCACCCTGTCAAGGGATCATCATTTCGTGTACAGTGAGTGTGGCATGAGGACGGCGCTTTATTAGAGGCCGCATTTGTAAATAAAGCCTGGTTGTGGCTTTCGTATTCACTTTGTGGAACATGTATTAAATTGTAAATTTTTACATTTGTTTTGGTTAAGAGTAATGTAATACCTAAACTATTGTATATAGTTGATGTACTTTGTGTGTATTGGATGCAGGGCTCATGGCCATTAATTTACTCGCATGCGACTGCGGTGGTCATTGTAAACTTGTCAGACAGTTTGTAAATTCCGGGCAGAGCCCCCTCGCACAAAGCTGAGATCTCCCGCCTGATTTTTATGAGTGGTGCCTGCCACCTCGACATCCACGACACCTGTACCGCTGGGATTCGTTGTCAGCTGACACCCCGATTTTGGGGCGGTCATAAACCAGAATGTAGCTTAGGTTTATAAATACCTGTGAGCTTAGTGTCAATAAGTTAGGTATAATGATTACTCAGACTCGAGTGTAAGAATGAAGTTAGATCACACATTCTCAGGGCACTTTGATGATTGATGTAATGAATTGTTGTGTAAGAAAATTGTGATTGAAATTGTAGCGTTTGGTGAATAGCATAGGAATGATGTTGAACACTAGGGTTTGTTGAGAACAAGTAATGAGAAATTTTTACAAATAGTCCGTAATTAAATGAAAAAATGATGTGGAGAAATTTTTTATTTTTTGTGTTTTGATAAAGGTGTAAAACTCGGAAAAAAAATTTTAACAAATTTATTTAGTTTATCGGAAAATGAATATATATATATATATATATATATATATATATATATATATATATATATATATAATTTTTTGGTGTTTTTTTTTCCAAGAGTTTGACTGAGGGAAAAAAAGAGAAAAAAAGAAAGAGGAGGTAGAAACTGGCTACGCCCATTTTCGCTATGCTGGTCACGATACAACAATCAGATCATGACACCGCAAGGTTAGGGCAAGGCTGGAGGCAACACAGTGGGGCGCACACGACACCCAAGCAAATGGGCCACGACACACTGTGCACCATGATATCGCGGCGTGTGCATCATTACCTGGCGGCGCAGCGCGCTTAGTCGAAATAGCCGGGTCGCGATACAAAAATTGTATCATGGCTGAGAGGGGGCGACCTTGTGTGGTGATACGATGCAGCCAGGTCGCTGGAGACGACGCCAAGACTCGCAACACGGCGCCAGTCGCACACACGCGCAGCACCGTGGACACGGGCGCGTGTATAGTATTGGTGTCGGGTGTGTTACGATACAACTCGCGACACGCCCAACCAGCCGCGCCACGCCAGGCCAGCCAGGATACCTGCGAAGGCTGGTTCCGCGACATCACACCATAGTCGCGATAAGGCCCAAGATACGCCGTCAGTACGCGCTGCAACTTCGCGACCGCCGGGGTTAAGGTGCACTGCGCACCCAACCCGCTTTTGGACTCACTGGTCTACCACTGTTGGGACTAATCGCTCATAGCCACCGGCTCACGCGGTTTTTTTTTTTTTTTTTATAAATTAAATAAAAAAAATCAAATCAAATGAAATGAAATGAAATAAAATCTTTTAAAAATGAAATTTTCTAAAATATATTTTTTTTGTTGCATTTGATTTAATATTTTGAATTATCGACTTGCAATTCCTATGAATGCAAGGACATGGTATATGAAATATTTTTTTGTATATGAATAGTGTCTCGGGGCTGTGTTTATGCCTTAGAGATACTGCATTGAATTTTAACTTGCCATTTGACATGACGGGCTACGAGGGCGAGACGTAGAGGGCATCCACGCAGGCACCTGGGTCATGCACCACCAAAGATTTGATCGCCAGGCCTTTGTCGAGGGTCGAGGTATTGCGATCTGCTTCTATTGCATAGCTAGTGTTAGCAGCCAGGGAGGTCCGAGTAACCTCCAGAGGTTTAAGGCACATCATCCTCCGACATTCATTGTGTGGCGAGATCCCGACGCGCACTCATTGGTTCATGGAGATTAAGAAGGTGTTAAAGGCTATAGAGATTACCTCTGACACGACTAGGATTAGACTAGATGTGTTCTAGCTAGAGGGTGAGGCCCAAGTATGGTGGAACTGGGCAAAGACCTCTAGAGACCTAGAGGCAATGACATAGGCAGAGTTCCAGGAGCTGTTCATGGGTAAGTATTTTTCGGATACTGCGAGACATGCGAAGGCTCAGGAGTTCCTGTAGCCGGCTGTGGGACGATGACCGTGATGGATTATGTGGCTAAATCACTAGCCAGTCCGTTTACCGATGATTTACGTGGCTACGACATGGCCAAAAGTTAGAAGGTTCAAGAATTACGGTTGTCCATTCAAGATCAGAGAACTTCGCCCACAGTGATACGGATCATGAATGGGAGAACTCTGACCATAGAGAGATCGAGGATGCTCCTGAGCAATCTGGAACGCGGTGTTAGGGCAAGAGGAAGGAGAGTCAGTCTTCTTCTGCGCGAAAGAAGCAGAGGGCTTCTAGTTCACGAGGGTTCCAGGTCGCGGCCATCCGGGCCGCACAAGACGGGGGACTACGGCCAGCCGCGCATGGTGTGCTATCACTGCGCATCCCTGATACATATGAGGAGGGATTGCCCTAGAGACAGTGGATCCCAGTGGTTTCGGACAAAGGCAGCTCCAATCAGCAGAGACAAGAGAGGATACAAGATATTCCTCCAATACCCGACACAAAGCAGAGAATGAGCCGTCTTTCAGGCTTCGTGGAGTCGCATGAGCACCCGCTACACAAAGTGTGCCGAGGTCGTTAGGGGTCGAAAGTGCAGGACGAGGCCCACATGCGGACTTCATGGGTTCGGCGTGCCCACGCCGTTATACCACCGGGCCGAGTCACATCAGCCAGCTATATAGGTACATTTTGGCTAGTTCGCCTACGGGCAAGAGTGTTATTTGATTCCGTGCTTCGTGATTCATTCATTATCGCATCGGGCCAGATAGAATCACAGAGGTCGAGACCTAGAGGAGCCCTTGTATGTGAGTTCTCCCCTAGGGATTAGGCGGTAATAGGGATGATATGTCGGGTTGGGCGAGTTAGATCTCGGGACTCAACTCACAAAGTGGGACTTGAGGATCAAGTGAACATGTTGGGAGTCCGACGCCATCCCGATGGATTGCCGACAAGCATGTGGTCGCTGAATCGATCATGGAGCGTAGAGAGTTATCGCCACACGCTAGTGACGGTACTCGTTGTATTTCGTGGGGACAAGATGATATTTTGCCCCGCATAATGCACGAAGTTCAGGTGTCGTGACGCTTGGCGGGTTGGCTGGCAAGCCTTACCCTAGAGGACGAGGTGAGACAAGACTTAGATCTACCTCGAGTAGTTTGCGAGTATGAGGATGTTTTTCCGATGAGCTATCGGGATTGCCTCCGCAGAGGGTTGTAGACTTCGGTATCGAGTTACACCCTGGTACTTCGCCCATCTCTATGACTCCGCATAGGATGGCACCAGCTTGAGCTGTGAACTCGAGTCCAAACACACAGAGCTACTGGATAAGGGGTTCATTAGACCGAGCACTTCACCATGGGGCCCTTCGGTTCTGTTTACGAAGAAGAAGGACAAGACCCTTCGACTGTGCATCGACTACAGACAGTTAAACAGGGTTACGATCAAGAATCGATACCCATTGCTGAGGATTGACGACTTATTTGATAAGTTGAGAGGAGTGCGAGTTTACTCCAAGATAGACCTTCACACTAGTTACCATCACCGAGGGTTAGGAGACAAATATCCCTAAGACGCTTTTAGGACGCTGCGTATGGGCACTTTGAGTTTACAGTGATGCCCTTTGGATTGATGAATGCGCCAGCGGCATTCATGGACCTCATGCATAGGGTATTCCAACCCTATTTGGATCAATTTGTCGTAGTCTTCGTGGATGACATTTTGATCTACTCCCAGTCAGAATGGGAGCATGAGTATAATTTGAGGATTGTGTTGCCAGCTTGTCGAGACCATTAACTGTAGATGCCAAGTTCGCAGAAGTGCGAATGGCTTACTCGAGGTGAGATTTATGGGACACGTGGTGTCGCATCGGGGTAAAGCCAATGGACCTTGAGAAGGTCGCAGGTCGTGATGAGTCAGAGTCAAGTCGGGCCGAGACACGAGTTTCTCGGGATCGACCTGGTATTACAGGAGATTTATTGAGGTCAAGCCACTTTCGAGATACGTAGTTTCTGGGATTGGTCGGGCATTACAGAGATCTATTGAGGATTTCTCCCGATTGGCGGCACCTATGATGAGATTGGCCCAGAAGGAGGTCAAGTTTGATTGGGATGACCGACGCGCAGGCATTCCAGAGTCAAGAGGAGGCTTTACTTACTCCATTCCTATCTTGATAGTCCTAGACAGGGACAAAAGTACACAATACCAGATGCCTCGAGGGGCGTGATCGGGATGTGTTTTGATGCACTCCGCAAGGGTAGTAGCTTATGGTTCCCGCCAGTTGAAGAATCATGAACACTACCCCACACACAACACTCGAGTCATGCCATAGTCTTCACTTTGAAGATTTGGCGCCACTATTTATATGGTATCAGCTGAGGTGTACTCGCACCACAAAAGTCCGCATATTTTCACGCAGCGAGACCTCAATATGAGGTAACGCAAATGGATGGAGTTCCTAGATGATTATGACTTCACTTTGCATTACCATCCTGGTAAGGCAAATGTGGTGGTTGATGTGCTCAGTCGGAAGTCACGGGGAGCATTGGCTAGTATAGCTTCCCAGGAGTGGCGGATGCTCGAGACTGTGGGACAGTTTGGGCTACAGTATAGCGAGCAGGATTAGGGTACGTTGAGGAGTTTAGTAGCTACACCGTCTCTGTTGAGTAGAGTGATCGAGTCCCAGGGGCAAGACGCGGAGATAGGTCCATCGTGGACCGCATACTGTGCATAAAGACGAGGGTCGACCGCTCACGCAGATGGTAGTCTTCTTTGTGAGGACGGGTAGTGGTTCCCACGACCGACGGAGAGAGGAGATTCTCGCAGCGGAGTTTCAATCGCTTCGATTTGTCGCAGCATCCGTGTGGCCCAAGATGTACCAAGATCTTCGCCGCTAGTACCATCGTGGAGCGGGATGAAGCAGACACGAGGGACTTTGTCTAACGATGTCTCACGTGGTCGTTGCGTTAAGGTCAGAGCACCGTGGCTGGGCAGAGGCTACTCACCCATTGGAGGTGGCCGAGTAGATGGGATCACGTCACGATGGATTTTGTGACCCACTTAGCATTTACACCGCAAGGACATGATGCGTATGGGTGATAAAGGACCGGCTCACGAAGTCGGTACATTTTCAGCCGCATGGATGACCTTCACATTGAGATTCGCCGCTGTCGCTCAAAAGATCGTCTCGGCTACATAGAATAATGAGAGTATCCATAGTGGCCGATAGAGACCCGAGGTTTACTTGCAAGACTTCTTTGGAAGAGCTTCCAAAGGCTACGGGCACACTACTGACCATGAGTGGCCAACCTTCCACCCACAGACGGATGGTTGGGCCGAGAGGACTATACAGTGTTAGAGGATATGCCGCAAGCATGCGCCCGGATCATATGTAGCTGAGGAAGAACACTTGCCCTAAGTGGAATTCCGCCATAACAATGAAGCAGACGCGAGTATACAGATGGCACCATATGAGGCATTGTATGGGAGGCCATGTAGATCACCGTTATGTCGGACCGAGGTGAGAGAGCTCCATTACCGGGTCTCGATCCGATTAGAGACACTCGAGAAGGTAAGCTTGATGGGACAAATAGCCTTCCTCATGGCTCAAAGCCTAAGTAAAGAGCTTGCGTCGATGTAATTAACTGGCCGACCCTTAAAGTTTGAGGTCGTGATCACGGCTTTCAAGGTGATGCTTAAGAGAGGATCAAGTTAGGGTTCACAAGCTGAAGCTATCGCCGAGGTTTACTGGCCTTTCGAGATACGAGAGGGTAAAGGCACTATAGCTGCATCGGGTTACTTTATCGCCCAACATGTCGTGTCCACGTAGTATTTCACGCCTCCATGCTCGAGGTACACCTGCATCCAAAATTTCATGTGTTGGATCGGGAGACTGGAGAGGTTGACATTGATGGGACCTTCGAGGAGGGACCAGTATGCATTATAAATAGCCGGGATCAGGTTTTGCGACGCAAGACCGTGAGGCTAGTGAGGGTGTTATGGCAACATCGTGGAGTGAAGGAGTCAACGTGGGAGCGCGAGGACACGATGCGAGCCACCTATCCCTTCTAGACGAAGGTATGTGGTTTACCGCTTAATATTTAAATGATCAGTTTACATGCACGCTGCAGGTCGGTAATCATCGCATATGCAGCTGTGAGTTGTTATGATTGTCCGCACTTCGACGAAATCTCTATTAAGGAGGAGAATAAAGACCCAGAAATCCCCCAATTTTCTCAAAAGGGTAAAATGGTCATTTCGGTAAAAATCCAAAATTTTTCTAGATCTCGGATGACAAAACAGATTTCACCATTGGAATCATCTCGCAAAATCTAGCTACCATGTCGAATTTCGCCGACCTGGCATGTCGAAATTTCCACGCCGAGGTATCGCGCTCAAAAGCACAAAACGGGTTTGAGAGACATGTAATGTGACAAAAGTCACTCACTACATGTACTCATGTGACACATGTTGCATGAGTAGAAAGATGATGGAAATGAATGGCCTAGATTGTGTCAAGTGTCAAAAATCTAGAAGAAGGGACATGATAAGAATTTTGGAAATGTTTAATGATAATGAGACAAAAGATGAACAGTGTTCATCTTCTTCAAAAAGACCAAAAAACGGCAGTGTGCTGAAGGTGATGCAGTGAGCTTAGGTTTTGTGATTTTTAGAGAGAGAGAGAGCACTTTCTCTCTAGATTTCCGGTCGATCGGACCGTTGGTTCTCGACGAAGCAAGAAGTAAAGTTGCTCTACGCACAGGGCCACAAATGGGCACTGATTCGTGGAGTTCTCGATAACTCCAAGAGGTAGGATCTTTCCTACTTGCGTTATGCTTCGCTAAGAGTCGCGTAAATGGTTAGGAATGTTCTGAGGCTTGTTTTAGCCGTAAATTCGGTCTCAAAAGCTTTGAACCGAGTGGAGAAAATTCCTATTTGTGTTGCCGTGAACAGTGTCACTTGAGGGTTTCACTGTTCACATGAATAGTAACGTGAATATTTTTGTGTGAATTTTTATGATGTTGAGTGATTCGAAATGAATTGCTTGTGTTTGCACTAGCCCATGAGCTTGGTAATTTTGTACATAATGTGGAATTCTAATAACATGATTTATGTGATTTAATTATGTTAATATATATGCATGTGAATATATTAGCATGAGTTTGTTGAATCGCATCATGCATTCCATATGCACTGGGCACCCTAAAATATTAGGAGGAGTGCATGATATGAAATGAAACAAAAATGAAATGTTTGTAAAGGAATTTCGACAAAGATTTTTCAAGAATCGCTTTAGAGGGACGTCCAAATGCATCACTTCGGATGAGGACTATGACTGCTCTGAGAATTATTCAAAGAATTCGCCTGGAGGGTAGTCCAATATTTTACCGAACTCTGGGTGAGTAAGTTTTCAAGAACAAAAGCTTTTGTTGTTAAACTCGGGATATTTTTACTGCATATTGGCTTAGGCATGTGAGGAGCTCTGTGAGGATTCGAGACATGGGCCGGGCAATGACATTCAAGCAGGTTCATGAGGTCTCGCTTTTGAATGTGATTGTTTTCCATGCATGTGCACTTAGGTGGGGAGTAACCCATGTAGGAAATTATCACTGCTGGGCTTTGCTCACCCTGTCGAGAGATCACTATTTCAGGTACAGGGAGTGTGCATGAGGACGACGCTCACTAGAGGCCGTGTTTAGAAGAAAGCCGGGTTGTGGCTTTGGTATTCACTTTGTGGAACATGTATTAAAATTGTAAATTTTGATATTTGTTTTGGTTAAGAGTAATGTAATAACTCTTGAACTATTGTATATAGTTGATGTACTTGTGAGTATTAATGCAAGGGCCCAAGTTGCCATTAATTTACTTGCATGTGGACCTTGTGTGGTCATTGTAAACTTGTCGATAGGTTTCAGACTCCTAGGTAGAGCTCCCCATACAAAGGAGACTCTGCCTGATTTTTTATGAGTGGTGTCGGGTTACCCGACATCCACGAATATTCCGCGGGTTGACGGGTTGTCAACGGACACCCCGGTTTTGGGGCGTCACAAATTTAGACATGGTATTTTAGATATTATTTTTTAAATAAGCCAGACATATAGGAAAACCCCGATTCTACGGTAGATGAGAAGAGGTCTGTGAGTTCCATCATGCATGAACATAATATCTGATAGGGATGGGTAGAGATAAGATTTGTAAGCTTTTTAATAATGTTATTTGTTTGGAGAAGAAATCTAATAAGAAATTATTGTTATTTGTTTGTCCTTCAACCAATAATGGAAATTATGAAAAGAATTAAGGGTTTTTTTTTTCCTATATGTATGGTTTATTTAAAAAAATAATATACAAAATACGATATTTAAAACATAATATCACCTTCACATACTTTATTGACTAGGAAAAAGATGTTTGAAAATCGTGTTTTGAAGAAACGAGTTGACAATTTTTGTTGACTAGGAAAGAGATGTTTGAAAATCGTATTTTGAAGAAACAAGTTTTCTCAAAATCATGTTTTCAAGAAACGACTGCCAAATAATTTATTTCTTCAATTTAAAAATCTCTTTCAAAATACGATTTCTTCAATTCAAATTTTGAATTAAGAAAAGCCTTGAATATCGTCTTTCAATAATTTTCACACATAGAAATGGGGTTTTTTAGACATCTAGTTTAAAAAAAATAAAAAATCCTTCAAATACAATAGGTTTAAAAATATTTCTAAATCTAATGTAGTTTGTGTCACTTGGAAAGTGTTTCTTAAAGAGACACTTTTAAAAAATGTCTCTTCAAAAGACACTTTCTAAAATTTTGAAATTTTTAATTTACACTGAAAGTGTTTTTGAAAAAGACACATTTCTACTATTTCATTGAAAGTGTATTTTGAATAGACACCTTCATAATTCTGAAAATTTTGAATTTACACTGAATCGCTTTAAAGGGAACATATATTCGCACTATTTCTTTAAAAGTGTCTTTTGAAGAGACACCTTCATAATTTTGAAAATTTTCAATTTACACTGAAAGTGTCTTTTGAAGAGACATTTTTGCAATATTTCATTGAAAGTGTCTTTTGAATAGACACCTTCATAATTTTGAAAATTTTGAATTTATACTTAAAGTGTCTTTTAAAGAGACACATTTGCACTATTTCTTTGAAAGTGTCTTTTGAAGAAACACTTTCATAATTTTGAAAATTTTCAATTTACACTAAAAGTGTCTTTTGAAGAGACACTTTTTCAATATTTCATTGAAAGTGTCTTTTGAATAGACACCTGCATAATTATGGCATCTGAATTTACACTCAAAAGTGTCTTTTAAATGAATACCTTTGCACTATTTCTTTGAAAATGTCTTAAAGAGACTCACTCTTGAAAATTTTCAATTTACACTGAAAATTTTAATTTACACTGAAAGTGCTTTTTGAAAAGTCACCTTTACACTATTTAGTTGAAAGTGTCTTTTGAAAAGACACCTTCATATATTAGAAATTTTTTAATTTACACTGAAAATGTCTTTTGAAGAGACACCTTCATAATTTTGAAAATTTTCAAACTTCAATATGACGTGACTTGGTGATGTGGAGAAAACTACATTATATGTAGAATTATTTTTCAAACTATATTTTTTTAAGATTTATTTTTAATTTTTTATTATTTTTCGATAAAGCCCTGTATAGAAATGGGGAAAAGACTTGTGTTGAGAAGATTTGTGTTGATTTACTACTTAATTGGTCTAATAATTAGAAACGTTTTACGCACCGAATGGAAAATATATTGTCAATGCCGACCCTAGCTACATAACTAGACAAGTTAGGCAAAACATATGGACCCCCTTCAATTTTTGTCAATCAACCTCTTGTCATTTATCAGACATTGGCAAAACTGTTGGAAATTATTTTAATTAAGTGTCCCATTTTATTAAAAAAAAACAGAAGATAATCCTACATACTTGAAATTCTCTAAAATATGTGGAACATGTCTCAAAACGAGTAAGGAGGAATTATGTTTTAGGGTTAGAGGGGTTATCTATCTTAGATCCTTGATACTAAATAAACTATTAAACTTTTGATAAAAAATAATCAATCTAGTCCAATAGGGTTTGAATGATTCCCTGAAGTGAATCAATATCATCTCAAACTCGTAGGCATATGGATGAAGATTGATCATGGAAGAAATTCTAAATATCATATTGATGATCCTCAAATCCTTAGAAAAGAAATTCACCACCACAAGTGGATTAATAATGAGATAAAATGGGAAGTAAATAAGGGATAATTTAAAAAAGCCATGAGAATAATTTCCATATATATGATGTGAAAGGGCACTGGTTGTGTACCTGTCGTACGCCCAAATATTTGGCTAACCTTCACTAAGCATAAATCTACCAAATGGAACTAGACTTCATATAAATGATATATTATATTCTAGTAAATTCACAAGGAAATTGCTTAGCTTTAAAGATATCCGTAGAAATGGATATCACATTGAAACCATGAATGAGGCTAATACAAAATGTTTGTACACACTACAAGAAAATGTTATTGTGGATGAAAGTTTAGTGATGAATTGTAATTTCATCGTTAAAAGTAACTTTTACCGATGAAAATTTAACTTTTATCACTAATATTAATTTTTAGAAAATTAAGGATGAACTTGAAAAAATTTCATCATTGTGCACATGGTGAGTAACTCTGGCGTTTTTTTCTCCCGTGAAACACTTTGTACAAAAACATATATGCCTGCTTTATGAAAATATTTTAGATTTAAATATAATTTTTAGTAAATGAAAATAACTTCCTTACTAAAGTTAGATATTTTTATATATTTACTTACAAATTGTAAAACTAGGGAAATGGCAAAACGGTAATTTGTCGTTGTAGTACAGGTTGAAAACCTGAAATTTTCTAGATCCTGATGGATGAAAGCATCTCCCACCGCTGGATCTCATCTCAAAATTTAGCTACCCAGGCGAATTTTTGGTCGACTCAGACAAATGAATTTTCATCGCGGCGATAGATGTCGTTGGAAACTCAAAAATGAGATTTTTGAGAAAATTTTAAAATTTGGGTAATAATTTAAATAACTTTCATATAAGATAATCTGAACTTGAACCGGGACGAAATAAATTATTTCGGAACAAAAACGGACCCGAGCAAGGGGAGACACGTGGCGCGACGTGAGCCATGTATCCAAAGTATAAAAAGCAAGAAAATATCTCACTTGGGAAAGATCTCCCATTTCTGATTTTTTTTTCAAAGGTTAGAGAGAGAGAGAGAGAGAGAGAGAGAGAGAGAGAGAGAGAGAGAGAGAGAGAGAGAGAGAGAGAGACTGGAGAAAAGCCAAGAGTTCCTTCGACAATTTCTCGGGGTTTCGTCGGTCGGAATTTGTCGGGCCAATAACTAAAGTTCATTACCTTGACGAGGGCTACGTGTAGACACCAAAAATGAGATATTTTTCCGAAGATTCAAAAGAGGAAATTTGAGGGAAATCAAAGTTTTCGGGTTAGGAGGTGTTTTGAAGCTTCCTAACGGTGTTTCCTACGCTCCAAGAGGTAGGGATTCTTCCTATTTTGATTTTACTCCTACCTTTGGGCTGAAATGGGTATTTTTTGAAGCTAATATTGGGACTGATTTTCGGTCAATAAAAATGGGGAAATTGTACTAGTTTCCTTCATGGAAATTGTAGCTGTATCAGTGAACTTGATGTTAGGCTTTTGAATCACCCAAATTGGACCTCTATAACTCGAGTTATGGTCCATTTTCCGGGACTGCCACAAGCTACCCTGTTTTGACCCTATACACTATCTAGATTTTTGGATTGATTTTTTGTTGGGAAAAAGAGGGAATTTGACTAGTGTACGTATGGAAATTATAAATGTGATATGTAAACTTGTTGTAGGATTTCGAATCACCTAAATCGACCTCGTATAACCTAAGTTATGGTCATTTCGACTATTACAAAGATAGGTCAGCAAAGGTTTGTGTCCAGTTTTTGGGACTATTAGGGGACTAGTTTCTGAATCGAGTTCGAAACTATTATGTGGTCTATTATAGCTTGATTGTGAGGGTGTTGTTTCATAATATGGAATGACACGTATGTTGATGTTGATATATGCTTGCATGATATATTGACAAGAATGAAGTATTGTATGGACATTATATTTATTGATATAATTGTTCAGATGCATTGGTAATATGCATGAGTGGATAGTCCATATAACATTCATCATATATGTGACATGGTATAGACATACGATGCATCACATTCCATATTCACTGAAACATCACATTTCATACTGCGCGAAAGTGCATGGTTGGTAAATCAACATCGTTCGGCTGATTAGCGGGCCTGTAATGGACAACGTCCACACCGTGAGTAGCACGATTGATTAAAAATAGAAGAAATATAGTACCAATGTGAAAAGCCATAAAGTGTCCTCGGGCTTCATGGCCCACGATGAGACACAAAAAATCCACTACCCACAAAAAGACGCATGATTTTGAATATAAAATTATCATTTCGATGTATCATCCAAAAAGATTTTTGTTTATAAAAAAATAAAATTTGTTTTGAAAAATGATCATCGATGTCATTCTAATGACTCGCTTATAACACATAGGTTTAAGCGTTGTGTGAGGGAGTCAGAGAGGACTCGAGCGCATGATACATGGGGAGTTGCATCTCATTTCATAGCATGACATGTAGGATTCTTTATAGAATTGGCATGTTCTTGTTGGAATGTGAATGAGAAATGTTGAGTGAACATTGCATGTGCACTTAGGTGGGGAGTAACCCTTGTAGGAGCTATCCTTACTAGGCATTGCTTACCTGCTGCCGACCCTTCGTGCAATGGTGTCATATGCAAAAATGACTTCATCCGATCGCATGCATAATAAAGCCGTGATGTGTAAATTGTATAACCGGCAATCGCTTCTTTGTGCGCAAGTGCACTTTGTCGTATCGCTAACAGCGCTGTACCTAAGTACGGATATCGATCCACAGGGAGAAGTGTGTTGAATACTGGAATTGGCTCTACGATATTATCTGGACTTAGACTTTTAATGAATTTCTAATTAATGTAGAGAACTAAAACTAAATCTAAATGACTTGTAAAATTACTTTTAGGAAAACTAGGGTTTTGCCTCCCCCTGCCACATTCGATGGATTTTTACCTAGAGGAATTATTAATGATTTCTTGTCGATTTCGGTGATCGTGCTCTACTTAGATATCCTCTCCTCGAGGTATGGATCTGTCTGCCATAGGGTCAGCACATCTTGCCCCAACCCTAGACTTCGAAACGCTTAAATGCTAAAACCCTAATCGCCACACTCGGAACCGAGATATCTCTATTCATAGATTAACCAAGTGTAGCTCTACTAATATCCTTGGGAGTCCTAATCTCTCGATCTCGATTACCTAGCAAGATCGTGTCAATGTTGGCTAGACATTACCATGAAAATAAACCACAAACATAGAGCAAGTCGATATAGCTCATGAATAAACTGAACAAAATAGAATTAAACCCTAATCCATGCAACTGTAGTAGGGTTCAACAAAAACCCTATAAATAAATCTAGAACATAATGAAAGATATTACAAACATTGTTCTATAAATCATTAATAGTTCGAGAAGAGAAATATAAAGACAAGAGTTTTCAAGATCTCTCGGGTCACTCTTGCTTCGTGTTCCACTCCTCGTCTATACTTCACTCGCTGCCTAGAAAATTGGATCTCCCATGCTTTTATAATTCCGCCAGAGGGTCAGCGAACGTGCCGTGACATCGCAATGTCATGACGTTGGAACGTCGGCGATGTCTGCTGGTCTTCACTTCTTCTTTTTCACATCTCCACAAAGCTTTCGAAAACCACCATATTCAATTGTTCACAAAGACCAAAAAATCATATAGGGCAATAATGCACTTTATTAATATATAAAATATAACTAAAACGGCGAAAGACGTATGACATGATGCTTTCTGACACTCATCACACCCTCAACTTAGCTTCTTGTCATTCCTAAGCAAGCAAGAAACCGACTCTAAACCAGACACATAAGAAAATAACATACTAAAACTCAATGACACGAGTGTGATGCACATGTTGCCAAATAAAAGTATCAAAATGAACTAAACTCACAAATCTTGCCCTTTGTTTCTAAATTCAGAGGATCCTTAAGGTTGTTCGACTTTCGAAATAATTCAGATGAACACAGTTCGGTTGACAAGTGATTCAACCTCCTAGGTTTTCAATGGCCTTTCCCAAGAAGTCTATGTGCATTTAATGCATGATCTCTAGCATATAACTCAGATCCGGTACCCCCAAACTTGATGTGTATATAAAGGCGTATTTTGTGATGTGTATAAAATTATGTAGAAAAAATAAAAAAGAGCGCCTATTATGCGCAAGTATACGCTTGTCAAGTAATAAAGTGTATCTAAGTACGGATATCGATCCACAGGGAAAATGGGGAATGCTAATTACCAAAATTAGAATGCTTCTCTAATATCCAAACAGTCAAATCGATGGATTGAAACGAAAATTAAACTAAACTAATGAAAACTTAATCGTTTTCAACAAGTCGCGCAACTAAGGGATACCAAGAGATAATAAAGTTCTAGGTATTTGGTGCATGTGAAACAATCCTCCTTTGTTTAGCCAAATTCCATTCTATTAGGTTCTGAAAAGGCTTCCCGGCGCGACTTGCTCAATTTAATTATAAGCCTCTCTCGAGGTCGGATAACCTACCAAATAACACTAGGTCTTTTGCTTCTTAGCTCAACCCCAAGCATTAGAGATGCTTTAAGATCTAAGAATCTCACATGCCTCCTAATTTAAGGTAATTTCTACACTACCAAGCTAATTAGGTTGATTCATCTATGTCTAGTTCATTACTCCCTTCTCAGATTTCGCAAAGAACCACTCATCATATTGAAATTAGCTAGAAATCAATATGTAAATAGAACCAAGTATGAATCAATAGATAGACAATCATAGAGAAACAATAGAAAAAGGAAAATTGACGAAAAAATATGATATTCATGTCCAAAATCAACCAAAACCCTAGACTACAAAGTTAGAACATAATAGAGGTTTGATACATCATAAACTTAGGACAAAACATGAGAAAAGAGAAAGAAGAAACTCTAATGATCAAAATGATGGTGATTCTCGGATTTTCTTCCACAATTCTCATGATCTTCTCCCAAATCTTCAAAAACAGCTCACAACCTCTTCCTTGGTCCCAAAGTGGACAGTCCCTTCTCCGAGCCGCCACCATTTTGTCTCCTCAGTTTCAGTTTACAACCTCAATTCTAGGGCTTAAATAGGTCGGTAAATCAACTCCAAACCAACCCCGAGACATATTGTATTGTGACGTCGGGATCTTTAGCGTTCTACGACTTTCTACATTAAGTTTTCTTGTTTGCATAACCGTAAGACCATAACTCATCAGAAAGCCGATTTTGGTGCTCTTGGATAGTTAGAAAATTAGAGTGTAGAATCTATATGAAAGAACACTTTAGAAATGATGATAAATACGTAAGTTACAAAATTCTCCAATTGATGTTGCTCTCTGTGTTCTTATTCCTCTGTAAGTCATAACCTTGATCTTTGAAGTCGAAATGGAGTGAATAACGTCTCTTTGGAAAACTGAAATATCTGTCATAAATATAAATAGTTTAGCCTTGCTGTAATCATGTGGCTCATCTCAGCTGGTATTTGCCCTTGCTACGCTGTCGTTTCGATTTTTAATTTATCTCTTTGTTTTTTGCTCATATGTGTTCATGTGACCTAATCCACAAGTGAGCATTGAAGATGAATCATTATTACCTCGTGACTACTAAACATATAAGCCAAAACTATATTGATAAATAGTGTGAGAAACATGCTCATCCCATCAAACTTAAATGCACATGTACAGCTTGGAGAAACAAACCTAAAACATAACAAAAACACCTAAAGATAGATATAGGTATGAGTGGTGCTTGTAGTACAAGTTAGAAATCTTGGAAGGTGTAAGAAATATATTTAGCCAAATTTTGGATCCCAAGAACCTTTATCACATCTCACAAGATAGGCATTCAAATGGTGATGTTGATCGAATAAGGTTTTTTACGAGCCTCGATAGATCTTTCTAAAGGGACTTGGTGCAAATGATGTTTAGGTCTGAGTATAGACTAAGGTTCGAATGCTCTTCGGCTAAACTCAACTCACTCTATTTGAAGAAGGTGACAGAAATGGGGATAAAGCATGACTGTCATAAAACCCCAGCAAACTAAAGATTCAGGAACCAATGGCTAGGAGGTTTTAGAAAGAGTGTCATCACCAAGCGGAGATCCATTGGTGACTTCCCACCCGATTGGTTAAGGGCACGGACATTTAGTTCTCGAACTTCACCCGAACACTCGACTAAAGCAAGCACACATACAGTAGCTCACTTATTGTTTCCTTTTTCTTTCTTTTAGTTCTTTTATTTCTTTTCTCTTTTTCTTTTTCTTTTCTTTTTCTTTCTTTTTATTTTCTTGCATTTTATTTATTTTTTCTTTTTGGTTGGGGCACATTGGCAATCCTCTTTATTGAGGTGTCCATCACTATATTAAAGTCCTCATGAGGGGTAAAGTTCAATTTTGAGAAAAAAAGAGGTTAGACCAAAGTGTATAAATGAGACCTAGTGTGTGTCTTCAGGAGTTTCATTAATAAATAGTTTCTTACAAATCAATAATTGTTCAGGCTAAGTCTCCCACAACGAATACACTCAAGTCTAAATAAAAGAAATACAGTATCCCAATTTGACTAAAGAAACAGTTGACCTCAGAAACAAATGCGTTCTTCTCAAACAATTACTGAGCTAACTCTGCACTCATATGAGACACAAATATTAGCAAAGAAGAAAAGAAAACACATGCAAATAACAGCCAAAAAAGCTAAAGAAATAATTAAAGCGGTGAGATGCAAAACGGTTTTTATATTTTGAATTACTGAATTCATCCCCCCAAGCAGATTAAACATTACTCCTCGTGTGAGCAAGCAAAATCGATGTGGTATATAAGTTTAATTGAGTCTCTCCGAGTTGCTCCAATGGTGTAACAAGGCTTTGGAGGCAAAGGTGTTGAAGGGATTAGATTTTAGTTCCCGAATGAAAGGTTTGAAATAGGAATAATATATACAGTAATGAAATGAGAGAGATCTTTGGCCCGATTTCCTTGTTCAATTTTGTTTCTTCAGACCTCCAAGATGCTATAAGCTGGTAATGTTATCCTTCATGTGACTTGATTACGGCTTTGAAACATTCAAAAACACAAAAAAGGCAAGCAAGAAAAATTTATTCAAAGCAAACTCAAAGTAACTAAAAAAAAAAAAAGTAGAAAACTTGACTAAGATTGGTTTGCCTCCCAAGAAGCCTTCATTTTCTAGAGTCATTTGACTGCCCAGGAACTACGAAGGGATGATGATACCCTATCATCAGTTTCTAGAAGCTTGATGGTGTGCTCAATTAATGGCAGCACATAATCTAAGTCTTTATTTTTCTCTTTATATATATATATATCATATATATATATATGCTATATATATATATATATATATATATATTTTTTTTTTTTTTTTTGTCTTCACAAGGTTCCTTCGTTTGGTTGTTCAATTGAATGATGTGCTCATACCTCTCTCGGAAGTTGGGGTCATCTTCTCATTTTCAATCTCATACATCACTATGGTCATCACCAGGTGATCTTTACAACTTCATCTTTTACCTTTCATATGATTACGGAGAAGTTGACTCTTTCATATTTCTGCTAGAAGTCTTGAAGTTTATCATTCTCCTCTTTAGACATCTAGTTCTTCATTACCACATGGTATTCTTCATTCTGGCTCCAATTTTCTTCTTTTGTATTCACTCCAAGAGTAGATGGTGAACTCCATGTTGTCCTTAGGGACATTTAATATATTCTCTTGTTCTGCATATATTTTCCACTAGTTCTTACATGCTCATACTCTCTCTTCTTATTTAGGTTGTTCTTTCTCAAATGTAAGTTGGTACCAAAGTTACTCAAGCTCTTGGTGGCATAGGCTGGTGAACATTATAGTACCATGATTCCATGAATTGGGCTTGAGATATTACATTCAGCGTGACTCTTCAATTCAGCCATGGCTACCTCTAACTTTGTAATTCTCTCATGTGGGTTGACTTATCTCATTTGGATCAAAGGAAACCTGACAGCCCAACAGAGTTGTCCATCTCAGCACTAATCTTTAAATTTAGGTTGTGTCATGGTAGATTAAACAGGCTCTTCTTAATTCATCATAAGCTTCTTCTGGAAGCATTCTTCTGGACTTGTGGAGATTGAAGGTGGTATAACTTGTATTCCATGAGTGTTTGAGCCATCAAATTATGATTGCTCAAGTATGGGGGTGCCTCCATATTAGGCATAATTCATTGATGCATATGGTTGCCACACTTGACTCCTCACTTGAGTTGTCCTTTCTTTTTTGCCTCATTAACTTGATTGTAATTCTTAGTTGCTACTCTGGGTGACTAATGCATTTGCTTCAGTGATCGCTCAGTGGTTTTAATAAAATTTATGCAAGTATCAAAAACAAAAACCACGATATATACATAAAAATGTTTGATATTAAAGAAGCACTTAGTATTGATGGCTGTAGCTTAAAACTGATTTTCTACGATATCGCATAAAAATTTTAATAGTGGCGTGATGTGTGAATTAACATAATTAGTTGAGGTGCCTGCTCATAGTGCGATCGTATCAAATGTCTGCATTGCCTAAGTGGAGATATCATTCATGGGAAAATATGTTTGAATGATTGACTCTATGATATTATCTGGACTTAGACTTTTGCCAGATTTTGTAATTAATGTGAAGAACTAAAACTAAATCCCAATGACATAAATTACTTTTGTAGCTTGGGTTTGCCTCCCTTGCCACATTTGTTGGTTTTGCCGAAATTATTCATTCAATCTGTGGCGTTGCCATGCGGAATTGATCATGCCTACGAGATATCCTCTCTCGAAAGTATATCCGCCTATCTCCCCAATAGTTAGGCGCTGTCTTGCCAGACCACGGACTCAACGCTTAAATGCGAAACACTAATAGCCACGCTCCTTAGTGGGATATCTCACATTAAAGATTGACCAGTGTCACTCTACTAATATCCTTGGAGTCTAACTATCTCGATCTCGGTTACCGGAAGAGTCATGTGTGTTGGCGGACATTATAAATAAACCATAGACCTTAGAGCAAGTGGATATAACTCCATGGACTCTCGCTGAACTAAATCTGATTATATAGCTGTCGTGCAAGCGCGAGGGTTCAGCAAAAACCCTAGAAATAAATCCTCAACATAATAAAAGTTATTACAAACATTGTTCTATAAATCATTGAAGTGCTGGGAAATACAAGACTTAAAAGTTTTCCACGATCTTAGGATCGCTCCTGCTGTGTTCTGCTCTCCCTCGTCCGGAAATCGTCTTTCATTTGCCTCGAAGGATTTGATCTCCGTGGCACCAATAGTGCAAGCGAGATTAACGGAACATGTCGCGTCGCCCAATGTTGGAACTTCATAGTGTTAGCCGCGTCGCGGCGTTGGATGTTGATTCTTCACTTCTTCTTCTTACATCCTCACCAAAACTAAATGCCATATTCACGTACAAAGTAAATATATATGGGGCGTATTATATTTAATATATAAAATAGGAATTAAAACGAAGTAAAGGCAATTTATGACATATGAGTGTTTTGGACACTCATCAACACTATGAAGAGGCCCCGACCTGGTTTTGATAAATCTTTTAAAGTGTGGGTGACTTGTTGCCTTATATTAATTTTGTATAAAGTGCGGTTAAAATTCATTTGGACTATTTCTTAAATAGTTGGGTTTGTAAAATGGTAAGAGATTATTGATTGGACTGCTACGAATTGTATTTAATTATATTATTCTCATATTTTAACTTAAATATGGATAGTGATTAATTATGTAGGATTGTGATTATCATATTAGACTATACTATCACAGTATTTGCAGTTGATGGATGATCAAGCGGATTTAAGTTATGGAGTGTCACACAAATTGATTTTGTCAATAAATATATTATTTCCAATTAAAATTGTTGTAATAGATAATAAAATTCGTTTGTCATTAATAAATAACAACAGAAAATATCTCATTACTATAAAAATAATATAATATCCAATTTTAGACTTTCTCTTTTATATATGTATTATAATATTTATTTAGTTGATAATAAATATTAAAGCGGTATAAAATTGAAGACTGAGATATATTGCCTTAAATGAAATGTAAATTTGTAATATCTCTTTGTTATGAATAATAAAAAGATGATTATTTTCCAATAATTAATGATGCATAATATGATAGGAAAAAAGCAGCAATATATAATATAAAAAAATGAATCCATAGTTATTGTCCAAACTTATAAGTAATACAATTATTTTTTTATTAGATAAAGTTATCTATGAAAGTCATATATGATATTGCATTTAAGTTAGTTATGAATATACAACAACCATCTAATTTAATTTCTCATTCAAAATCATACTTTGTCCTCTAAGTAAAATTATATTATAGTATTTATCATAAAAAATTATATTGTAGTATGCAACTATTTAGTATAAACCAACCAAATGTATGTTTAATTATTAAATAGATTTTATTAATTATTCATTGAATTTTATTGAATTAAATAATATAATTCATTTTTTATTTGTATAAAATTTTGAATAATACTTTGTGTGTAAAACTATCTTCAATATATGAATTACAAGTTAAATGATATCACACTAGAGATATGTAAACATTTCAATACTAATACAAATTATTCTTACATTAATTCATTTTAAATGATTTATTGTTTGATATTTGGATACCAAATTTAATATAATAGGAAATTGATTTTATATAAAATATGACGTATATAAGATATCTTGTGTGTGTGAATATATGTAGTTTATAAGTTCAAATAATAATATCATCTGTATATTGTACCAATATGTTTTACATCTCCAATATGCTATTTTACAAGTTAAAAACATATTATGTGTATGTATATTATGTACATGACAATATTTTGTTGTAAAGTATCGATGCATCTTGACAATAAAGATTATATTAAATAATCTATTTGTATTTTTTTATTTGTACCTTTAATTAATAATAATTATCTTTTCATTATTTAGTTATCTGAGACCCCAACATAAATTATAAGTTATGCACAAATGTAGTAGTTATTAGCTATTTACATTTTAGTATTTTTAAGTGCAGATGATTTTAACCATCTTTAATTTATATTTAATCTTACTTTAAATTTTCAATGTTTATTTAAGATTTGCATATAGTATCCAAATTGTAGAACAATCTCT
This sequence comes from Tetrastigma voinierianum, assembly GCA_016808115.1. NCBI lineage: Eukaryota > Viridiplantae > Streptophyta > Magnoliopsida > Vitales > Vitaceae > Tetrastigma > Tetrastigma voinierianum. The sequence goes on along the minus strand of JAEQBH010006329.1, from coordinate 12,465 downwards.
TTAATATTGTTTAATTGTTTCTTAAGTGTTTTTTGTATTGAAGAATTTTGTTTCTAAAAAATTGCAAAAACAATAAAATTGCCGAAATGGTTCAAGGAAGCCTGAAAATTTTTATAGATCTTGGATGATGAAATGGACTTCACCGTTGGATTCGTCTTGCGAAATCTAGTTACCTAGAAAATTTTCGTTAAATTCCGAGACAATTGGAATTTTCACGTTTTTCGAGACGATTAGTATAATGAATCAGAGGCGGATTTGGAAAATTTCAAAAGTTGGGAAATAATTTAGTAAAGTTAGTTTTAAAATAAATTGTTTTGAGGTAAAGCAGTTTTGGACAAGTCGGGACACGCATTATGGCATTCAAGTAAACAATTAGTCATTAGTGACAAAAGAAAATGAGGGGAGGAGACTTATTTTGGTTTACGTGAGAGGAGACGAGAGATAGTGAAACTCCAACTATCTCGTCAGGTTAGGTTGCTTGGTTTAGTGGGCCGAACAAATTTCATCACCTCAGAGATACGTGTGAATTGTCGAAAACACGGGTTCGCCTGGGATTCAAGTGGGAGTTAAAAATCAAAGGTTTTTCGGTTTAAGTGTCCACGGGACTTCTGAGTTTCAGTCTGAAACTCAGAGGTAAAGGATTCTTTCTACTTTAGTTTATTTTCCATTCTAGGGGTTGTTTTGTTGAGTTTTAATGCCCTAAGGAGCTGTTTGGAAAAATAATGGGTTATGGGAATAGTGTCCTATTTTGACCCTATATGATGTCAGTTTTTTACGGGCTGATTTTAGAAGTTAGAAAAAGGGAAATTTGGACTAGTATCATTCAATTGTAGCCTATATAGGAGCTTGATGTTAGGCTTTTGAATCTTAAATTGGACATCTATAATCCAAGTTGTAATTAAAGTTTTCAGGCGCTTACAAGTTGCCTGTTTTGAACCACATGTCCAGTCACAGGGACTGATTTTTAGTTTTAAGTGAAAATTGGACATTCTAGTATCCTCAAGGGCTTTGTCTATCTAGAGAACTTGATCATTTGGCTTTTGAATCACCCCAAATCGGACCTCTATAACTCAGTTATGAATTATACGTTTTTTAAAAATTGCTATGGTTTTAGGTTGTTTAATGATTTGTGTCTAGATTTTGCTAATCGGTATATGAGTTGTAGTATGGCATTTGCTTGATTCATTGATATACTTGGTTGAAATTGTGTTGAAGTCAAATTGTGTGTTCTAATGGTTTGGCTTGTGATGTGTTTACATTATTATGAACAAGGCCATTGCATGGCTTGGTTGTGAAGCTATTTGTGGACATGGTGTCTGAGTCGCCTAAGTATAAGGTAAGTCATTGCTTGATTGGTGATGACTTGTAGATGTCGATATATGTGTATATTATGTGACATGTATTGTGTGTTTATTTGGAAATTGTATATTAATTGATATGATTGTCCAAATGATGCATGGAGTATTATGCATGGTTTAAAATGTCCATATATATATATGGCATGGTATAGGCATAGAATGACATAATTGTTCATATGCATAGGGACATATTAAAATGGGTGCATGTTCATGGTGCTAAATCAATCATTCTTGGTAGTGGGTGGTGAACTGATACTTTGGACTGCCATCCCGATGGAGTCTCACAGTTAACTTTGAATAAAATTTGTTTATCGGAAATTGTCAATGCTTTTCATCGTCGTTTATCAGAACTTTCGTCTTTTGATTAAAGAGATTTATTAGAGACATCCGATGCTTTTGAATAAAGCTATTGCTCGAAGATTGTCAGTGCTTTGAATAAGCGAGTTTATCGAGGATATCAATGATTTTTAACAAAGCTTTTGTTTGGTTAAGTCATTACATGAAACATAATGACAAGTTTTTTACACATGACATAAGCATGTGTGTGAGGTTAGTGAGGACTCGTGTTAAAGGCATGAGTGAGTGGCTTCATTCCTTGGCGTAGGCATTCCAAAGTAGGCGCATTTTACTCGAAATGTTTGATTGTGTAGACATAGTATGTGCACTTAGGTGAGGAGTAGCCACTTTGTAGGAATTATTCTATATTGGCCATTGCTCCTTAGTATTGGGTTTTCGAATCAGGGGGTGTGCGGGGAGGCGTTGATGTTCTCGGTAGTGGTTTTCAGGGAAGCGGGATCTTGGCACAGTCATCTTTTATAGGCTACTTAAAGCAGGCTAGTTTTTAACTTATGTTTTGTATAAAGAGTGTTGTAAAACTCTTGGATATTGTGATGTAGTTGCTGTATTGGGGATGGACGGATGGACTACGTGTAGTGCGTTATTGTATGTTGAGACCACTAGATGGGTTATGGTTATCATCTTAGATTATATAGGTTGTATATTTGGGTAGAGCTCCTTGAACAAAGGAAGACTCTACCACCTGTTGAAAATATGGATCGATAAATGGGACACAATAGTGTAGTATTATTAGGTTACCTAAAATCCACAGGGAATTCCACGGCGACGGGTTTTCAATGGGATAAAGTAAAAATTGAAGCTAGAATTTGGGAGAAGTGAAAGATTGTGCATTCAGCGGTGGCGCAGCAATGGCCTATAGCGTAATAACAGTCTGGTGATGGCCTAAAGCTGTAGCTACAGTGGTGTGGATCTCCCCATGTACGTGAAACAGACTAGTGACCTTTGTTTTGTAGACCTCTCAGTGGAAACAAATTTATCGGATAGCCGTGAAGGACATTCAGGAGTTAGGGGCGAACCATTATGATTTCAACGATATGTTGGACATGCTAGTTAGACGAATACCTTGCACATGAGGCATTGTTCTCTGTCAGGAGAGTCATGATTATCGATAATGCATTAGATGGTGAAGGATATTATGATATCTGCGTCTGAAATTGGTAATAAATCAGGTCATGACCTCTGGATTTGAGGTAACGTGAATAGACAACGACACTGAGATATAGTCAATGCGTACAATGAGGTCCAACTTCTCAGGGTAAGCTCATTGTTGAGGCCCATTGTCAATATCGTGATGCCGGTGAGATGATTTTAAGTGGACTGGGATTTGTGAATCTCTGAGTCAAGCAGGTCGTCATTTATGGATGAGTGTTGATTCAGGCAGTGAGTTAGAATTGGCATTTAGCGGGAGCGACATTATCGCCAGTGTAAAAAAGCTTTGGCTTCTGGAAGAAGCGACGCTATTGATTGGATCACCTGCATTGTTCTTTCAAGTATATCCAGTTTCTGGGCTGGTTCGTGGAGGTTTACGAATGGTATATCATACATTTCCTTTTCTATCCTTTCTGAATGGTGGTGTAAATATCGCGATAATCGGAATGGTTCTAACATCGACCAATAATTGAAGGGAAGAGATCTTTGATAATCTTACGTCAATCTTATGGTAAAGGTTGTTTGCAACACTCCCTTATCTTTGACGATGATGCCATTATTAACCATCTTGGCGCCATATGATTGGTGAACGATTGGGGTAAATGGGTGGCGATCTGCGCACTCGATATAGGCGTTACGATTGGAAGACTCCATATTGTCTGCCGGTGGTGGAGTCTTATGCCCGTATTAGTGGTGATTATGATCAAAAACTCTGTGTGCCATCCGATTGTTGTGGATGAATCATCGACCATCTCAGATCGCCATGGCGGCTTTGATTGATCTTCGTTCCACGTCCATTATCTTCGTCTTCGTGCTCGGATGGTTCGAGATCGATTCGTCTTCGGGGTGATCGTCTTGTTCCGACGGTTCGTTTAGATCGTTGTGCGCCTTTTTCGAGATGATCGTCTTCGCGCCGATCGTCGGGATGTTATTATAATGGGGATCGGTTGGTACGTCGCGCTCGTCTTCTCGGCGGACTCAGTCGCGTAGCTGGTTGGATCTCGTCGTTCCTCTGATCGGTCGGAATCACGATCGCGTATTGTAACGTGCGAACATCCGCTCTAATGATGCGTGGATCGTTGTCGGCGGAAGTTAAACCGTCAATGACCCGATCGTTGTTGAATACTATGGTGCCAGCGTGGTTAACTCGACCGCCGGTACCGTTTTAACCGTTCCGAATTTGGTGTATCGGCAAAACAATTGTGTCCGTCGCGAACGACGCGGAAGGGATGCAGTTAACACAAGACCGCCTCCGCGTAATCCGCCGACGCGAAAGTTAACGTTCGAAGCGATCGCGATCGGTGGTCTAATGCAGCGTCCTGTGATACCTTGTCTGGTCAGCGTACCGATCCAGTTCCGTTAATAGCCGTCAGCCGGAAGTGGATAATGGTAACGACATCACTCCATTGAGTCCCCCTTTTCTGAACCGATTGCGAAAATCGGTAGTCTTCTTTATGGGGCTGCCAAATCGATAATACCATTTCGCGGCAACGGTCCTAATATTATACAGCGACCACCGGTCCACATACGACTAAAAATAGTCACATAAATTTATCCTATAAATACAAAATCTATATCATGACCTGAAGTTATTACATCGCTCTTAATGCAACAATATATTAAAAGCCCAATATTTTTCTAATATAATACGAACGATCAGTACAATCATTTGCTTCATATCCCAGCCTCAGAGGAGCAGTATACTTTTATGTCCTGTGCACAGAGAGGTCCCGACGGTTAAAGACTATTGATAGAGATCAAGTCCTCTGAGGGCTCTTCCCTTTAAGTATATGATGGTCAACAAACCAGCACACACCAACCTAGGACATGTCTGTAGAGTCTGTGTCATGAATGAGACACGACTCATCATGCCCCACTCACCTACTCCTCTCACACATGATAGAACCCCATGCGTGATAAAACCTTTATTTTCCGGATCCATTAATCATCATTTTATAAAGTCGTTTCATTTCTTTTTCAAATCCAGGCTTTTGGATGATCCCTTATACAATCATTTATTTCATGACAAGCTTTTGTTTTATAAACTCATACTATAGTTTATCTTGAAATTTATAAATTAATTAAGTGTTGATAATATATATCTTTTGTGACGCGATTTTGAATCTGCCTCTGGATGTAAACCGACCTTTCTGAATTATTTCACGACCAGATTGCTCAACATAAGTTCAGTTTTCTACGAAATTATCTACCCCTATTTAGTGCCAAACGATCGTTTCATGCTATGTACAGTATGAAGACTCAATATGGACTTTGTTTCCATTGCGGTCTGCCATGACACCATTAAATGTGGTTATTCAACCATGCAATAGTGGATCTCCGTGGACTTGTTAAAATTGCTGATCACATTATTATAGATTCGTGTGAGGTTGCATTGTATGTTTATACCAATGATGTCCTTGCGTTGGCCCGTTCGCGCGTGCATCGAGTCATGCACCGATGTATAAGACCTCCACGTGGTTTTTGTGTACCTTGCGCGTGTTTTATGGACGCTCTGTCTATTACAAAGTCCATACAGCATTTCGTTCAGCATTAATCTCTAACAACGTCAGCCTTCTTGTTTATCATCGCATTTCATGTCGGCGCCGACAACGTTGTGACATCGTTTGAATACTATGAACGATAGTATCGCGCCGATCCGGCTATCGTGGCTGTGCTGTCGTTCCGACGTATGTGGCCATTGTCCGCGATACATCTATATTCGATGTGGCGACATGTTGGCGAACAAATATGGCGCATCTGCCGAAATGCAACAGTCGATCACTGTGCGTATTGCCAACATTTCGTCGAGTCACCACTGACCAAGTGGCCATTTTTATCATTCTGGTAATTCGCGCTATCATGTACTTTGAATAGCTACAACTTGCCATGTAATGGCGGCGATGCCCCAGCTCTCCGTCACCCGGCAACGATTCGCGCCGCGTTTGGCGGCGTCGTTTTTCAAACCGAGATGTGTTTTAATTGTCAGTGCCAAACATCATCTGGTGAAGTTCTGGGCTCGAAACTTTCAGCAAGATCCAAGAACACTGACGGAACCGGACGATCATCTTCTCTTGTCTTTTTTGGTTTATGTGGTGGGCGTGAGGCCCGCTTTGCGCCGCAGCGTCCATGACGAGTCGGGTTGTTTCACGTACCGAAATAGTGTAATCTTGCGTCTCGATTCGATTTATTTTCGTGGACTAACTCCAGTGTTCCTGTCTGAGTTTTGAAAATTTCCATTCTTGAGGTTCCCTGAATGCTAACTTTAAAAATTGTAAGTTCCCATATGAATTCGTGTGCCAGTTGCTGATTTTGATAGACGGACTCAGCGGCGGAGTTCTTTTTCGTCATCCCAAAATACAGAAGTTCTAGAGCTGTGACCATTTGACGATTAATATTAATTGCTATGTGCTGAAATTTTCCGTTTTGAAGTTACAATGGGGACTTGTCTCCTTTAGGATCTCCGGGCTATGCCACTCAAGCCTATAAGATAATGGTGGGAGAAGTTATAGAAGGTAACAGTGGAGACATAATATCATTCAGTTACTGTTATCTTTTCATGGATTCTCAGTATTCAAATCTAACCTTGACCTGGTCTTATTGGTGTTGGTCACATGTTCTCCCAAGTCGATACTTACATACCTCTTGATCACATAATTTTATATATATCTATGTGGTATAACCAGATGTGATAATAGTTAGTTAGTTTGCAATGACTATCATTGTCTTTGACATGGTGTTGCTAAGTTCCTGATTCTTGATTAATGATTATGGAGATGTGAAGAGCGATCAAAAATTGGGATGTGGACCAGCATTTCTGCCTATGGATGGTGTTGAACTCTGAAGTGGAGTTGGAGGATTGTAGCCCTAGAACGTTTCATAAAGTCCTTGATAGACTTGGATCCCATAAGTGGAAAAATGATGACACTATAACGGTGAACATATATTGATAAATTAATTTTTGAATATTGCAGAAAGTTCCGCATTGGGCGATGGTGGAACCATGGCGGAGGCTCGTAGAATGGATGGAGAATTTACACAATAGAGTGTCATTACTTATAAGTGTAAATATCGTTCTGGAAGTCACATAGTTGATGGTCACGAATACCATCATACATTTGGTACGCAGGCAAAGTGCGGTGGAACCTCTGTTAAGATGGTTGAGCGATGAGACCATTGGCGTATATCATCGTCGTCGTCGATCGATTTATCGAAGGAAGGTTTGAGATGGTGAGGTTGTGGCGGATGATGATCTTGTGAGTGGGTGAACGTGAGTTATTATGGATTCAAATCAGTGAAATTGTTATTGCATTCTTTGAGTTGTTTTTCTTCATCTGAGCAGCATTGGTTGCTGGAAGGAGGTGGTTACTGTTGGTGAGGTCTGTGATCTTTGGCATCGGTTCCAGATAACGGTGTTTGATTCAGCGTAAACTCGGAAGCCGGAAGGGAGGATCTCTTTTATCGAATGGTTTAAATGGCTTTCGTTGTCTTCAATAGTTGATAATGCCGGTTTTATTCTGATTCAATCGAAGACGCAGTTCTTCCCAACGTTGTTATTCTCTGTCATCATGAAACTATAGAACTGCGGATACAATCTATTTATGTTATATGGTCACTATTGGGATTACCATTTTGAAGTTAGGAAGTGGTGAGTGATTCACATTTTATTATATAAACGATTCCATATTATAATTCTTGCTGTCTTGTGTGATGAATAGCGCGGGTGTATTCACTAAACATCTTGTTCAGTGTTTCGTGTTGGCTCCGCGCCGTGTTTCAATGCCGGTGGTTAGATGATAAACGCGACCTTCGAGTCGCCTTGCCGATGAGTCGTCGAAGTCAGACATCCCATTGTTTGTCTTTGTGAGTGCGGGCTTATTCCATTCCAAATACAAGCTCGTATGTTATATAGTCACTATAGGGGATACATCGTGGATAGTTAGGAGACAGGCAGTAATGAGGTGGTCTATTATGAGGGGCCCACAATTATTATATAACGCTTATGTTATGCATATTAATTGTGGCATAATGCTTGTCGTGATGAATAACGTAGTGTGTCCCACTCGCTTGTCTTGACTGAGATTGACAACCATTGCCATCCGTTACCAATAATCGGAGTCGTGGGTCGATGGCGTTACTCGACCTTATGGTCTTTGCCCGGATGAGTCTGCCGTCGTTCGAGTTATCACATTAACTTCGATGAATCGACATTCCGTTCGCGTCAGCGGTTGTTTATTCAATTAATAATATGGTATTCAACGCGTTAATCGATCAAATGTGGTTGTGGTGTGAATCGTGCTGGCACCAACGTCGTGATTATTCATGACCTTCGCGACCAGCGACTATGTGCTCTTGAGCCGGGTGTGGGTATCATCATGTATCGAGGGCGATGCTGACGTTGGGCGTATTGTAGGCATGTTTGAAATGGTTTAGGCAGACATTCCTTGTTGGACTCTTCCGTGTCTCGATAGTATCCTTAACATGGCATCGGGCATTTCTATTGAAATTACTTGGTTTTCTTTCATAAACGCTCGAAACATATGAAATTAATCGAAAGAATAAGAGTGTTGTTTGGTTGATTAACATCAAACGGAGTTTTGTGTTCTCATGTTCCCAAAAATCTTGAAACTTTACGGTAAGATCCTGTTTTCATGATCCGGAATTTAAACCTTTTCTCGAGCGGTTGGTATTTTCCATGTTCTAAAAAAACTACTTTCTGAACATTTTTCAAGTACAACTAAACGTATTTAATTTTCTTTGAAGAATAATAGTCAACATGATGAAATTTGACTAACGAAACTGCAATATCTCCTTCTAGTGTATGGATTTAATATAATGATCATTTTGCCTAGTTCTTTGAAGGCATTTTATCCATCCATCATTCCTTGAATCCTTCAAAAGCTTTAGTGAACCTTGCCAATCTCTTATATGGTGAGGACCCTCATTCTATAATTCTATTAATCTGATCTTTATTGTAGTTGTGTTTGACTAAGTTTTATTTCTTAAGATATCTTCCTCTTTATATTGATTCAAACTTCACTTTAAACTCACGATAATCACTTGATATGTTGACTTGTTTTTCTGTTCTTTCCTCTGTGTCCTTGAAATTTATTAAAGACATCTGTTCACACAAAGGAACAAAATATCGGTATGGATATGATGTGATTTTATGGATGTGGAAATATGGGTAAATATCGTTGGATTAATTGACAAATATGATGGCATTAACATAATGTACAAAATTATGTTAACGTGTTGACTGTAAAAAGAGCGTAAATAAGCAAATATATACACTTATTATGAAGGCGATCAGTAATTCCATATTGCTCAGTGACATTGATGTGTTTAAAACCAAATGAAAGTTGATGTGAGTTATTACATTTATTGGATGAAGAGATAAATGCCCAATGAAACGATATTAACAATGCGAAAATATTGAGATAAATGCCAAATAAAAAATAATTTGAGAGTCAACGGAGTTTAGATATATAGATAGGTTGTAAAGAATTGTATAATTTTGAGGTGTTATACTAAATTTTAGATATTAATATACATGGATTATTAGTAATTAGTTTAATTGATTATTGGATTTGATTTAAGTGAAATAGTAGATATATCTTCGATGCCAGATATTTTATTATATCTACGATATTTTCGATATATCTCTCGGAGTATTTATCGATATATCTCAGATATTTATCGATATGTCTCGATATTTAAGTCATTTACAAGAAGATTGAATACGTACGGCGTAAAAATATCTCTCGATATTTATTAAATATGATGTGATTTACCAAAATTTAGTAAATTTTTATAAACCAACTTTGGTTGTGTAGAAAATCGTTTGATCTGGGTGATATACGATCTTGACAAATATATCTATTTTTGTTCCTTGGTTCACACACAATAACTATTAAATAACTTATTCTAAATAACAATTATTTGCATAAATCAGGGAAATTTAGAATGATTTAAGAAGACAAAATAAAGAAAGGCGAAAATCCCACCGCACTCACATAGTAACCTTCTTGTCTCAATAGTCGGAAGCCAAGTGCTAGCTCGTATAGATCGTTATCGCAATCATTCGTGTTAAATTTCGTATAGAGTCTCTGTAGTAGGACTTCAATCTCTCCATGAAAATGGTAGTCAATGCCTAGGCTTTCTGTATGTTCCATTCAAAATTCATTCTGCAAAAGAAACATTGTCAACGTTAGGAAGTTGAAAAGTGAAAATCCGCCATAAAGGCTAAGATCAATAAAAGATAAATAAAAGAATGGAAGTTGAAACTTAACAGTGATGCTGGGACATTCTGTGGATGGATGATTATCCTTCGTTGATGGGTAGAGCAAGTTCTGATCATAGCAGTGGTCCATGTGTAAGCAGTGGACATAGTGACCTTATTGGTGAAAATAAGGGATGAGTCAACTGATGGATTTTTAATGGGTGTGTTTTGTGTGGATGATACCATGCATTGACTAATTATAGACATAGGTTTCCACTCTTCGTCACAATACTTGTAGACATAACACACCCCCATGCTTTCACGTTGTTTAGGTTGTGTTTGACCAATAGTATTGAAAGAAAAATAGAGGCTCGGTTGAAACCTAGTAAATAAAAGGTGTAAAAAAATACTAAGGAAGAAAAGTATAAGAAAATTTCGAAGAAAGAAAATGAAAATATGTTTTAAATTTAATAATTAATTTTATATGTTTTTTTATTATATAAGAACTAAAAACTTAAATATATAGCAAATTTTAAAGAATTTGAATTATATATTTTACTATAAAATCAATATAAAAAAATCATTTTATTTGCATGATTGGCCACTAAATGAACATGGGCCTAGCCACCTGCCGGAACAGATTGGCTTCAACCATGGGCCTTTGATAAATTGTGGATCAACCCCTTCCTTCTCATTTTCAAATAAATTTACATCAAACACATGGGCCTGTTCTATAAGAAGTCATATATAATTAATTGATTGCTTCAACCAATTTTTTTATAGTTATAAATTTATTTCATATTATAATAAAAAAGTAATATAATTATAAAAATATAACCATAAATAACATTTTATGAAATAATATTATAAATTTATTCCTAATTTATAATATGAAATATAAATTTTTGTATGATTATATAAATAAAAATTCTGTTTATAGTTGTATAATATATGATAACTATCACCGCAAGAAATATAATATGAAATAAATAATATTTTTATAGTTTATCATCATCTTATTTTTATGTAAATGGTTAAAACCATAATAGTTTTTTTATTTATGAAATTATAAATAACCATAAAAATTGCATAAATTTATAACCATAGAATTTATTTATTTATAAAATAATATTACTTATGCTTAAATAAAATTTATGTCATTTTTTTTATGGTTATAAATTTTTATAATTTCATATTATTTTTATCTCTTTTGCTATTTACATGCATTTTTTTATTTTATTATGTCTATATGTAATAAACTCTCCTAAAAACTCAAGGTTGTAGTTTTGTGTTTTAATATGAATATCATGTTTTTTAACTTTCGCCAAGTGGAGCATTAGCAAAAGAGTGGGTCCATCAACTTTCAAATAAACAAATGATGATTCAAATTGTAAAGTTTATTTCGACCTTCCCAAACCCAGCGAAGCTTACACCATGCATATTTAAACGACAAATTTCATTCCAAGCTCAACATAGGATTTGGGTTTCTGTAGATATCATTGCAATGATCAACTTTCAGATTGACATAGGATTTGGATTTAATAATATAGATATCATGCTTCTTGACATATTAAAGTAGAAGAAAAGAAAAGAACAGGAAAATAAAATTAAGTTAAATCTCATATATTATTTTATTTACTGTAAATCAATTTTATATAATCTTTTAACTCAACATTTAAAGATTAAATCATTTAGAATATGTAAGTTTCCAGTAATTTTATTTTATATTCTGGTTTTATTTAAGAATTTTTCATCATACAACTATAAATAGAAAATCTTTCCTTATTATTTTCTAAATAAATACAACTTAAATAGTTACATTGAAATACATTTGTTAATGTAATGTAGGAAAATAACTAGACCTTGAACTCAAGTGATTTCATGTATATAAGAGTTTAGGGAGGCACTAAATCACCGTCTCTTCTCCTTAGAGACTTGTCTTTGTGAGGCAAGCCTTAGTGACATGAGAGAAATGGATGTGCTGGTTGAGAAGACTTCCATGTCTGAAATAGAATGCATAACATGGCATCGTGCATTTTAATGGATGTCCTGGGTTTTTCCTTCGTAGCAGTAGGTATGATCCAGTCATGCCCCTCCCAGTTCTCATCTGGTGTGCGGTCTTAAATATACCTTGTTGGTGACAAACCAATGAAGATAAAATACCATTCCCTTTAAAAGTCCATTTCCCCTATGCCACTATTCTACTTGATTTTAAGGTGTTGCACATGTCATGCGATTTTTTTATTTTTATTATTATTATAATTTTAGCATTTATTTATTGGGACTAGCTTGCACATGTCGACTAATTCAAGCAGTTTGAAATTAATGACGGAGTTAATCCGATATTCTTTGAGGGACTCAACCTTGTTACCATTGGAAACT
>JAEQBH010006328.1:0-230754 GCA_016808115.1 Tetrastigma voinierianum | reverse complement strand
GGAAAGGTTTAGGAACAAAACATTAGTACATATATATGATGATAGTTGGACATATATGGGAAAAACAATGATAGCAAGTGCACAAGTAGATATGAATAATAACATAGGAATAGTATATTGTATGCCGATCATGATGAGTCTTAAAGACCTACAACAAGATATTAAGAAAATTAAAACAAAAGGATAAGTGAATAAATCAGTGAAAAGGTAGAATTCTTAGTAATTAATATAGGATTTATTGGAAGATGCACAAAAATTATGTGATAATAAAGTAAAATAAAAGGGGGAAGATGTAGTAAACTTTAACCACCAAAGGAGTAGGAATGGTTGAAACCGCATGAGATGACAGAATCCAGAACCTCTGAGTATAGGGATGCAGATAAATCATATAATGAAAATACTTAAAGAAATGTAGTGAAATACAAACCTAAAGACAACTTGCCAAGAGTCAATAGATTTTGTAAAATATATTTGCTAATTCACAAACATATGAATAGAAGAAGATCAAAGAAAAGAAATATGTTCATATAGAAAATACAAGGTGATATTTTTGTTACAAGAAAAAAACCTCGATTTGCAACAAAATTTTGAACGGGACAAACTAGTCAAAACAAGAATCTGATTTGCAAATCTAATGCTAATGAAAGTTCCGACAACTAAATTGCAACCGGATTGCAACTAACTTGTATCGGCATTCTGCAAACGAATTCATTTCGCAAAACATGGCGAAACTGCCTATCCTTGAGACTATGATGCAACGGATTCGCCGCTGCAAGTTTGCAATGAAATGATTTCGTTGCAAACTTGCAAACTGATTGACAACAAATTACAGCTTGTTGCAATTTCTACAACAATTTAACAATTTTTTGCAATAGATTTATAAATTTCTGCTGAATTTTTATCAAAGATAACTTAGAATTTTATTTATAATTTAAGGTAAATTATTAAGTATCAACATTTATATAGAGGCGCCACTACAATAAATTCACAATTTACCGATGAAGTTTACCGACGAATTAAATTCCGTTGGTACTTATATTATGTATAATGGTGCTTTTTAAGTTGATCCCTTTAGAAACACGCGGTAGGTACTGATAGAAAACTAATATAAGTAAAAATAATTTATTTTATTTTACTATCAAGGATTAATTTTTATTTTAGTATCATATTAATAACCATTAAAAATAATTATTTTTAAAGATAAAACTAAATTTTGTTTTTGTAGAGAAATAAAATACATAATGGCATAACTTTTGTAGAGAAATAACTTATTGAGTTTAGATGCAAAGCCAAAAAGCCTCCGTAATTTTGTATTAAGGAATTAATATTCCAACCGGTCGATCCCGATCTAAGTCGAAGTCTCTTCTGTTATCTATGAATTTATTTAGTAATGTCCATACTTTTATATTTATAAAAAAATTTATTTTTTAATTTATTTTCTTTAAATTTTTATTTTTTTCGCTTTTCCTTTATTGTTTTATTTTTTCAAAGTTCATGTTATTAAACTTTCCGAGAATGAGAAACATGGATAGAATAATAATAATTTGAATAGTTTAAAACTAGATTTTCTTCAATATTTTAAACTAATACATTTAAATTGCAAGTATTAAAATTTTGAAATTCCCAGAAAAATGGAAAATACTTTAATATTTTATATTTTATCCTTTGATTAACTAAAATTTTAAAATAGATCAAGTATAATAAAAAAGAATATTAAAAAGAAATAATAATAATAACTACAAAAGATTCAACTCAATCCAAAATCATTTTTTTCCTTTCTCGATCTTTTTACCAAATTGATGGTTTTCTAATTTTAAATTAATGTGAATAAAACATTCCCTACATCACATTAGAAATTAAAAATTAACACAAATGATTATGATCAGAGTAGTAGTAGTAGTGGCAATAAAGAACAGCTTTTAAAAATTAAACCAAACTTAACCCAAGTGTCATCAATTACATAAGAGGTGTGGGACAGAGGAATAAGAATAATAAGACAGCAGACATGATGGTTGTAAAACTAATTTTAATAACTTAAGAAAACTAATTTATTGATTGTAGTGTTCCCGAAAGTGAAAATTGTTATTTAAATTTTTGACGCTCTTCGATCTTCGATTTTTCTCCAAACCATCCGCTCAACTCGATTCAATTTCTGCCATTCACGTCCACCTTTATCTATGCATTTTTACGTTCCCCCTCGCCCCAATTTGTTCCTTAGGACTTTACCTTGCTTTTCATCATAATTTACGACTATTAGTTTAAATCGTGTAAAAAGCACCTGCTATGTTTGTTTTTTTGATGAATTTTATATAAAATATATTTAAGAAAATAAATAAATAATAATGTCTAAATTCAAGTCAAGCTGAAAGCTGACACTTAAAGCTCCACCATAACCTATTCAACCTCTTGTCCCGGCATAACCCGAACATCACATTAAACCAAACCTAATACCCAACTTTATCACACACAACCATTTCAAAAAAAAGTATTGCCAGCTGGCCTAGTCTTCCATATCACATAAGATTCCCATTCCATGGACCATGAATGAGCTCAGATTTCAGAGACCTGGAGCGACATCTACCCACTTCTCGACGCAATCTGATCCTTTTATCTGATTGTACAGTTTGAACCAAAACCCCAATTTTCCACTTGTGAAACCCTAACCCTAATGCTTCATTCAAGCTAAGGCGGAAGAAGACTGAGCGTGGAGGACTCTCTCTCTCTCGGCAGCCTTCACTGGTTAAGGTATTTACTTCATCAACCCTTATATTATCATTCGCCCTTGGATCTACTATTGCTTTTTATGTTTGATCTCAGAGAAGGGAAAAGAAAAAGAAAATTTAAACCTTGTTTGTTGTCAGAGAAATGAGTCAACCTAGCTATTGGCTATTGAAATGTTATGATTTTTAAATCTCTGCTTAAACAAATTTCACTCCATCGTGCAACTAAACGAAGGATTGATTTAAATGGCGACTGTGGATTTTTTTTCTTTTTCATTTTTCTTCGATCATCGCTTGTTATATTCGTTTGGCTACCGAGCAAACAAAGAAGAGAGGGAAGGAGAGGGGTGTCTTGAATCTCAGATCTCGTGTTACTTCCCTTTATGCAAGATTTTGCTGAAGGAATAGCCGGCAGTACTAATTTGTGGTACTTCTAAATGTTTAGCTATTTAGTTTTGTAATCATTCACTATTTGTTGCGCTTTGATTAATGGTCACAAGTAAACTATTCTATTGAATTTTTAGTCTATGGGATGTATGCATTATGACATAGCTCTTGCTATGTATGACTTCATAGTGGTTCTTTCCTCTCTATTCGAAAAGAGAATTGGAAATGTAAAGGAATTCGAGAAACCTAATCGAGGGGTACCTCGCTTTGATTGGTTAACTATTATTTCATCTTTCTTGTTTTTCTAAGACCAAAAAATGACCCTTGACTTTCGTTTTTCTCGTGTTAATGGTTGCCCTCTAGGAAAGTAAATTGGACACGCCCGATGTTGATGGGCAATTTCATGAACTCTTCCATTGTTTTAAATGGGGTTCTACTCGGATAGAGATCCCCTGATCATCCATTATATCCATTGTGAATCACAGAAATGTTGGTATCTTACAGTTGCTAAAGTGTCCAAGCAACTTGATGAGCTAGGAGCATAAATACAATACATGTAATACAAGAAAAGGATAGCATTCCCTGCACTTAGGTTAACCATCAAAAAAATTCCTAGAACTTAGGTTGCGTAAAAATTCTTCTTGTCATTATCTTTATTCACACAATAGATGTGTATGGTTATTGCGCATGCCTTCAAGATTTACGCCCCGCCACAAAGGCCAACCTAACCGTGGTCCCTTGCTTGCTAATGTGCTCCATTTGTTGGAGAGGTGCAAACGCACTGAAAGTGCAATGTCAATTTCTTGGCTTTTTTTTCTTTTTCCATTTTTTAATACTAATTTTGGCTATATTTTTTAAAATTGAAGATGGAAAAGTGATCGTGGTTCTTCAAAACTAAATATTTTTTAACACTAATATTCCTTAAATTTCCTGACTTCACATTAAAATTTTATATGATTAGATTATGTTTTGAAAATGGTTGGGCTTTTGATATATTTTTGTTACTTGGATTACACTTTTAGTTTATATTTGGTGATATACAAGTGTATGAATGTTTGCATGTCCAAATTCACAATATTTTAGAAGTCAAATATATGCTCTAGGTTGTGTCTCCCTTCCACCAAGCATGAGCCTTGAGTTTTTGCTTTGCTCTTAGTCTCTAGGAGACTTTTGTGCCTCAAGTGCCCTGTTTGCCTAAAAATGAGACCATGGATTTTGACACCGCTTTGGAATGCATGTTTTTGCAACTCTTTCTTTTTCTTTGACTTTGATTAAATCACTCAATGATGAATAATATGACAACCTTTTTGGGTGCACACCTAACTTCTTTAGTTATACTTCTATTTTGTCCGAGAGAAATGCTACTCTTACTTCTATTAATTATTGATTGATATCTCTTCATTTTCCTTGCAAAAACCCACCCTCAACATTCTTATTTTACTAGGCTAATTTTTCTAGCTGGTGTTAAATGAGCCTTTATGCAAATATTTATGAACTAGTTGCTTTTGGTTTCTAATTAATCTGTGTGACCGCGTTGTTGCTATCATTGCGCTTTAGAACTCCACTCGAAATCTCTCTCCTTCAAAATCATCCAAACTCCCCGAAATAAATGTCAAGTTTAACCATCCATTATGGTTATGTTTAATAGCCTACTTAATCCTTTTCTTATGGATAATCAAACCTACTGTCTTATTGCCACCTTTATTATCTCCTTTGCCTTCATCCCACTTTAATTTTGTTTAAGGCCTGTCTATCATGACAAAAAAACATATTGGGTTGATTTTTTGAGGACAAAATTTCATTTTTGCTCCTTTTATGTAAAATTGTTAATAATACCTTAAGTCCACCTAATTGTTAGGAAATTATTGCCACCTTTATTATCTCCTTTCCTTCATCCCACTTTAATTTTGTTTAAGGCCTATCTATCATGACAAAAACATATTGGGTTGATTTTGAGACGTAATTTTGATTTTTATAAAATTGTTAATAATACCTAAGTCCACCTAATTGTTAGGAAATGGTTGGTCTTTAGTAAAGTATGTCTATCATGACAAAAACATATTGGGTTGATTTTTTGAGGAAAAATTTCCTTTCTGCTCCTTTATGTAAATTATTCACCAGTGGAGCCCCTCCTTTACTCTCACCTTCCCCTCCTTCCGCCAAGGCATGACTCCGTGGCCTCTGACACGCCAAGCCAACTCAATTCCACTAGATATTATTTCCAATTGTTTCAACTCGCCGTATCAAGCATGCTCCTTGCAATTGATATTCTTGTCTTCAAGAAATTGATTAGATATTATTTCCAATGTTTCCAAATCGTTAATGATGTTGAATTGATGATAAATCAAACTGCTATTAAATTGAATTGAAAATATCACTCAACCGATGTTTTGATCAGTTAAACCCACAATATGATCCAATTTTTTAAAATATTGATTATTTCATTGACATTTACCTACCTTTTGTTTTAAATCTTGTGTTCACATTATTATGGTGCATGATCACAGTTGTTTTTTTTTTCCATGTCTTACTATGGTTTTCAATGATTTTTTTTTAAACAGAATACTTTATTAGTTTATGTTTGATAATTAATTTTAAAAAAATATTTTGGAAATTATTTATAACAAAAATCTATTAATAAATTTACTTTTTTAATTTAACTGCTTACTATTTTAAATATTTTTTTGAAAAATAAATTTTCTGCTTAACACTTCATATTTAATTATTTTTACATATTTATATAATTATTTGTATACAACAATAGAAATAAAACATTGGCTTAAAGCATAATATTTTCTAGTTTAACAACATATTTTCATATTAATATATATATATATAGAGAGGAGTATATATATATATATATATATATATATATATATATATGTATATATATATATATTATATCAAGGCTATATTTTTAAGGGTGGTAAGGAATGAAAGGGAGGCTACTTTTTGAAAAAGAGTGTGTGTGAAAGTAATGGAAGTAGGCAGAGTGTAATCAGGAAAATCAGATACTCTCTGAATTGAAAGAAAAGACAGAGAGGACTCGGGCCATCTAAAGGCTTTAGAAATTGGCAACATTATTTGTAAACATGCTGATTGATTATAAATTTGATAATTTTATTATATATATAGTCATAAATATGTTTGATTATCTATATATAACGCTCAAACCTAATCTACAAATAAGAGATCCGTTTAATTAAAATAGTTAAATGAGTTAGAAATGTCACCTGCTAATAATAGGTAGTATATGAGTCTATAATTTTATAATTTGCATCGGGTTTGAGTTACCTATGTAGTAAAATGCTTAATTTTGACATGACATAATCGCTAATTTTAGTTGAATCCAAATTAGCAGACAATTGTCGTGTTTCATACCACCGGAAATTTCCAAGTACTTTTTCCGCACTCAGGGCAAGAAGGCTTAATCTTTGCTTTCGAATAGGTTTGTGAAATTTGTGAGTGATGAGAGTCCAAAACTCATTTGATTTTTTAATCCATTTTTCTGAGCATATTACAAGATAAATGTCGATTCAGATGCTAGAATGTGGATATTTTACTTCTCAAATTTAATTTTGCGTAAAAATAAAGAAGCTTAAAACCCAAAGAAAAATCGAAGAGATCAGCCTATAAGAATAAATGAAGTCGCAACTGAAAGTCGGAGTCGCGACAAGCAAAGCCGCTTTGTTAGTTAAATCTCGTGTTACGACATCGCTAGGCCAGCCTTGAGTGAAGAAATAGAAGGCTTATTCAAACGAAGTCGACTTGAAGTTGTTTACACTGCACTCTACCACAAAGCAACAAGTGAAAGAGGGTGCGATGAAGGAAGTGTGGTCGAGACTAAAGGAAATATTCAAGGTAGAATCTTCTGGCCGACACCACTCATGCGCAACACCAATCGAATATAACTAAGGTCGCGACGTGGATCCACACAAAGCCACAAGGGAGGTCTCCTAAAGAAAATGAAGTTGCAACTAATTTTAATGAAGGGTCTACTCGAGGTCAAGGCACTGCGGCCGTTGAGGCTTCCACATGAAAACTGGGAACCGGAGTCTCACCAAAAAGATCAAGTCGCAACCAACTCAAGAGTCAAGAACAAAAGGAGGTCGCAACTGGCGCGAAGCCAAAATGAAGTCCCCAAGAAACTCGGCTGCCACCACAAGAATCAAGGACCACAAACCATGTCGCGACCAAGAAGAATCGAGTAAGAAATCCGTGTCGCAACTACTGAGCAATCGGGACTACATTAAACCGTAAAGAGAGGCGATGAGGTCGCGATTATCACTCGAGGTCACAACCTAGCATAGAGGTTAAGATAAGGAACCGTTGCAACAAAGAATCGAGGTTGCAACCAAGAAGCGGAAATGAACATCAAAGAGGTCGCGGCGCATCAACTAAGGTCGCTACTTAAATTAAACCCGTGAAGGGCGTAAGACCGACAAACAAAGTCGCGATTTAAAAGGGAAAGTCGCAATCAGAACGAGGGCAAAGAGAAACAAAAATGGTCGAACCTAACACTAAGGTCGCGACGCGCGCCGGGCAACAAAAGAAGAGGAGTCCAACAAAGAACTAAGGTCGTGGACTCGCACGGCCAGAAGGGAAGACAACAAGCTCACGACGTGAAACTTATGGTCGACATCAACTCTTTAGAAGACCGAGCCAACGATGCCATGACCACTAATCAAAATAGCTATAAGTAAGACCCGAGAAATTCCAATTTCTCGAAAAAGGCAAATCACTTTGGTTACAAAATTATAATTTGTGGTAAAAACTAAATTATTCTCCGATCTCTGATGAGATGAAATCCATTTCACCGCTGAATTGTCTCACAAATCTAGCTAGCACGAAATTTCGTAGAGAATTCGAGACACGGAAACATCGCTTTTACGCACTGTGATGGTGCCGTAAAACGATATTCGATGCGACAAAAGTCACATATAACACGTACTCATATGCCATAAGTGGCATGAGTAGAGAATGATGAAAATGGACGGCCGAGATAGTGCCGAATGTCAAACCGGGAAAGTAGGACATATCGTCAATTTTAAAAGTTAATGATAATAAGAACAAAATAGTAAATAAGGACCTTCTCCAAAAAATAAAAAAGAAAAAAAAAGGAAGGGATGAAGGGGGGTTGACAGAGAGGTGCAGAGTTTGAGATTTGATTTTTCGGGTGAGAGTAACTTCTCTCTAAATCTCCCGTGTAGATCCACTGGCCAAGAATCGCCGAGACAAGAAGTGGAAGTCATCGACGCGAGATGGCTTCAGATGGGTACCAGATTTAGGGAGTTTCCTCAAACTCCGAGAGGTAGAGGTTTCTCCCTACTTGGGTTTTATTTCTTCTTTAAGTACTTTTCGATGTTCGGGAGCTGAATGAGAGGCCTGAGGTCGTTGGACGGCCCCAAAATCTCAGACCGAATTAAAGTCGGAAATTTTAGAAATTTTTACCCGTGACCTGCCGGGACTATTATGGGGTGCTAAATTCATAAATTATAAAATAAATTTATTTGTGATATGCATGTGGCCTAAATGGTCATGAAACCCTAGTTCACTAAGTGAACTCGATGATTTAGAATTTCCTGAATAGTAAATCGAGGGTTTCACTATTCCTAAAATGCTGTTCCTCACATATTTGTGTGAAAATGTGTTTGATCGAAAGTGATTCAAGTTAAATTGCTCGTGTTTTTAAGATCATTGAGCCCAAGCAATTTTGTTGTATGAAATGAGAATTACATGATACAGATTATTGTGTGAATTGAATTTTTGTAAATATATGCATAAGTTATATATTTATTCGTGAATTAGACTGTATTGGAATTGGCATACATGCATTCCATATGCACTGGAACACCCTAAGACGATAGGAGTGAGTGCTTGAGATGAGCTCCAGAGAAATGGTTCGGGAGGGTTGTCTAAAAAATGTTAATTATCTGGAGGTCCAAATTAAAATATCAATCGTCTGAGACGGCCCAATTGATATACATCGGAGGGGGTCCACAAATAATATCAACTGCCTGGGAAGCCTCCCAATCGATATACACACATCGAGGGTTGTCCACAAACAAAAAGAAAAATAATAATTCTCATGGAGGCTTAGGCGAGCGTGAGGGAGTCAAGAGACCTCTGGGTAACAGATGACAGTTAGACATTCAAGTAGGATCATGCATTTGCTTGAATGTGTTTATATTTTGGAACATTGCACCGCACCTAGGTGGAAGAGCAGCCCACTAGGGCGATTCCACTATCGAGCATTACCTCAACTCGTCGAGGGATACTATTTGCATAAGCAATGTGGAGCGTGCAATGGGGCAAAGCTTGTCCTAGAGATTGAGGATGAGAAGAAAGTTTGTCAGGGTTTGTTTGTGATGCATACATGTATTGAAACTTAATTTTAGTATATGTATTTTATAAGAGCAAAAATATTTGAACTCTTATAACTATTGGCCATAGTTGATTCATAGTCAGGTATGTATGATGAGTATTGTTTATGGGCCCAAGTGGCTGCTTTTTTACTCATGTCATTTATATTGTAATCGTTGGGGACAGATATATGCAGGTTTTGTATTTGCAGAGCTTCCTGCATAAAGGGAGACTCGCCGATTGGTGAAAATACCCAACCCGATATTATCCACTTGTATTCCGCTGCTGATTTGGTAGTCAACGGACCCCCTGCCTGGGGCGCCACAAATCTTGCACGAGCTTGTGTATACGGCTACCTAGGGCTTCGAGGGATTTGGGCTTAGCCATAGTCTTGAGGTAAGAAAATCACCACTCAGGTGTGGTTTGATGTTGAGTTTAGGTATGATTACCTAGAATCACAGACAAAACTACAGACACCGCATGCATATGTTTTGTGTGTTTCAGGTGATTTGATGAATTTTGTGATTGTCGTGTAATGATGATTATAACATGAATTGTTATATATGTTATGAATTTGGTGCTTAGTGATTAGCACTTAGTATGTTGGTACTTAGGAGTTTTTACAATAGTAAAAAAAAATTGAACAAAGAGGGGAGAAATAAAATAAATTTGAATAAATTTATTTGGTTTAATGGATGACAAAATAAAATTTTCACAATTTTAAGTTGAATTAGGTCTAGTGTTGATTATGAGGTTTGAGGAAATTTTGGACAAAATGTCCAAAAATTAAAGGAAAATGAAAAAAAAATGAGATGAAGAAAATAATTTTCTAAGGTTTTACAAGTTGTAAAATTGAAGAAAATCGAATAAAATAAATTTTTATAAATTTATTTGAGTATTCTAGAAAATGAAAAAAAAAAAATAGGTATATTTTTTGTGTATCTTCCAGTAGCTGGAAGAAATGAAAAAAAAATGTATACTTATGTTTTTGGGTATTTTTCCAATAGCATGTGTGAAAAAAAAAATGAATATATGTATTTTTGGGCATTTTCCAATAGCTGGAAATAAAGGAAAAAAATAAATACAAATTTGAAAATAAAATAAATCAAATAAATGAGGTAAAATTTCTTGAAAAGTGAAATTTTCAAAAATAAAATAAAATTTTTTGTGGAAAAAATGATTTAACATGTGAATTAAGTGTCTCGCATCGCTGCATAAATGTGGACATCAGATATGATTACGCCAGTTGTTACAAGATATTATATGCATGGTGTAATGCGATAGAAAGGGTGAATGCTAAGGTTAGAACTATGACCTAGGAATCGATAATGAAATGGACAGAAAACTTTAAAATTTTATCAAATAAAAGAATCGAAAGGGTCGGAATTTAGCGCCACTTAGGAAATGAACGGGTCAGTTCATGGTTGTCAAGTCTATTAGTAATTGGCATGTGCATTGCTAGTTAGATCAAAATGAAAAGTAAATGACTTTGCCGCTTATCGACATAAGTAGAGATGGCTAGTCGAGTAATGAGGGCGAGGACGAGCGCGCCCATCGAGTACCGGTCAGCACCACCCGCATTCGACCAGCCACCGTGCGATTTGATCACAGGCCCTTGTCGAGGCCGTAGGTATTAAGGCGGTCGCTATCGCACGTGCCACGAAAGGTGGTCGTGGAGATCCTAGTAACCCTCCAAAGGTTTAGACATCATCCTCCGACACGCAGTAGGAGGAGATCCGTACGTATGCACCATTGTTCATACGTATCGAAGGTGTTAGAGGGCTATGGAGATTACTCGACACTACAGATTAGACTAGTTTGCGGTTCCAAATCCACAGAGCGAGGCCCAAATATGGCGAAATAGGCAAGGACCTCTAGAGACCTTATAGAGGAGCTCTTGTATGTGAGTTCTCCTCAGGGATTTGGGTGAGAATATGATGATATGTCAAGGTTGGGTGAGTTGGAGGATCTCGAACTCTACTCAATGCGGACCCGAGGATTATGGACATGTTAGAGTTCGATGTCATCTTAGACGGATCGCGACAGCTTAAAAGTCATCTATTTTCAAATTCATTTTTCAAGATTTATTTTATTCTAAAAAGGCTGATTTATGTGCAGGAATATGGAATACTAACAAACCGATGTGCAGGAATTCAAAAAGAAAGCGTAAATTGCAAGAAAAGGAGCAAGAATGTATCAAAGCAAAGACTGATGTGAATCAAGTTGAAGAAAATTACAACAGAGAGGCTAAAAGATTAAAGGATTTGATGTCGTGGAAACCTAATGTTAATCAAATACATATTAAGGTTGCAACTACAAAGCCCAAATGCAGAATGAAGCTGTAATTGAAGACAAACGAGTCGGGCGTGAAAGAAACTCAAAAGTCAAGCAACCAAAGAATTGATGAAGAAGAAGACATGATGTCACGACATCATTCAGAGGTCGCGCGATGTAATTAACCCGCATAAAGGGACAACGAGGTCGCGACACTAAAAAGAAGTTGCTACGCAGATAAACAATTGATCAACATTTGGGTCGCGACATCCGATGCAAACGCCGACATCAACATCGATCAGGCGCCGCACATTAGCTTGCAAGGAAACGGCTCTTCCGGTATCATCTAAAGAAAGAAGGTTAGCGGCGCATCATTCAAATATCGCGACATCGCTGCACCTTTGCGCGAGGTCGCGATAAGATCGTCGCCGCGATATCAATTACTATTAAAGGAAGTCGCGCATGAATACCGGGCCGTCGCCGATAACAAATAAGAAAAGAAGCTCGCGACAACACCGGTTGTCGGTGACATCACTGCAAAGACTCGAGGTCGCGCGACATCATTAAACGTACGCTGGACAATGAAGCAAGCGGAACAGGTCAGCGACATCATAAAGAGGTCGCGACATCCACAAGAAGACCGTATGTCGCGACAACATTGTGATGTCGCGACATCAAATACAAAGAGGTGAAGTCGCGACATCAGTAAGCTATCGCGACATCAGATCCAAAGAAAAGAGGTCGCGACAAGAGTAAGTCGTCAGCGCGACATCGCCACCAAAGACATGTCGCAACTAACATAAGGGCTTCGATAAAGACTAAGACAAATAAGTCGCTGACAATGAATTGATGTCGCGACATCAACAACCAACCGGGCTGCGAATCAAGTCCAAAAGAGGTGCATCAAATTAGGCCCAACTTCGAACTCCTATATAAATATGTAGCGTAAATCGGCGAACGCGTCTTGGAAACTTGAAAGAGAGATCTCAAGCGTCAAGGCCTCAGATTTTAATTTTTTCTTTTTATTTATTTTAGATTAGTTCGTATTTTTGTTTCAAATTTGATCTCAACGTTAGTCATAAAGTTTTAGCCGAATGCATTTATATTTCTTCAAACACTGTCTGGTTATTTGAATTCCGCATAAATTTTTGGATTTAACAAACTAGCTCTAATTACAAAGGGTTTTTGATCGCAGTCAATGTATGGTGTAATCGTAGTTTAGAAACCCACTTTCCATTTAAATGACCTCTATCACGTAAATTATCTTTCCTGCAGAATTTTATTCATCGATGCTGAACTTCAGTTTGTAAATCTACTTGTCAGGTTTTGTTTATTTTGTGGAATCGATCCCACATCGTCGCCACCCATAAAACGGATTTGCCTCAGCTCGATTTCTGTGAGGCCCTCTGAAAGACATGTGGAAGGCACCTTGAGTAATGAGTACTGTGGATGGTATAAAGTAACCTCATTATTGGTGATTTAATGTGTCAGGTGATTAAATTGATAAACTCTTTCACTTGAGACGAGAATGAGTTGAACCATTTATCAATTTAAACATGCAAGAGTTCGCTTTATTCGAACGTAAGAATTCAATCCTGCAGGTTAAGAAGTGATCATCTAATCAAGGAAAGAATGAGCTGTTCTAATTTTGAGGAAGAGAAACCAAGATAGTGTAAATCGTGTAATGACTATGTTAGAGCTCGTGCTTCATGCTCCAGTTGTGGGTATGGAAGTATTGAAAAGAAAAAATACCCAACAAGGCTTAGACTGCATTAAAGGTAGTTATCTAACCCATCATTCTTCGAAGAAACAAATTAAGGTTAGGATAATGAACAGCTGGAGTTTGAGAGATCCAGCTGCACTTTCATACTCCTTGGACTAGTTTTAAATCTGTGGTTCATGAAGCAAAATTACAATGAAATCTGAAGGAATTGATGTTTCACAATAGTTTTATTTTCAGTAGGCCCTTTGCAGATAACTGTTCAATCTAAATTTGTTATTTTATTATTTCAGTATTCAATTCATTTGTTATTAATTCAATTCTTTTTAATTTTCATTATTTTATTAAAGTTGATCCAAATTGTCTATCATAGTCCAAATAGTATAGAGCTTGATTAGTCGTAGAAGTTGATTTGAAAATTCGAGATCTCTGGGGATCGATATCCGACTCAAATTCACTCTTATTACTTGTCTCGACTCAGGCACTTAGAATCAGCGGATCAAAACCACAAGAAGAAATTTATCCAAATTTTAAGGAAACCATTTTTAATCAAGATAATTGTAAAGAAATATAGCTAACAAAGCCTGGCATTATTGATTAGACAATAAATTTTGTAATAGTGTCATAAATTTTGTATATGTCTTTTCGTCCACGAATAAGTTTTGCCACATTTGGGATCGAAAGAATTTAGTAGATCAATATTCACATTTAAAGAAGGAAATACTAATTTGGACATTTAAAAGAAAAGAACAAAAATAGTTTTTCAAGCAAAGGGTTATTTTTAGCCACTAATCTTTAATGTCATCTTGAAAATATTTGTCAGGTCGACTAATCCCATTAATGTGAGTATGTTTTTATTTCAGGAAAACTTAATGCATAGGAAAATGCAATGACCGATCTGATCTCCAAATAGACATCGAATTGGGAGAGAACACTAAGCTTGAGAAAACGAAAAGGGCGCAAACTCACTTATGGCATGAAAGGCAAGACCTTAATGAAGAACAAAGAACAACAATTTAAGGCCTCCAATCATCGATACAATGGAGTGACTTTGGAGACCTATTATTCACAGAATACTCACAATCGACAGCCTACGCTGATGGGGCCAACTTTGAACTGCCAAGAATAATGGGGCCATCGTCATCCCACGTATATTCCAAATGAGCACCCTGAAGGTTTCTCGTGATGGCAAACACAAGGAAGTTGAATGGGAAAACTGTAGGTCATAAATTTATTTATTCCCATTTTCTCTAAGAGATAACAACTACATGGTATGAATCTTTACCATATGGTTATGTCGATACTGGGAGGAGCTCAGAGAAGCCTATTACAGATTTTTCCCCATCACTCTCACTCTCGAGAGAGAAGGAGGGAGAGCATCACAGAAACCAACAGGGGGAAGATGAGAGCCTTTATGTAGTACGGGAGAGATTCAAAGGTTGTTTAAAAGATGCCCTGAGATGCATGGAATAGACTTGAAGACCCATATGGACATAGTGTATCATGCCTGAATGATACATCTAAGAGCATTATCGATGCTTCATGCCGTGGAGCATCTAAACGTAAGAGAGTGTCAAGAGGCAAGAGATCTCGATTGAGATCCGGTAAAATGCAATATGAAAGCTCCATCAGGTTTTCAAGAGTAACTGCAGGAAGAGGAGTCATGGAGCTGAGCAAAATGACAGCCATGGAGGCAGTACTGATGCCATCATGCATAGAATGGACAAGCAAGAGAGAAAAGTGTACACCGCCATGAACAGATACGAGAGGGAACTATTGAGAGGAAGTGCTGATGTACCCACTGAAGAACTGTTTTATGATGCTGAGGAGGTTAAGTACTTGGGGGAGCCAAGAAGCTATCACTTCAAACCAAATCCTAACCTGCCAGCACACTATCATCCAGCACTGAGGAACCATGAAAATTTTTCATATGGTGGAGGGGCCTCACAAGGCCCAAGGCATGGACAGAATCCTCAACAGGGATATCAGCAACCACCAAGGTTCCTGCAGCAGCAGCAAGGAGGTGAAAATAGAAACGAGTACCAGAGTCAGAGGAGGGCTCAAATCCATTCAAGATCAAATGATGCAATCCACGGGGACACAACAAGAAGCCGCAACTTCCATGAACAAAAGTTTGCAGAAGCCTCAAGTACCAATTCTCAAATTTTTCAGAAGACAACTAATGCCTCTCTCAAGAACCTAGAGACACAAATAGGGCAACTGGCCCTAAACCTGCAAAACCAGATGAAAGATGCCTTTCCCAGTGACACGAAGAAGAATCCGAAAGACTGCATGGCTGTGCAGCTCAGAAGTGGGAAAGACTTGGTGGAAAAGACAGAAAAAGATGAAAGCAACAAGGGAGAGATGAAGGCCTGGACTAAGGGCCAAACACTGAGAAGGAAAGAAAGAAGGAACAATCGCCGAGAAGAATAAGCAAGAAGAAACCTTAATAATTCGCCGGCAAATCACTTCTACGTAGGCCGCAGAATCAAAGATAGAGGAACGCTTGCAAGGTTTTTGAAAACCTTTAAGCCGGATCGATGCCTTCACGGCTGTGACTCGTGATGCTACTTTATGCAAAATTCTCGAAAGACATACCGGCAAAAAGAGGAAGATCACAAGAAGGAATCGAACTTGACTCCGCAACTTGTAGTGCCGTGATCAAGAGAGACTTACCCGAAAAGATGAAGGATCCGTGGAGCTTCACCATTCCCTCGCACCATTGAGAGTTTGAGCTTCGTAAGTTTCCGTGACTCAAAGCAAGACAATTTAATGCCCTATTCTCGTTGCTAAGAAGTTAAGTCGAGCTTACCTGGCCATCAAGTAATTCTCCAAATGGCGTATAGAACCGCTAAACTCAAGGAATCAGCAGAAGATGTGGGCCGTAAAGGTGGAAAGCTTATTTTTCCGGGGCCACTCATCATATCGATAGTGGAAGAAGATTCACAAGTCCTCTCGGGAAGGCTATTCCTTGCAAATCGAGCAAATTTAATCGTATATGCAAAAGGGAATTTCACTCGAGTTGAGAAGAGGTAAATGATTTCACTTAATCGTAAGTTTGAGGAATTTAGACATAGAAAGGGAAGATATCAAATCAATAGAAGATGTATATGTCAACAATGCTGATTGCTACTATGATTGTAATTCTAACTTTCAATCAATGGTGCTAAGAGATGAATTTCCAAGATTCGTTTTGATTCAAATTTTTGCACATCGGGCTACATTCTATCGAAAAAGTAATGAGTCTGAACAAAAATGGGTTGAAAAAAGGAGACAAAAATGAAGAAAAGGAATTTCACCAAGAAACCAAGAAGAAGGGCTAGTTTTAAAGGATGCTAAGTCATTTAAAGATAAGCACTGATCTTCCAAAGAGTAAACCAAGAATAATTTTTGCTAGACCTGATGTCAAGAACAGAGGTCAGCTGGAAATTTTAAGGAATCATCAGAGTCTATAAATGTCTATCAAGAGCAAAAGGTATCACCCATCAATATGCAAACACAAAATACCGCTGGAAGAAAATGCAAAGCCAATCACAACATCAAAGGAGATCAATCTAGTAATGAAAGAAGTAGCCGAAGAAGTGCTCAATGGTTAAATAATAGATTTTATCTATGCAATTTTAGGACATTCGTTAATACCATGTGGTTCCAAAGAAAGTAGATTTACCGTGGATCCACAATGAAAGAAATGAATTAATTCCAACAAGAACAAAGGATGGATGGAGAGTATACTGACATGTGAAGTCGAATACATCAACAGAAAGATCATTTCCTTGCCCTTCATTGACTATATGTCGACAGATTAGCAGGATAATCTCATTTTGTTTCTGGATTCGTATTCGTGCTACAACCAGATTGCACTGCACCGAGGGACCAAGAAAGACCATGTACCACATGCCCCTATGGTACCTCGCTTCGTGCTGATGCCACGGTCAGGTAAATGCTCGCTTTACTTTCCAAATGATGTAGATGTCAATGTTCTCGGGATGGTCGAGGAAGTCATGAAATTTTTATGGATGACTTCATAGTGTATGGGTCCAGTTTTGAACAATGTCTGAACAACCCGGAACAAGACTAAAGGTGCAAGGACAAACAATAGCACTAATCAGGAAAAATGCCATTTCATGGTACAGAAGGTATTGTTTCGGGTCATAAAATTTCACATAGGCTAGAAACGGACCAATCCAAAAATTTCCATTATCAAAACCTCACCCTCCCACAACAAAGAAAGTGGGATAAGGAGTTTTTAGGGCATGCTGATTTATGTGGAGATTCATCAAAGACTTCAAAGATAGCCACCACTATATTACCATATTGACACAAAGCGAATTTGATGATTCCCGCAGCATCGCCTCAAGAAATCAAGATCGACAATAAAGTAATCTATTATGGCTACACCGTAATGGGACCGTGATTTGAAATATCGTGTGATGTTGATTTCGCAGTCGGGGGTCAGACAAGCAAAGAAAGAGAGTAATATTCGAGCCATATACTATGCTAGCAGTAACCTTCAATGGCACAAGAAAACTATTCCATAATCGTATGAGATGCTAAATGATAGTGTTTTCTGAGAAATTCAGGCCATACATTTTGGGATCCCATGTTATAGTTCACACAGACCATGCAGCCATCAAATATCTGATGTCAAAAAAGGAAGCTAAGCCAAGACTGATAAGATGGGTACTGCTACTGCAAGAGTTTGATCTGGAAATTAAAGATAAAAAGGGATGTGACAATGTGATATTGATCACTGTCTGCAGTAGAAAGGAAATGAAATGTAAAAGAGAAGGTAGAATTAACAGAACTTCCGTATGAACAGCTGTTTGGGGTGTCATTCCAATTTCCATGGTATGTCGATATTGTGAATTACCTGCTTCAGGAGTAGCCTCGCTAATTCAATAACAACGTAAAGAAAGCTCAGGATCAAAGGTAATTACATCCGGGACGACCCATCGCATTTAAAAGAGGTGTCGACATGATTATCGAAGATGTATGCCGTAGAGTGAACAATGTAAAATCTTGAATGAATGCCATGCATCACCATACGGGGCATTTTTCGAGAAAGAACAAATTACGCGAGGCCCAACTGATTTTATCGCCTACCATCTCGGGATCAGGTTGAATGGGTCAAATCAGGGGTGATAGATGCCAAAAAGATTGGAAATATCAAGAAGCAGAATGAAATGCCCCTAAAAGGTATAATGGTTAGCAAATTTTGGTGTATGGGGAATAGATTTTATGGGACCATTCCAACCATCATTCGAAACCTCGTATGTATTGTCATAAAGGGATTATGTTTCAAACGGGTAAAGAAGTACTCGTTTAAGGAATGATGCTAATATAGCTTGTGAGTTTCTACAAAAGAATATTTGAGCATTTGGAACACCTAGAACTATCATTAGTGATGGGGAAACATTTTGCAAACAAAATATTTTCAAAACTCATGAGCAGTGCATGGATCTACATAAGGGGCGAGCCTAGCTTATCATCCCTAGACCAATGGACAGGCAGAGATTTCCAAATGTGAAGAACTCAAAGACTGTAGAAGTCTGCCAGAAGGATTGGTCTTCCAAACTTCGATGACGACTTCTCGGGCTTTCACAGGATCGTGATTCAAAACTCCCATCGAATGTCCCCATATAGAGTTGTCTTTGCAAACCAAAACACACTTTCTCAACTACATGTGTTACGCAATACCAAGAAAGCTGAACTTTGATTTTAAACTCCAGCGAAGAGAGATCGCCCAATTGAATGAACTGAAGAACTGAAATGAAGCCTACGACAACATAATATACATGACAAAACAAAGAAATGGCATGATCAGAGGATTCGTGAGAAAAGAGTTCGGAACAGGAGAACAGTTCTTCTTTTTAACTCCGACAGCTGGTTTCCAAAGGGAAGTTAAAAATCCAAATGGAGTGGACTATACGTGAGGCCGGGCACTAGCATTCGGAGCAAGAATACTAAAGACCGAGCGTCAGAAGAATTTAAAGTCAATGGACAAAGATCAAGCATTATCAAAGGCAGAAAGAAAGGAAGAGTCTGTTCTGCCCATTAAGAGAGAGAGAATCATAACATTCAGCTCATGACCTAAACCCAGCAAATTGATGGGAGGCAACCCATAGAGATTTCAGTTTCTGATTTTATACTTTGAATTTTTTTAGAATTCACCTTGATTTTGTTTTTTTTTTTTAGTTTTTATAATGATTAGTTAGTACCAGAAAGTTAATTGCCAATTAAATCCTTTATGGAAATTTTGGTAGAGTGCTTATGTAGAAATGGCTCGCAAGAAGGAACCAACTCGCATAACTCCAAAGCACCACAAGAAGGAACGAACTCTAGTAATAACCTAAAGAATTCACAGGAAGGAACGACTCTGAAAGGGCATGGTTCTTCCCCACATAAATTCAAGAAAATTTAATAGAATATATGTTTGAATTGCTGTATGCGAATGATTTAATTGAATCGTCGAGAATTTGCACATTGATAAATAGGAAAAGTCAGTTCGTCAATAAAATCAGGCAATCACAGACTAGGTCGCGACAAAACTATGCCGCGACGTAAACCGTCGCAAACGTGGGGTTGGGATGTCGCGGACTCACCAAGATTTAAGGAAGAGCAAGAATGAGTTCGTCAGCGTCGCGACGTAAATAGAGGTCGCGACAACATAATAATGCTCACGAGATGCCTGATGTCGCACGCCTTCAGGATGACGGTCTCCCACACATAATTCATGTCGCGCACATCATGAAAATGGCCGTACTGGCAACTTTCTTTTTAATTCTGCCCTAAAGTTAATGACAACACAAAATTTATTCAACCTTTCTGTTATGGTAACATTTATTCAAATCGGGGAATTAGATAATAATTAATGCAAAAACATAATTCAACTTATTGAATGAACCGATTGGTTTATAACAATGGTCATTTTCGAGGAGAATAATCGTGAGGAGATTTAGGAAAATCTTTCAATATTCATTACTTTATTCTAAAATGCATTGGAAACATCAAGAGAACAAGAATTGGTATTCATTTAATACATATAGTGAAAAATTAAAAAGAAGAATAAATAACCTCGTTCTTCCAGAGAAGTTAAAATCACTATAAAAGGACGGGAAGACAAGGGAAGAATAAACAAAGAAAATGAGGAAGATGGAGAAAAAAAGAAAAGAAGAGCTTCAAGGTTATGAACATAGAGTTTATGGAATGAATGAGTCGAAAAACAAACCTATTCGATTCCTTATTCCATAAAACGATGTGTAACAAAGAGAGGTGATAGAAAGGACTGAAGAAGGGTTAATTAGAACCCATCAACTAGAGAAGCTCCAAAGAAAAAAAAAAAGGGAGAGAAGCTCCAATTTGTTGAACGACTTTACAATCGAATCACTCACGGAGGAGCCTGTCCTGTGGGCCAAACCAAGGTGGAGCCGCAACCTTCAAAAAAAGAAGATATAGGAATTTAGATCAAGAAATAAAGGCTTTTCTAACTTAGTTACGCTTTTATTTGTAAGAGTGCTGCAGTGTACAATATCGAAATAATTTGATCTTTGAATAAAATTTCGTTGATCGACAAATCGGGTCGCTCATTAGATCTTAACGGCGCTTCAGGTTATTCTATTTTCTGCTTAGAATTAAATAAATAATTTGTTCTTTCTCAAAGAACAGAATTTTTGCATAATCAAGGCATGAATAAAGAACCGGAATTAGAGTACTTACCGATCTACTAAATTCATTAGTCAGTAAGAATTGAAAAATTACTCTACCGATGTGAATGGAAATATCGTTAAAATAATGTGGCAAACAAGGAATAGCACGAAGCCCTCAAGAAATAATACATTACTGGTCAACAAAACTTTTGAAACTTTTTGATGTGAATAGGAATATTCCTCTGGGAATTCAGATTTAGGAGTTCACGCCTAACTTTGTCTGACTATCGACGAGGCGAAATCCAGGTAGAAACAACTACCGTGAAATGATGAGGCTATCCGCGCTCAGCCTTCTAGCCATCATTATTTATATGCTTTTGCATACACCCTAGCTCCTAAATTTGAGCCAAAAACAGTCCCTATCTTCAAACAAGCACTGGAAATCCTAAGCCATCCTTTATAACTAATCCTCCAAGAAGAACTCTGACAATCAAAACTCAAGGAGGAAGAATAAAGTTCGGGGAGTATATTTTTGGAGAACTAAAGGAGAAATACAAAAAAGGGTGAAGAAGGACAGTATCTAAAAGCAGAGGAAACAAATGCAAAAGAAAGCTTAAAGGAAGAAGTTTTGCCTGTGGCCTAACTCTCGAACAATTAAGTTCTGGGGGTGTTTCAACACCTAGAACCCTAATGCACCGGTATGGGAGTTACTAACCCAAACATTAAGAGTGCGAAAGCCTAAAAAGACGTAACATTAGGACTTTTCTCGAAAAGGGCAGAAAGAGTTCCAACAATGAGAAATACAAATGAGAAATTGAACAAATAGTTTTTAAACACAAGAATTGGAAGGAGATACCCCAAAGATGAAGTTCTGGGAAATCAACGCAAAGAAGGTAAGGAAAAGGAAGGCATCGGGCTAAGTAAGAGAAGAGAGCTCGGTAATCTTAACCTAAAAATTCCATCTATCCTACTCATTACCCAAGCATAACATAAGTTCGAAAGACCCTCATCGATTCGAAGGTTGAATTTACTCTACATTAGTGAGATCAATGAGGAAATAAGATATGGGATTTTGATAAACAATCTAAGAAAACTCCTTAAGATTAACTATATTCAACATGAAGTTGCAAATGACTTGTTATCTGCACACACACATAGAACAAGACTTGTTAAATAAAACTCCGTTTAAATACATTAGTTTATCAAGAAATTTTGTAATAGAAGTATACTATGCCTGCTCTGCATAAAAACCGAAATTTGAAATAATAGAGATATTCTAATTCCGAACGTAAGAGTGGAATGAGAAAAACTTTAACAAACAGAATGTCCTTTGCTCGAGGACAAACAAATTCCTTTTCGTTGGAGACGCGAAAATTTTAAGTCGGGGAGTCAGATGAGCTTAAAAGTCATCTCTTTTCAGTCCATTTTTCTGTTTGATTTTATTCCTAAAAGGCTGATTTATTGAATATGGAATACTTCACCAAACTGCTGTGCAGCAAGGAATTCAAAAGAAAGCAAAAATCGCAAAGAAAGGAGCGTAATGTGGTCGAGCAAGATTGATGTAACCGGCTGAAGAAAATTGGGTGTTAGAGAGGTTTAAAAAGGATTAAAGGATTTGATGTCGTGAAACCTTTACAAGAATCGAACACATATTAAGGTTGCAAACTACAAAGCTCTAGTCGCAATGAAGCGTAATTGAAGACAAAAACGAAGCCGGGCGTGAAAGAAATCAAAGTCAAGCAACAGAATTACAATATGAAGACATATGCCACATCATTCCAGGTCGCGCGTAATTAAACCCAAGACAAAGGGACAATGAGGTCGCGACACTAAAAAGAAGCGCGCAGAGGATGTCGAATAGATCTTAACATTTAAGTCGCGACATCCTGATGCGCAAATACATCAACATCGACCAGGCGCCGCGACATCAGCTTGCATGAAACGGGCGGTCGCTGGCATCATCATCTAAAGAAAGAAGGTCACACATCATTCAAATGGTCGCTACACGCTTGTAATTCGTGAGAATGCTGGCGATCGTTGTCGCGACATCAACTACATAGAAGAACGCGACGCACCGAAGAATCGACAACAGCAAAAGAAGGTCGCTGATAACATTCCGGGGTTGTCGCGACATCAATTGGGTAAAGACTCGAGGTCGCCAGATCATTAAACAATAAGCAATGCCAGGCGGCAATGAGGTCGCGACATCATAAAGAGGTCGCTGACATCCGCAGCACCATACGCGACAACATTGTGATGTCGCGACATCAAATACAAAGAGGTGAGGTCGCAACGTCAGTAAGCTGTCGCGACATCAAATACAAAGAAAAGAGGTCACGACAAGAGTAAGCTATCGCGACATCGCTTAACGCGAAAGACATGTCATACCAAATCAAGCGGGCTTCGCGATAAAGACCGGCGGCGCCGGGTCGCTATCGAATTGATGTCACGCACATCAACAAACTTAACCGGGCCGCTTAATCAAGTCCAAAAGAGGACTAAATTCAGGCCCAACTTAACTCCTATAAATATGTAGCCACCAAGGAACGCAGCTCTTGGCAACTTGGAAAGAGAGATCCGGGCTGTCAAGGCTCCTCAGATTTTAATTTTCTTTTAATTTTAGATTAGTTCGTATTTTTGTTTTAAATCGGATCAAACGTTACGTTAAAGTTTTAGCTGAATGCGCATTTATATTTCTTTCAAATTACCACCGTTACTCACCTGCATACTTTGATTTCAACTACGCTTCCTAATTACAATGGTTTCTTGATCAACAAGCTACCGTATGGTGTAATTCGCAGTTTAGAAACCCACTTCCATTTAAATGACTCTATCAATAAATTATCTTTCTCAAGAGAATTTTATTCATCGATGATGGAACTCGCTTGTAAATCTACTTGCTGGTTTTGCTTATTTGCGGAATCGATCCAATATCGTTGTCGCCACCATGAAACGTAGATTATCTCCGCCGATTTCCGTGAGGTCCTCCAGCGACACAGGAAGGCATTCCTAAGAGTAATGGTTAATTCGTGGACTAGATGCGAACCCGCTATTGGTGATTTAATGTGCTCTCAGGTGATTAAACTGGATAAATCCTTCACTGAGATCAGAATGAGTTGAACGATTATCAATTTTAAACATGCAGAGTTCGCCTCAGATTCGAATGGTGAATTCAACCTGTTAGCAAGGATCTAATCAAGGAAAGAATGATGTTCGACTCTTATGGGAAGCAGAAACCGTATAGTGTGGAATCAAGGCAATGACTATAAGTTAGAGCTCAAAGCTTGATAGCCCCAGTCAGGTGAAGTATTGAAAAGAAAATACCTGGTAGTTATGCACCCAGACAAAGGTAGTTATCTAACCCACTGGTTTCAAAGAAACAAATTAAGGTTAGATAAACAGAACAATGAGTCGGAGGAGATCCAACCGAACTTTCATACCCTTGGACTAGTTTTTTAAATCGCGGGTTCATGAAGAAAAATTACAAAGAAATCCAAGGAACTGATAGTTCTGCCAATAGTTTTATTTTCAAAGAGGGCCCTTGCGCATGAACCTGCTCAATCTAAATTTGTTATTTTATTATTTTTAAAGATTCAATTCATTTGTTATTAATTCAATTCTTTTTAATTATTTTAAGGCTTTGAAGCCTGATCAAATCAAGCCATCATGGGATTCAACAAGATGTAGCTTGATTAGTCGTGGTAGCTGATTGAAAATTTTGAGATCTCTCAGGGGATCGAGACCGGACTAAAATCCACTTTATGTTTGTTCGACCGTGCACTTGCGTAATCATGGATCAAAAAACCAGAAGAAATTTATCCAAATTTTAAGGAAACCATTTTTAACAAGATAATTGTAAAGAAATATAGCGAACAAAGTTTCATGGCATTGTCGATTAGACAATAGTCCTTTGGTAATAAAGGTTACAAATTTTGTATATGTCTTTTCGTCCGAAATAACAATCGGGTCGATACTACAGGATTGTTATCGATCAGGAGCGTAGAGGGTTACGCCACCTGCCAGGACTGACTGTGGTATTTCGTGGGGACAAGATGGCACTTTCGCCCCGCACAAAGATACGAGTCCGTGGTCAAAGATAGCATGGGTTATTAGCAGCTCCACTCCTGGGAGGATCTATGAGATACCAGACTTAGATCTACCTCGGCAGTGTGCGAGTATGATGTTTTTCCGTATGAGCTACCCGGACTGGGCTTCCATAAGAGGGTAGATATTTCTCAGATTTAGTTACACCCCGGTACTTCACCCATCCTACACCAAGATAGATGGTAATCTGCATGCAGAACTGTGAGTTCAACTATAGAAAGCATCGACAAGGGGTTCATAAAGATCGAAGCACTTCACCACAAAGGCTCCCTGCCTCTATTTACGAAGAAGAAAGACAAGACCTTCAAAATGTGCGTTGACTACGCATACATCGGGAATGTAGTTAATATCAAAGAATCGATACCCATTACCGAGGATTGATGTGATTTATTTTGATCGCTGAGAGGACACAAGTTCACCCAAGATGCACCTTCTCGCAGACCGGGTTACCATCAATGGTAATTGGGGTGGAGCATGTGATATCCCAAGACAACATTTAGGACGCAAGTATGGCACTCGGAAGCCATTTGATGCCTTGGACTTCGACGGTAATGGCAGTTGGCATTCATGGATCTCATGTATAGGGTATTCCAACCCTATCTGTGATCAGCTGTCTTAGTCTTCATGGACATTTGATTCACCCACACAGAGTGAGAGCGCTATATCACTGAGATCGTGTTACAAGAGTCGGTATCCATCACCCGCACGCCAAGTTCGCAAGTGAGAGTTTTGGCCACTAAGATGAGATTTTTAGACACGTGGTGCTCGCGATCGGGAGGCTACCACCTGCAGAAGGTCGAGGCCGTAATGAGTCGAGAGACCAAATGTCGAATCTTCGAGATACGAAGCTGGGATTGGCCAGTATTACAGAGATTCGAGAATGGGCTGAAGTCAGTCTATCTGTAAGTGTGATCGTAGGACTTCGCTAGGACATAAACTCCATGGTCGGGACGGCCCCGACCATAGAGAGAGATCGGTGATGCTTCGAGCACCGAGATGCGGGTGGTCGCAAGAAGAGGGAGGACCGCCTTCTTCTAGTTCGGGAAGAGGCGTAAGACTTTGCTTCACACGAGTTTCGTGACCAAAAATGTGAATTGACATGTGAGATGGATCATTCTCGCAGATAAGTGATCCTGGTGACTTGGGACAATAAAACGCTAGCGTGAGAACAGAGAGTATACTGCTCATTCTCCACACCCTAGTACCAGCCTTCCGAGGAACCACTTTAGTTTCGTGGTTCCATACAAGCACCTAAAGAGTACGACAAATGTATACAGAGGTGGGTCAAAGTCATGACAGATCGAGTTGCACAATGGCTGGTGGAATCTTAGGTGGCAGATCTATTGGTTGTTGATGTCGTGCATGACATGGATGAGCTGACACCATCTGGGTTGTCGGAGAATTTGATCAGAAACAGGTCATTATACCCGGAATGACCTTTGGAATCGCTAGAGGTTAAGGCCTTTAGAGAAGCCAGAATAAATGTTCTTCCCTAGACGAGGTGAAAGCTGACCTGATAGGCTCCGGGATTACAGTGAGAGGTCTCCAGATCATTCTCATGGTGAACCCCGGATATGTCACAAGATGGCATTATCAAGGTCAGGCGCATCAGAACATCGCCTGAATGTGGTGCACGACAAGCCTATTCACCACTCTTGTGAGGGATGAAAGCTATCCTTAAGACTACGTCCAATAAAGACTCATAGTCGATTCAGAAATGTGTAAGAGGCTCGCGTCACTGAAGAGTTATGTTTAATCGAGATGAAACACACGGCCAGGTTATCACGCAGGCTTAAAGTTGAAAGTGGATGTGAGCCGAGTGACTCCGAGACTGATTACCCCTTTGGAAATTGCATTTGCGTTGTCAGAGACGGCGCAGGGCTCCAAGATATGGATGTCATATCGATATGGACTAGGTTGACGGTCCATTGGATTGTCGTACGATTGTGATCTTGAAAGGTCAAGCATACACACAAAGTAAGGGTCAGGTAGGTTACACGTCAGGCGACTATATACAGTGTTGCGACAATACGCGAGCATACGTCCCGGGTCATATGGGCAGAGGAGCACTTTAGTGGAATTCGCCACAACAACGCTTATCGCGTAGTATACGCATGGCAATCGCATGAGGTATCAGATGGGGAGGCCATGCAAGACAACGCTATGTTGAATCGCGCGGAGATAGCCCATTACTAGTCTTGATCTGATTGCAGACACCTCCGAGAATAAGGATACGACATCGCCTTCTCACGGCTCAAAGCCGCCAGGCGAGCTATGTTGATGCAATGACGCCGACCTCAGAGTTCGAGGCTCGGGACTAATGCCAAGGTGATGTCACAGAGGAGCAGGTTCAAACGCGGGAAGTTATTTCGCGAGACGATCGGGCCTTTGAGATACTCGAGAGCATCGTGCACCGGCTACAGCACCGATTAGTTTTACCGCCAAAGATGACAAAACCATCGAGGTGTTTTGACGCCTCCATGTTCTAAGTATACCCATCCGCACCCATGTAGTGGATTGGGGATGATAGATTGACACCGATGGGACCTCAAGAGGGACCAAAAGATGTATTTTGGATACTGTGATCGTGCTTTGCTAATAAGACCGCGAGGCAATGAGGAGTGCTACGGCTACACTATGGAGTGGAGGAGTCAACGTGGGAAAGCGAGGACACGATGCGGGCCACCTATCCCTTCGTTGCTTAGGGATGAAGGTATCGGGTTTAGTCGCTTAAGATTTAATGATCTGCTTACATGCATGGTAGAGTACGTTGCATATGCATGTGAGTGATTATGATCATTCGTAATCGACGAAATTTCTTTGGCGAGGGAGAATGTAAGACCGAGAAATTCTAATTTCTCGAAAATGGTAAAATCGTAATTTTGTTGCAAAATTAAAATTTCAGAAAAACCGAAATTTATTCTCGGATTTCGAAGACAAAATGGATTTCACTGCGAATTGTCTCGCAAATCTGGGCCAGCACGTAAAATTTCGTGAGAATTCGAGACAATGGTTGACACGCTGAGGCATCGCATTTCTCGTGTCAGAAACGATATTCGATATGACAAAAGTCAAGATATAACATCGCACTCATGTGCCATAAGTGGCATGAGTAGAGAAATGATGAAAATGGACGGCCGAGATAGTGCCGAATGTCAAAACTGGGGAAAGTAGGGACATGTTGGTCATTTTAAAAAGTTAATGATAATAAGAACAAAATAGTAAATAGTGACCTTCTCCAAAACATAAAAAGAACAAAAAGGAAGGGGATGCAGGGGCTGGACGAGAGGTGCAGCCGGGGAGATTTGATTTTTTGAGTGAGAGTAACTTCTCTAAATTTCCTACAGATCCGACCGTCTCAGAACGTCCTGGTTTGAGTCCAGTTCACTAAGTGAACTGATGATTTGTGAATTTTCGAGGAATAGTAACCGAGGGTTTCACTATTCCCAAACAGTGTTCTCAAAATATATTTTTGTGTGAAAATGTGTCGGATCAAAGTGATTCAAGCAAATTGTCGGTGGTTGATCATTAAATTTCAAGTGAGCTAATTTTGTTGTATGAAATGAGAATTCACATGACATGATTG
This sequence comes from Tetrastigma voinierianum, assembly GCA_016808115.1. Lineage (NCBI taxonomy): Eukaryota > Viridiplantae > Streptophyta > Magnoliopsida > Vitales > Vitaceae > Tetrastigma > Tetrastigma voinierianum. The sequence continues at coordinate 201,954 of JAEQBH010006328.1, read as the reverse complement.
TGTGAATTGAATTTTTGTAAATATATGCATGTTTATATATTTACCTGTGAATTAGACTGTATTGGAATTGGCATACATGCATTCCATATGCACCGGAACACCCTAGGACTATAGGAGTGAGTGCTTGAGATGAGTCTAGAGAAAATGGTTCGGAGGGTTGTCTAAAAATGTTAATTATCGGAGGGTAGTCCAAATTAAAAATATCAATCGTCGGAGACGGCCCAATTGATATACACGGAGGGTAGTCCATAAATAATATCAATCACGCTGCTCCAATCGATATACACACTGAATATCCAAACAAACAAAATAATAATTCTCATACGAGGCCGGTGCGAGTGTGGAGTGGGAGTCGGCGAGGACTCCGGCACGGTGATGATGAGTTAGACATTCAAGTAGGATCATGCATTCGCTTGAATGTGTGTTTATTTTGGAACATTGCACCGCACTTAGTGGAGAGTAGCCCACTTAGGACGATTCCAACGCCGAGCATTAGCTCACCCCGTCGAGGGATACTATATTTTGCAGGTACTGTGGAGCGTGCGAGGGGGCTGCTTTGTCCTAGATTGCGGATGAGAAGAAATGGTCAGGGTTTGGCTTATGATGTATACATGTATTGAAACTTAATTTTAGTATATGTATTGTATAAGAGTAAAGATATTTGAACTTTTGTAACTATTATTGATTCATACTGTATGTATGATGAGTATTGTTTGATAAGCCCAAGTGGCCGCTTTACTCATGTCATTATATCATGACCGCTTTGGGGATAGGTATATGCAGGTTTGGTGATTGGGAGCTCCCGCACAAAGGAGACTCTGCCCGATTTTTGCAGGGTCGTTGGGTAACCCGACATCCATCAGACTCATGCGGCCGACGGCAGAATAACCCGACCCCTGCTTGTGCATGTCACAAGAAGGAACCTGTTTGAATGTATAACAAGGTCGCAACGAACAAGAGCAAATATGAAACTATGTCGAACATCAACCCGAGGTGACGACTAAGACACAACCGGGCTTTTCGGGGAATTCCACCGGAGGTTTTTCCATTTAGCCCACCCTTTCGACAATTATAAATAGACAAGAATAGTAAAGTAGCTTTCGTCTTCACTACCTTAAAACGGGAACGAAGAGGAACTCAGTGTATAGTTTAAAGTAGAATTTTCTTTAATTTTCATTTTTAAAATTTTTTTTTTCTGGATCTGATTCTGCTAACTGTGCAGAAACGATTAGAGCTGAAATTTTATTTATGTTATTATCTTCTTAAAATTACTGGATGAAAATTTCTAAAATCTAGACAAATTTCTGAAGTTCATTTTTTTTTCAATTTCATTGCAATTATAGTGGTTATACGTGATCGGTGCTCCATTTCCTTTTAACTACAATGCAAAGAATTGGAACGTACTGGCGAATTGAATTATAGTTAGTTACATTTCTTTTCGCAAAAAACTGAGAACGTTATTCGGGGTAGTGATTTACTTGCTTCGGGTGTTGTTTTTAACTGATAAGTTCCAATGGTAGTACCGAATACCATTTTGAGGGAATGTATCTTTGATCTGATTTCAGGATGCCCTCTGACACATAGATGGAGACTCCTGAGAGCCGAAGCATTCTTTCGGGTAATGCTAGGACTACCATTGTCAATTACCGAAGCCTGAAGTTAATTTTGATAAATCCCCATTCGCCATAATTGAAGTCGAGGAGTATTTAACAATATAAATAATCTGAGAGTTCGCCTAATCTAGCGGGAAGCTCCCAACCCTGTTAGTTGGAGATCTAATCAAGTGGAAAGGACGAACCAATAGATCTGGAGGATGAGCCACCAATTAAGTTGTAGAAACTTTACAAAAATCCTGAAAAGGAAATGTAAAGAATCACAAGTATCAAGAAATGGGTGTGAAGTATTGAGAAAGAAAAATACCCAGATCTTGCAAGAAAAGCATAAATACAAGTAACTGGTTAGATCTTGATTTCAAGAGAAACAAGAGCTTCTACCCAGTGAATGTGGAGAAATCCAACTGCAATATTTAGGCAATCTGACAAATCCGCATCCATCACTGCTAACAAAGCAACAGATTTTCGTGTAGGAATTGACTGCTTCATTGTAATCACTAATAGTTTTCGCTTTCACAGGGAACATTAGGATCCAAGATTTAGTTCTTTATATTTTTACTGGATTTCATGTTATTCCAATTTCTATTTTGAATAGTCTAGATATATCATTTTAGACACCATTATCAAATTTCTTTTAGTCCAAATCGAACCAAAGTAAGGCCGCCGCCGCAAACAGCCAGGCACAAGCCAAGGCAGCAGCGTACAATAACACATTTTTCACACAAACATTGGGCAATAATATATATATGCAGTAAGGTATATAAAGAGACACAGTGAACTTCAGTAGTTAGGGTACTTGACTTAATTCATGTCAATCTCTCGTGGGAATGATACCGACTTATGATTCAGATTTTCTACTACCAGATGATCTTGCACTTGGCAAAGGTCATAGACTAAACCCAATTTTAAAATTCTAAACACCAAGACAGCATTTATTTAATTACAAATTTATCCAAAGCATGGGCAGAAGTGTATGTCTTGTAACTATGTACATTTGAGGGGTTTTTAACCTATATAGAAAAAGGCAAATAAAGGAGCACCCCATGCTCCCGAGAGATTTGTGGACGAGCAGAGAAGGTGATTGTGCAAATTGAGGGTTCAGTTCAATTAAATGAAACTAAGACATAAGGTACAGCTAGATTTTCATAATCGGGATCCCAAAAATTTATGTAAAGAATTAAAAAAAAAAATTATGTAGTTGTGGGTTTTATTTATTGAATACATTTTGATAACTTCATAATCAACATATCTAAGAAAGAGATTATTGAAGAGCCCATATCTGCTAGTTGCACAAACAAATTTAGATAGTTTGCATAGCGTAGTCCGATGATGTTAGATACATGAATTATAGTTGTCAAGATATGAACATCTTGAAAGCCTTATTGATAAGCCTATATAAGAATTTTAGTGGCCTTTTGTATTTTTATGAACATCTTGGTCGTACTTTGAACATTTTGTAGGTAGCTAGATTGACTCATCCCTAGATTGCCATTTATTGTCGAGGTCGAGCAGGCAAGTACTTTTAACACCAATTTGGTTTTTAAAATACACTGCTTCCAGCTTTGATTTTGTACTAGAATGCTAATTCGTGGTCGTATTTTGTGGCCTTGGTCTTTAAGGCTATGTTTAGAACCTGGAACCTGGAAAATGTGAGCGAAAGAAAATAGGGAGGAAAGAAAAAGCTAGGGAGGGGAAAATAAATTTTTTTCCTTGTTTGGTTATTCATGGAAAACTCAAGGGAAAAAGATAAGGAATCTATTTTCCTTGTTTGATTATCTATGACCTTGAAGGGAGATGATGATCGCATTTCCTAATTTCATCAGGATATCAATCAACTGACCGATTTATGTTACACATCGTGGCATGTAAATGAGTTCCAACAAAGAATGGATGTATTTATACAATAAATGGATTGCCTAACCAATCATTTATATCGGGAGTCGAAGAATTTGTTCAATTTGCACTTAGTCACCGTATGACTCAGAATCAAATTGGGGATGTCCACATGCACAAGAAGGCGCCGGTATCAAGAATTTCGTTGATGCTAATGGAGGCAAGGTTCCATCTTATAAATACTCGCTTTTGTCCCTAATTATCGCAAGCGGTGGTACTCTGCATGGTGAGACCGAATCATCTATATGGGGATGAGGCTTTATATAATGGGAATGCCACTTCAACCATCATGCAATAACAAATAATGTTAGATCATCGATCAACATTTGTTCGTGATGGTTTATGATGTACCGTCCACGCTTAATGCTAACATTGTCGAGGAATTAACCCAATCGCATAAAAATTTTAAGTGACATGCTTAATGCCGCAAACCAAGAAGTATGGCCTATCTGTCAAACGCGACTCACGCTATCAACCATTGCCCACGCTTTACATCAAGTTGTGGTGCATTCATCAATCGAATCTGCTATGATGCTTGTGGTCACTTATGAAGGAGTTGTTTTCGGATGATAATGTTATGACTGATAGTTTCTATGAGACCAAGAAGCTTGTCAAGGGAATTAGGTTTCCAGACTATAAAATTCATACTTGTCTGAATGGCTGTAAGGATTTATCGGGGGTGATGACTCAAATTAACTCAATGAAAATTTTCAGACCATGCCTGAGATCCACCACAAAGTATTAATGTATTAAAAAGCCGCGCCATATAAGAAAATGTATTACTTTCCACTAACACCAAGACTTCAACGGTTATATGCTTCAGAAGCCACTGCTAAGAGTATGAGATGGCACGATGATCATTTTGTAGAAGATGGTGAGATGCGTGATTGTTCTGATTCTCCTGTATGGAAACATTTTAATGTTATGCATCCCTCATTTGCAGCTGAAAGCCGTAATGTCATGAAGAAATCTTATGTACCGAGTGGGATTTCAACCATTCGGGAAACTGGGAGTCAGATTCTCTCACGGCCCGTTATTCTCACTCCATATAACCACTCCCTTTAAATGTGTATTGAAGGAATAATACATGTTTTTAACAAATATCGTCTCAGTCTTAGAAATCCAAAGGACGAGTTACGTGGCTTACAACCTTGATTCTCGAGTTATGCTATCAGGGGAAATTGAGTTGAAATTTATGACATTTCTAGAAAGCAAAATTCTTATGCTACGGGCAGCTCTCTTATGGACAATCGCTGACTTTCTTCACCTACTCAATATCAGTCCTGGCCTGAAAGTACATCCGCGTACTCAAGATGTCCAGACAGCGGATGAATCATATGCTTACCCTACGTAATGGGAAAAGGAAAATGAACTTGGTTTGATAATCATCGTGAAGTTCCTTCCACTAGATCACCATCCATTTGTGAAGAAATAAATATGCTTTTAGAAAGAATCGAATCTGATCCAATTTCCAAAAAATTTTTTGTTGAGTTGCTAAGGGAAATTGATGCATTAGGCTTCAAAAAAGTTACTGAGATTAGGGCAAATGATACTAATGTTCCTGTTAGTAAATTAATCAGATGGAAAAAGAAGTCAATTTTTTGGGATTTGCCATGTTGGAGCACAAATCTCATAAGACATAATTTAGATGTGATGCATATAAAGAAAAATGTGTTTGAAAATATCTTTAACACAATGATGAATGTTAACGGGAAAACAAAAGACAATGCAAAGTTGATGAGTCAAAAACTCATTGGATTTTAATCCATTGTTCTAATTTATATTATAAAACAAATGTTGTTTAATATGCAGAAACATGGATATTTTACTCAAATTTAATTTTGCAGAGAATTACAGCAGAATTAAAAGCCCTAGAAAGAGCTAGAAGAAACTACCGATAAATAGGTGAAGTTGCAATCGAGAATTGAAGTCTGAAGAAGGAACTCTTTAGTTTAGTTATTTCAAGTCACGACAATTACCAAGACGAGTCTCAGGGAGAAATGGAAGGTCAGATAGCTGCCGCGATGTGAAAGTGAGAGGTCAAGTACCAGAATACTAAAGCACCAACAATATCGCTATGATAAAGGAAGAGCGGTCGAGATAGAAGGAATGATTCAAGGAAGAATCGAGACGCGACACTAATTTGAGGTCGTGATTCGTGCTGCCGCAGGGTGATCCTAATCAACAAAATTTATGACCATTTTCCTACCGTCGTGAGCAAAGCTACCGCAAAGAGGAAGGCTATAGGGCCGAACTCGGGTGGACGGGTTTTCTATGCACAAATGATTTAAGGAAGTTCAAATGGTGAATTCAATTTGGATTTTAAGGTTTGGTAAAAACAAGTAGATATTGTTTGGAAAAACGAAATTTAAATAAAATAAAATATAAAAGAAGTATCCTCGTTCAGGTCGGATTCACAGTTCTAAAGGTTTCATAGAGGGGTCCTCAAGGTTCATTTCCTCGTGCTGGGGAGGATGACCCTATAGTCATTTCCTCGAACCTGGATCTTTCATATTTAGCTTTAAAACTAAACCCTATGATTTTCCTTTGAAAAACAGCATTTAGCATAAAGCATGAATGCTCCCATGAATACACATCTCATAAATCCACCCTACAAAGGACAAAATAGAGGGCACCACGAATCCTGGATCTAGCACAAGCATCCACCTAACCCTAAAAGATTGCCAAATACTGGTCCATCATAAAAAGCATTTAAGAGATTTAAACCAGATTGAAAGAAATAGAACATAAATACCCATATAAATGCGCATGTTAAAAAAACAGAGAACCGTGAGTTACCTCCAAACCCTAGCCAGCAGGCCTCCTCTTCAAGGAGAAAGTGGTTTAGCCAACCATCCTCTGAGTTGTCATCCTTAGAGGAGTGTTTGGTAGCCAAGAAAGGGAGAGAAAAGGAAAGAAAATGGGAGAAAAGGAAAGCAGCGGAAACCCCTCTCGCTGTCTCAGATACGAAAGTCCCCTTACGTTCCGGTCGTGGGGGCTTTATAGCCAACCCATAATACAAATTACAAAAATAACATAAGAAATACTATTACAATGGGGGCAAAAAGGGAAGAAACCATAAGAGTCAAGAAGCAAAAACGGCAAAGCCAGAAGGAACAGGCGTGATGAACAATGCGCATGATGGTGAACAGTGGCAATGGCAAAAGCATTCCTGCAGTGCTCCATTTTTCTTTATTTTCGCTTTCCTTCCTCGGGATCTGATCTGCAACGATGAGGTTCAACTGGTTCTTCGTTTGAATCGACGATAATTTGGCTTGATTATCTTGCAAAACTACAAAATTAGCCACAAATGCGACAGAATAGCCGGACCTTAATGCAAACGGTTAACTTGCTTGATTAAGCATACGTGCGCTCAAAACCTACAATAAATAAGGCCTGCAGCCAGCACTTGACACTAATCACCCCAACCTGGCTACATTGCTAGTCCCTTAGCAGTTTGTTGTTGTTAAAGAGAGAGGAGCATACAAAACGAGCAAATAAAAATGATGTTCACAAAAATTATTATATTTCAAAAAGGTTGTGAATGAGTAATGCCTAACCCTCGATGAGAATCACTGAAACCCTTGCCCAATAACTATCTCGAGAGAATGAATGTCATACAAAATTCAATATCAAAGAGCCTTTTTGGTGAATCAACCAGACTTCCACCAAAACTCTGTTATTGTTTGATCGCTTCAACAATAAACTGCCGATCCCGCACTCTCCCAACCGTTACACGCCAAGGACTTAGACACTAACCAACCTAAAATAGATCAGACTCCACTTATTCCACAACTCTTTGTTGTAGGTGCAATGCCGAGGAATCCACCTCACCAAAGTCCATGTAACTGGATCTACCGATGACTACCAACCACTAAGGCTTAGGGCACCAAGTCATAAGGATCTTTCGACCACTAACTCTTCAGTTTCACCCCGAACTCTCGAATGATTTCCTCGTAAAACTCCAAAGACCTACAACTTGCTAACCTCCACCCATCCATCCATGTAATGAGCACTAAGTCTCAGGGCCCTAACCACTGGCTTGGTGGCACCGTGCACTTTAAAGGCTTTCACCATATACCCTCTGAATCTTGCCTGCTTTCAAGGCAAAGCGTTGCAATTTTCTTCTTTTTCTTTTTCTTTCTTTTCACACACATCGTCTTCTATTCACGTGTGGGGTCCTTAACCTATTAAGGGCGGTCAACGAACCAAGGTAGGTTTTACAATGTTAGGAGGCAGGCGCTTTTTCAAAATTTATTGTTGAAAAACTGATGTACTGTGTGTGGTTAGCCAAAGGTGAAGAAAAGGTTGCTAAATAAGGATTCAACTAATCATCCACTCAACTAGTGTAACACCTCGAACTATACCCAGCGCTTTCTGAATTTGTTTAGTGGTATAAGAAAAGCTAAATTGAATTTTCTGAAATAAAACGATAGAACCTGAAATTAATAAGAGAGCAAATGGCAAATATGTAATTTACTCACTATGGACCTAGTGGTCATGTAATGGGAAAGACAAGGTAAAGTGGCCTTTTACCACTTGAGGACATAAAAGGCATAAATAATAAGTTATATAAAGATGGAATTTGAGGAAATATGAATAAATTAAAAGATTAAAGGACCTAAATGGAAAACGTGAAAACAATGAAATGCAAAGGCCAAATACGGCCTTAACTTAAAGAAAAACGGGAAGAAGGCAATGGCATAAGGCCAAAATATTGGGCCTACAAAACAAGAAGGAGCTCAAAAACGGATGAGAAAAACGAGAAGAGAAAAAAAGAGTAAAGAAGCATAAAAGGAAGAGAAGAAGAAGAGAAGAGAAGAAGAAAAGAAAAGCAAAAAGGTATGGAACTATGAATTCAGATGAATTTCCATACAATTGGTACTAATTAGTAGCTGCCCCAAACCTAGGGTTTGATAAAAGTTCAGTCCTAACATGGGGTTTCTTGTTATAATTATTTTTTTTCTAGGTTTTGATAGGATTTCTTCCAACCCAAAAATTATTGAGAGTAAGGTGGGTAAACCCAAATGCAGTTAAGAAAAAATGGAATCCTCCCTTTGAGGTTCGGATTCATGGTTTAATTCGCAAAGTAAAGGAATTCAGAACAAACCCCAACAACTGTATTTGGTTTATGTATGGGTTACGACACATTATAGACGAGCCGAGACCCACAAAAAGTTTTGAAGAAAGATATGTAATGAAGATGAATTGTTGAAAATTGAGATTACAAGATGAATTGGAGGATTTAGAAGTGTATGACAGAGTATTGTTGATTTGGGTAGCAATCTATGGAAAAAGTGAAGAAAACCCACATTCCCGGCAAAATTCGAGGGTCGCACTACAAAGACAGTCGAGCCAGACCAGACAAAAAATAGTGTTCGCTTTTTTTCATTTTGACCATCGTTTGTATTTTGGCCATAACTTGCTCATTTCTGATCCGATTTGAGTGATTCAAGTTGCTGGTTAAAATAGACTTCAAGGAGAACCAAACCTAAAGAAATAGGAACCTTCAAATTATGATCCTATGTGGCCGAAAAATTCAATTAACTTAGTATTATGTTTAGCTTGACTTCGCTTCGCTGACTATATATCATGTTTAGACATAACCTCGAGTTTCGGTGTCTAATTTGAGTGATCTAGTTGGGGAAGAAACCTCAGCACCTTAGCTTCCAAAGTAGCTCAAAGAATCAGCACAAAAACGGTCAAGAGACTGGGAAAATGAGTATTGCAAACTGTCCCCGTAAAATTCCAGAATCACTAGTTTGGCATGAAAATGCCATAGCAACTTTAGTTTGATTGATCCACTGGAATGCTTCCAATTTCAAGGTACAGATTCATAGAGATACATCACATGAATGATGTGTGAATACATAGACATCATATTGTACAAGCATAAGGAAATGTCAGGTGGCTAGGCATAACAAGAAAAAGTATAAGAAATAAAATAAGAATAGCTGTGTTCATAAAACATGAATATGATATGGAAAATGAAAACGAACTAAAACATGAATATGAACATGAAAGGCAATATGTCATGAACACATAATGTGGTTATGATATATGATTGCCATCACTATTATAACCAAAAAGGTAAATAAATGATAGAAAATACATGAATGAACAAGTGATAGCCAAATTAAGAAGGCTATGAATAGATAAAAGATCAGGTAGGACTACATACCGATATGAAGATTAATGTGACGGTGATAAGTTATGAGTTATATTTAGAAATATATATATATATATATATATATATATATATATATATATATATATATATATATATATATACGTTTGAATTTCACTATTTAAATGTTTGTCATACATAAAATGACATGAAGACAGATCGTGGCTTTATAGGATCGATTATGAGTTTTATTTTAGAAATATACATATGTATATGCATATATCGATTGAATTATTTGTTATTCAAATGTTTGTCACCCATATGCATGTGTGCATGTATTGGAACTATAAGTGAAATTATCGCATAAAAGTAAATTGATTTGGAAATGTCATTGAATGATCGATATGACTGAACACCGCCAACTGAATTCATGAAGGAAACGGGGAATATTGAATGTGAAATCACATTTTATTGAATGACCAACATGACGGGATTCACCAACTGAATTCGTCATGAAGGTAATCGAAATTGCTGAATGTGAGATCACATTGCTACCGACGACAACAGACAGATTCGCCAACCTAACTGGGCCGGAATGTTAACTTCTATACCATATGTGAGATGGTGATATTGAATGCGAAATCACATTGCTACTGAATGACAAACAGGACAGGATTCACCAACTGAATCTGTCATGAATGTTAACTTCTATAGCCATATGTGAGATGGTGATATTAAATGTGAAACCACATTGCTATCGGGACGACAAACAAGAGCCGTGGATTCACCAACCTAACTGCCCCGAATGTCGACTTCTATAGCTATATGTGAAATCACAAACCGAAAAGTGAAAATGACATTAAATCAGATTTGTTTAAGTATCTTTTACATTACAATGCATATTGTAAAAGACATTATTTTGTAAATGTACTGTTAAATGTAAATGCTAGCGGGTCTAATTTGTAAATATTTATACTGCTAAAATGAAGTGCTTCCGCAGAATTAAAAAGTCTAAATGGAGGAATACAAACAAAATGTTTTGAGAAGATAATTGAAAACGGAAAGTAAACTGAGCTCCCATTGATCCACTAACTAGGTCGAGCTCGGGGATCTGGTCGCACACTTTTTGAAATGAAAATTTAATAAACCAAACAAATGTTTTGAGATGATACTGAAAACGCCGAATAAACCGCTCCGCTGATCCGCCAACCAAGTCGAGTCGTGGATTCGGGTCGCGACACTTTGAAAAAACGAAATTTAATAAAACGATAATCTGTGCCGAATTAAACTGCACGTTTCACTCTGACCGTATGTATTTGATATGACTTTATTATGTTCCAATTTGCCATCAGATATGTATAGTTTGTTTTGAATGTGATCCGACATGCCATACATGTAGAAGATATGAATTGAAACTTGTAAAAGACATGACACATGGAAGTAATAATTTAACAAGATAATGATATGGAATCAAAGGATAAAATCTACATGTATAATAGGATATGAGTTAGAAGTCACATAAGAATTTAGTCATATATGGCTATGAAAGTAAATGTAAAGATTGTGATGACGTATTATTGTTACTGGTCGCATTGGTTATATGTTCTACTCAAGCGTAAAGCTTAGTTAATGCGTTCAATCCGTGTAGGTAATCGAAGAGGATAAAGAGGACAGATATCTCCAACACCACAAAGACGCCATCTCGTAGGATAGTGCTCACCAGCACTGCTCGCTGACTTCGATGTTTGTATTAGATATGTACATGTATAAGTATTTGTATAAGTAAATGGACTTCAGCATATGTGTGTTGATTTTAATGGATACCACCCTGGTAGTTCCTTTGTATATGTAAATGATTTTGGAGCATTACAAATTGTCTCGTATACCCACGTGTATAAGTTCAACTCGAGGAAAAAAAAAAACAGTAAAGAGTCCCAAGTATACGGTCTCGCACTCAAACCAATTTGATCCATTAACTGGGCCGACCGAAAATGGCGACACGTTGCACGCAGCTCAGGCTTAGGCAAGCCGGTGTGCCTATGCTTAGGCGATTCTAGATAGAGTATAAGATAGAGTGCCATATGTATAGAAATGTTGGCTCTCAGGTGGATGTCCTTGTTTGCATAGACGGACCGTCTCCGAACTGGGTCAAGAAGCCGTTGAAAGTGTTAACCCCAAGGAACAAGGGTTACTAGCTTCTAATCCTTAGGAATCATTCAGAAGTGAGAGTCACGCTCCAGCCGAGCTAAATGAAAAGAAATTATAAGAAATGTCATCCGTAAAAGACATAAAAAGAAAGGATCTGACATAGAACATACAAGGACAGAGTATGAATGGTACCTAAATTTTATAAGGAGGGGAGAGTTGTAACACTCCGAACATAAATTCAGCGCTTTCTGACTTGTTTAGGGTATATTAAAAGCCAAATGGAATTTTTCGAAATAAAACGAGAACCTGAACATTGAGAGCAAATGGGTAAATATGTAATTACCTAGGACCTAGTGGTCATAATGGGAAAGACAAGGGTAAGTGGCCTTTTACCACTTGAGGACATAAAAGGCATAAAACAATAAGTTATATGCAAATATAGAATTTGAGGTGTCATGAACAGAAATCGAAAGATCGAAGGACCTAAACGTAAAAACGTGAAAAGAATTTAGAAAATGCAAAGGCCAAACATGGTATCTTAACTTCTAAAGAAAATGAAAGAAGGCAAATTGGCATAAGGCCAAACATGGCCTTATTACTAAGGCCAAAATATCTTTTGGTCTACAAAACAAGAAGGGGAGAGCTCAAAAAACAGATGGGAGAAAAACGTAGAGAAGAGGAAAAGAGAGAAGAAGAAGGAAAAGGAAGAGAAGAGAAGAAGAAAAGAAAAGCAAAAAGGTATGGAACTATGAATTCTTGTATGAATTTCCATACAATTGCATGATTAGTAGCTTGCCCCAAACCTAGGGTTTGATAAAGTCTATCCCAACACGGGTTTCTTTTTGGTCGTACTGATTTTCTATGGTTTTGATAGATTTCATCCCTAACCCAAAAATTATTGAGAGGTTGTAAAACCCCAAATGTACAAGAAAAATGGAATCCTCCCTTTCAGGTTGGATTCATGGTTTCAGAATCAGCAAAGGAGTTTCAAGTTAGAACAAACCCTAACAAATCCTTATTTGGTTTATGTATGGGTTATGTAATTCCATTATAGATTTGTTTCAGAATAATTCATGGAAAAGTTTTGGAAGTGAAAAGATATGTAATGAAAGGATGAATTGAGTAAAATTCTTTGGAATAAAAGGATGAATTTAGAGGTTTTGAAGTGTATATAGAGTATTGAGTTGATTTGGGTAGCACCATGGAAAACGTGAAGAAAAACCCATTCGACAAACTGAAAGGTTGTAACTGCACAGTAGTGTTCCCTGTTTTTCTATTTTGACCAAATACAGGTATTTTGGGCCATAACTTGCCTACTTGATCCGATTTGAGTGATTCAAGTTGCTGGTTAAAATAGACTTCAAGGAAAACCAAACCTCAAGAAATAGGAAACTTCAAATTATGACCCTATGTGACCGAAAAATTCACTCAAAGTAGGGCTATGTTCAAGCCAATTTCTGCTTCAGTTTTTGACTATAGAGTAGTCCGGGTTGTTTAGGACATAACTCGAGTTTCGGTGCTCCGATTTGGGTGATTCCAGTTGGAGAAGAACCCTTAGCACCTTAGCTTCAAAGTAGTACAAAGAATCAGTGTCAAAAATGGAGTCAAGACACTAGAAAATGAGTATTGCAAACTGTCCCTCGAGTAAAATCGGTAAATTGACTAGTTTGGCATGAAAATGCCATAACTTTAGTTTGGATGATCCAATTGGAATGATTCCAATTTCTGGGCAAAATAGATTCATGTAGAGACAAGAATACATGAATGATGTGAATACATAGACATCATACTGTACAAGTATATGAAATGTCATATGTAATAGGCATGAAACAAGAAAAGTATAGGAAATGAAATATGAATAGCTATGTTCATGAAACATGAATATGATATGGAAAATGAAAACGAACTAAAACATGAATATGAACATGAAAGGCAATATGTCATGAACACATAATGTGGTTAAGTGATATATGATTATTATCACATATAACTAGAAAAAGGTAACAAATGATAGAAAATACATGAATGAACAAGTGATAGCCAATTAAGAAGGTTATGAATATAAAGACTATGTAGATCTACATAAAATGATATGAAGACAGATACTATGGCATTACATCAGTTATGAGTTCTATTTAGAAATATATATATATATATATATATATATATATATATCGATTTGAATTATTGTTATTCGAAATGTTGTCATACATAAATGACATGAAGTATTAAATGTGTTTATGATCGATTATGAGTTTTATTTGTGAAACATACATATGTATATGGATATATCGATTTGAATTATTGTTATTCGAATGTTTGTCACCCATATGCATGTGCATGTATTGAACTATAAGTGAAATTATCGCATAAAAGTAAATTGATTTGAAATGTATTGAATGATCGACATGACTGATCTACCAATCAATTGGCCATGAAGGAAATCGTAAATACAATGTGAAATCACATTTTTATTGACGACCATGACGGGATTCACCAACCTAATTGGCCATGAAGGTAATCGAAATTGTCAATGTGAGATCACATTGCTACTGAATGACAAATGAGAACAGATTCACCAACCAATTCGCCGTGGAATGTTAAATTTCTATAGCCATGTGAGATGGTGGATATTGAATGCGAAATCACATTGCTACCGAATGAGCCAACAGACATGATTCACCAACCGAACTGGTCGTGGAATGTTAACTTCTATAGCCATATGTGATGGTGATATTAAATGTGAAACGGCATTACATGAATACAAACAAGACAGGATCTCACCAATCGAATTGGTCCCGAATGTCAACTTCTATAGCTATATGAAATCACAACCGAAAGTGAAAATGACATTAAAATTGTATTTGCTTAAGTATCTTTACACATACCGCACATTGTAAAAGGCATTATTTGTAAATGCATTTTGTTAAATGTAAATGTTATGGGTCTTTTTCAATTTCCAAATATTCATGGATTGCTAAAATGAAGTGCTTCCACAGAATAAAAGTCTAAAATGGAGTAATACAAACAAATGTTTTGAAGATAATTGAAAACGTCTGAGTAAAACCGTTCGCTCGATCCGCCAACCGGTCGGAGCCTGGGGATCAGGTCGACACTTTGAAAAATGAAAATTTAATAAAACCAAACAAATGTTTTGAGATGATAATTGAAAACGCCTGAGTAAACTGGCTCGCTATCCAACCGGTCGAAGCCTGGGGATTCGTAAGCTACTTACACTTTTGAAAACGAAAATTTAATAAAACGATAACTAAATGAATTAAACTGCGTATCGCCACTTCACCAGGCGTATTTCTGATATGACTTCGATATGTTCCAATTTGCCATTGTATACGTATGCTTCGTTTTGAATGTGATCCGGCTAGCCATGTAAAAGATATGAATCAAATCCTGTAAAAGACATGGCATGGAAGTAATACGAACAAGATAATGATATGGAATTGGAAAAGGATAAAATCTACATGTATATTATGATATGAGCAGTCACATAAGAATAGGCTTCAAGTATATGCATAAGGAAAAGTAAATGTAAAAGATTGTGACGACGATTATTGTTTTCGTCATTACCGCCTATATGTCTCACTAAGCGCAGTTTAGCACCGTGTTCAACTGCAGGTACTAAAGAGGAGATAACGAGGACAGATATTCCACACCAATAGCATATGCCATATCTCGTGAGATAGGTGCTCACCAAGACTGCTCGCGATCTCCGATGTTTGCATTAGATATGTACATGTATAAGTATTTGTATAAGTGAATGGACCCTAGCATATGTGTATAGATTTTAATGGATACCACTGCGTAGTTCCTTTGTATATGTAAATGATTTTTGGTTATTACAAAATTGCTCAGATACCCACGTATAAGTTCACCGAGAAAAAAAAAAAAAAAAATGTAAAGAGTCTCAAGTTTATATCTCGCACTCGAAACCGCTCGATCCTCCAATCGAATGACCGAATCGGGCGTGAGCCAACTAGGCCTGACATCAATCTAACATCAACAAGAGGATGACAAAGTTTCAATTTTCCAACTCAGTTAGCAAAACCAAAAAAAAAAAAAAAAAAGTGCAATTTGAATTGAAAAAGTAAGTCAGATAGTATAATAGCTACTAATAAAGGAAAACCAGCAAGCCATCGAACATAAAAATGGGCTTGCTCAAAAATAGTAACAAAACATAACAGTGTCACTTTCCTGCTAACTATCCCCTCCAACCAAATGTCACATTGTCCGCATTGGGGCTTGGATTGGAAAGTTAGAGAAGGAAGTGCTACCTCCTTGATGAAATGTACTCGTTTTTGGATAGGAGACTTCACAAGATTTCCACCGACACCTTATTCACTCCGTTTGAGTTTCAAATAAACAAGTTAGGAGAAGAAAATAGAGGAAAAAAGTGACCAGTTGGAGCATTTTGAAAATCACACCTTCATAATAATTTCAAAAGTGTTCTTCTGTCATATTTGACTTACACTCCTAAGATTCCAACGGTACCAAAATGCCAAAACGGAGTTCGAATGAAAAAGTTATGATCAAACAAAATTGGTCGCTAAACTGGATAAGACTGGCAAGAAATTCGCTGAAGCACGACAAAATTACCGACGGATTAAATTCCGTTGGTAATTACCGACGGAATATCGACGGAATAAGGCGTATTATTTTTTCCACATTTTTGCAACAATTTCCGACGGAATACCTATAAAAAATTACCGAGGAATATCGACGGAATAAGGCGTATTATTTTTTCCACATTTTTGCTACCATTTACCGACGTAATACCTATAAAAAATTACCGACGGAAGTGTTCCATTGGTAATTTTCGCGCTGTATGTAGGCGTCAACTTTTAGGTACCATTTATCGAGTCGTAATACCAATAAAATTACCGACTAAAGTGTTCCGTGAGGTACTCGTGATGTCAACTTTTAGATACCATTTACCAATGGAATACCTACTTTAACATTACCGACGCAGTGTTCCGTAGGTACTTACTCTATAAAGCGGTCTCCATTGACACGACTAAAGTTAATGACTGATAGTCTTCTGTAGGTAAATCACTATAAAAAATTCACATTTTACCTATAAATTACCTACAGATTATCGACAGAAGTTACCGACGGATAGTCTTCCGTAGGTAAATTACACTATAATAAATTCACAGTTTACCGACGGAAGTATTCCGTAGGTAAATTTGACCTATAAATTACCGACGGATAGTCTTTCGTAGGTAAATTACACTATAATAAATTCATAGTTTACCGACGAAAGTATTCCGTAGGTAAATTTGACCTATACCAGTTTCCACAGACATCGACTGATAGTCTTCTGTGAGGTAAATTACACTATAAAAATTTACGCTTAATGAATGGAAGTGTTCAGAGGGCAAATTCTACCCTATAAATTACCTACGATTACCGACGGAATTTACGACCTAATAGCTGTAGGTAAATTACATGATAAAATTCACGTTTCACCGACTGGGGCGTTCAGAGGTAAATTCTTACCTGGTAAATTACTTACGATTACCACGTAATTTTATCATAAAAATATTTGAAGATTATCCTTAATCATACTTCATTTAATTACACTTGAAAAACAATTTAACATGTACATTATTGTTTATTTAATTATTTTTGAAGATTTTTTAAATATCTTCATAAATTTTAGATGATTTTTAACTTATTAATATTTTTGTCCATCATTTTATATATTAATTATTATATATTTATATATTATTTATTTTATTTGAAGAATTATAAGATTTTGGACCTATTTTGGCACATTTAGTCTTTAAACCCGCATACGACTAAAAGCCTGTCGAATAAAAATAAAGTTAGATATGCTCACCAAGTTGGGCTCGCGACTTCGAATGGGTTGAACCCGAAATAGGTTAAGTTGGCCTATTACTGTACTTCTACTAAGAAAGCCCCTTCTCTTCCATTAGTTTTTTAATTTTTGTTTTTTCTTCAGTCTCCTCACGTTTAGCAACCCCTAATTCAAACGCTTCTTCCTCAAATTGTGATTTATTTATTTTTGACAATGAAAAGCAATCCATAGTCCCTACTAAAATATATTAAATGCAATCCCCCATTATCCAACTTCCCCTTGACCATTCTTCTCACTCTCCATAATCAAATTAATATATATGTATATATATATATATATATATATATTAATTTTTGTTTTTTTTAATGCCTCTGCCAAGAAAATTCGCTTGGTAAGTGGGAGGGAAATCATAGGCACCATGGGTGCAATGAGCCATTTATAATTTGGGGAGCCAAGAATGCGTTTAGGGTATGTGGCATGAGTCTCATTATTCACTAATAACAGGGAAAATCTCATAATGATTAGGATACGAGGGTTAGCTCGTATTCGACTCAACCGTTCGGCGACCGCTCCTTCAACGCTTTAATCTTTTCCCTCCATAAACGTCTTTGTTCTTTCCGCCTCCTTTCACGGCCCGTACCGGTCGGTAAGTTCTTCTCTCTCATTCGTGATTCTATCGTCATCACATATTCGAGTATGGATTGTCTGTACCGATAATACGAAAAAAAAAGGGTTATTTTTCCATCGTCGACGACAATGGCATCTCCAAACTTAAATGCCACTTCTCTGACGACATCGTTGACGCTGTTCTCCGGGACCTCAGGCTAAACCTCCTCGCGGTTTCTGGGGTTTTTCCAATTTGTTTCTAAGCAAAGAAAATTTAGACCCAACGCTAAATCTTACCGTAAGCTTGTTCATATATTGTCTAGAGATCACGTATGATGAGACTAGAGCATACTAACCAGCTCGCCAAGGATCTTGTAAGTCTAAGGGGTCGCGGGCAATGTGATTGGGATGAATTGGTCAGTTTATTGAGAATTTGCATTTCTCCCACTGTTTTCGTACATTGTTTTGTGTTAATTGTGTATTAGGTCTTATTAAGCTTACGCATTACTTACAGAGATGCTATCGACTGGGCATATCTCGTCATATCGGGAAAGCAAGCCTACGATAGACGATTTTATATATTTACGGCGACGAAAACCCTTCATCCGAGGACTGAATCAAAGAAAGACGGGGAGGCTGGATAGGAAGGTCTCGATGAAGCCTATTTTCTTTAAGACCGTTGAATGATAATTCTCCTGAAATAAATGATCTATCAAGATCAACGAAAGGGGCTTAAAGTCGCTTGCTTGGAAGCAGGGAGTCCAGGACTAGTTGTGAGAGTGCGAATGTATCATGCTTTCTCGAGTTCAAACAAGGCTGCTAAAGTTCTTTGAAGAAATCCATCCAATTTGTTTCGATACATTAAGACACCGAGGTAACTTTGCTTTTAATTATAAGTAATGCCTTGACAATGGGAGGCAGAAACTGCTTTCCCCCTTAATTCTTTATTCTTCTTTGTCGATAGCTGCAATCACACAAAGGGGAAGCTTGGATTTATTTTATATGAAACCGCATTTTGCATTTTGAATTTGCATTTTGTGGAAGCTCAATTCCCATTGCATAATAAATTATAAATTACGAATTGGTAGACTCAGATTTAATTAATTGAAATGGTTTTGTTCCCACCCATGTTTAGTATAAACTGGAAGATCCTCTTCAATGTAGCCTTAACTCGACCTTCTTTATTCTTACTACTTGAACCATATAGCAATAATTCATTTTTGAAGGGAGCATGAAAATCCATCTTATTAGCTTTGTGTTTAATTCTAGTCCTTATTCCTCCATTTGAAATCTTGAGTTCTAATTGTTTTAGATGTCGAGCAACATATTTGAGATAATTGTTCTTGGTTTTTTCTGATAATTTGTCTTTTTTAAAATATTTTACCTGCTTGATGTGTATTTACCACTTTGGAATAAATATCACCATTGTACAAATTCACATAAGTTATAAATCGACGTACTCAAAGTCATGTACTAACTGCTAAGGCCAAAGTATTATGGTATCTTTGGTTCATTTCTGCATTTAAGCTCAAGTAAATGATTATCGGGTCCTAGTATCTTAGATTGTGTGCTTCACATCGTGCCATGAAATTTTCATCAATAGCACTTTTAATCCTACCGATGGTATATTTTGAACTTATAATGATGTTTATGATGATTTTCATTTGACCTCGAGGCATGGTTTTCACGGAAATTTTGTATTATATTTGATTTATACTCATTGTGGGAGTGGGAAATGCCATTATTGCTTGCTTCACAAGTTTTATGTGAACTTTTAGAATCTAAAGACTAAATCAATTGAATAGCCCTCACAATTTCACCTCATAAAAAAACAAATTATAAATATGGCCTAGAAAAATCAATAGATTTGAATATTTTCCATTCAAATTTTATAAGTCTAATATACTCAAAAGTAAAAATAAATATTAAAAAATTTTAGAAATTCAGAAATGAAAAAGTAGTGATTTAAATATTTTAAGCAAAATTTTAGTTAATAAAACAAAAAATTTCCTTCATTAGGACTTGAATCATGCCTTCAACAAAATCTCTCCATCCCTTTAATTACCATTTGAGCTAGGCCTTAAAGGCATTCAGAAATTTTCAAATTCATATCAAAACCTGCACCAAGGGAGTAAAAAATTGCAAATGGAAGATTTGAAGCATGTGTTCAATGATATTTCAAATTATTTATTGGCCCTAGTATGAAACTTGTTATTGATATTCGAGGAACATGGAAAACAGCCTTAAATGTGATTGATTAAAGGAAGGCTATGCCTCGTTGTTGATCATTAGAAGTCTTTTTTTCAAAATTCAAATCTAGATTTTAGTATTGAAGAGATTATAGATTGCCTCAGCAATAGCCGGCGAACCGTTGGTGCCTTTTTTCTTCTTATTGTTTTTTTTTTTTTTCAGGGTTAAGATAGTTTGCGTATTTGGTGATCTATGGCATGAAATAAAATTATTGGAAGAAAATGGGTCAAGAAATTTGCAGTTTAAATTGCTTTCAGTATATGCCTTAACATACCAAGATTCAGTTTTTCATACTTTACCTAGTGCTATTGTTCTGCGCTTCCTAATTGTGGTGTGTTACATATTAATTTCTTTAGTTGTAGTAGTGAATGATCTCAAAATGTGGCTAAGTGGCTTTACTCTTTTACAATATATTTTTCTTAATCCTTATCCATGTCTTATTTCCTATATGTTTCTATAATGAACTTGCTATTCATCTTTTGCTTTTGCGTATTCAAGCAGCTAATATTGAAGCATAAGTTTCTGGAATTAATGACAATTAATGTCGACTGAGCATGACCCGTCTGCACTTAGGCGGAAAATATGGGTATGATCAATAGGCATTACTTCTGGTCCTGAATATATATCCTTCCCCTCTTTGCTTGCTTCATTTATTTTATCATTTTAAAACTTGTAAGCAGCATATAAAAAAAAAATAACTTGTAAGCATGTGCTAATATGGTGCATGGAGCAAAAGTTGTAAAAGATACATTTACACAAACTACGATTTAATAAGATTTGCTTATTAGTGCAAGGTCATTCGTGGTCAAGTAAAAGTCTTGTTGTATTCAGTCTGGTAGAATTTAATGCGTATGGTGGATTGGAACTTGAAATCAGACCCTTATAGCTACAATACTCTACTGGATGGTTACTGTAGAAAAGGCCATACACTTGAAGCTCTCAACCTTTGTAACAAGATGCTTCAGGAAAGGATAGAACCAATTGTCATAACTTATAACTTATAACAAGATGCTTCACGAAAGGATAGAACCAGCTAGTTGGTATCATCTCAAATGCATAATGAAGGTTCCAATGGAACACTTTCAGCTCCAACAGAATGTGAATTGCTTCTTACTTCCAAAATTTAACCATTCATGGAAATTTGTGGAGTAGTCATTTAGACACCATTCAAATATTCGTCCTAAAAGGGCTATATCGAATAAGTCAAGTTGTCGCTAGACGGTATCACAAAGATCTCGATCATTCATTATGAACTCAGTGAAGTAGCCCTTTCTCTCTCTAGCACAAAGGTACTCACCGGGCTTCGCTTGACATTATGTGCATGCCGATATAGAAAATTTATGTCGAAGTTAATATTTAGTGTCGCAATGCAGGTTACACGCCACCCAGTCGGATGTTGCTTAATGTATGAAATGCCGGGGTGGAATGTACCCTAACTAGAATGATTGTTTGAGCGTTGTCATTCAAGAAATTCAATTTATAGTATATTGAGCAACAATTTCGTAACTCTTCATCATAATATATTAATGTAAGCATGCTTTAAGGTTTCATGTTTTCACTTAGCTTAAGCTAAATTTTGCCGATTGGAATTCGCTATTCTTAGGCTTGAAATCATGTTCCATTCATTTAACTCGTTAAGACCATAGTTTATGCCGGCTTGATATGTAATGCCGGGCTCACCACCTAATCCACAAATTTCAGTCATTGATTTTAATATGATTTACAACTCTAGACTCTATAGTTTTATGGGTAATTAGTTCGACCTTGTTGCTTGTTTGTTTCTCCATTCATCACTTCATTTCAACAAGAGGAACAACACAAGCTGGATGTTGAAGACGAATGCAAGTAGGCACAATAATCGTGACACTTTGGTTTGTTTTCAGATGTTTTTTGCTTTGCCTCTTGCCCACGAATTCGTACACTTGGAATCTTTTCCTATCTTTATAATATTTTATTTTTACTGATAAAAAAATAAAATAAAAATCAGAACACTTCCTAACTTTAGCAAATTACCTTAGCTTTTAAGAGAGACTCAGGATTGTTTGCTTTTAAGTTTATGCAATGAGACCGATTTAACCACGCACAAACAGAGACATGACATTAGGACACATCTAAAGCGCCCTTGAGGCCAACTCTAAGTGATAAAAGGAGGGATGGATGTGTTATCGAGGTTCCGCATTTGAGTTCCAATATGGACAAAAAACATTTACCTATCGTGAAAAAAAATTAGACACATCGTAAAGCAAAATCTGATGTATTTCTCGTATGACTGTAATCTGTATATGGTGGTCTAATTAGATAGATACATACAAAGATTTAGAACTTCAGTCAGTATGGAAGGTACTAAATGTTGGTTTAATCATTGTCTTAAGAAGAAGCTGAAGAGGCAGCTGAAGCTAAAGATGGATGGATGGTACACGAGAAGTTGAAAGGTTACATCTCTATTCTCCCTGATTGGAACTCAATGTTTCCAAAGAAGTCATGGAATGTTAATCGAATATCGATGCACTAGATCTGTTAATGAAATTAGCTTAACGCCTTCCAAATTTCCTGCAGATGTGGGAGATTTAAGAGATCAAATTTAATAGATCCGCTCGTAAAATCTAATAAAGGCCGTAATGGCTTCAAGATCAAAACTACCAAAAGTCACCAAAGAAGGAACGATAATGTCATGCTGACAATACCGGGCCATTGTCTGTTTTTATTTTAAATAAGTTATTGGTATCTGGTCGATCTCTTTAATCTCATTAGGGTAGTGAAGTGAGCTAGATTTTATCATTGAAGCAATCCTCATTTAATTAGATCGAAGAATTACACTATTCGGGGCCCATTAAAGGGAAGGGGGAGTTGATCTAAAGAAATTTTTAATGTGATTAGTTAAACCTCGTTAAAGAAATGTGAACTATAATGTACTACAAGTATTATTCTTTTCAACGATTTATATTCTTTCTATATGTTTTGAAATTAACAATCTTTAATCAAGTCGGGTAATTAAACTCATAGACTGATCTTTTGATATGAAGTTTTAAGTGAGTTATTGATTTTGGTGACGTTGTCAGGTCACTAAATGTTTTCCATCCAAATGTCCCACAAGAAGACAAAATTGATTGTAAGTCTACTTGACATGTTAGGATTGCTTTGAATCGCAAGAACTTTAGTTCCGTCATGTGCAATTGTTCTCAATATATTTTAATGCATCTTGTATTTGACATTTAATTGCAGTTTCATTCAAACTTTATGATTTGATAGTACAGATTCATCGAAATGGCAAGAGGTACTGATATTTAAATGTCATGTCCATGCATTATATTTTCTCAATTAGTCAAGAAAGAAACGTTAGATACTGTGTTTTTTCGGTTTTAATTCCTATTTTGTTGCCAATATTTATCCATCATATATACTTCTGTTTCAAAGGTCCAAAAGACTGAAACTATGTTTCTCAATAAAAATAGTAAAATGCATACATCTATTATGTTCTTTGCCTATCTTTGTACTATTTATGATGTGTTTGTTTAGCTTAACCCAAATTTTTGCGTACATGCTTATCCGGGCAGAGAATTACAAAGATTTTTCTCCTGATTATCAGGTTGAATCAATTATGTTTGATTGAAACCTCCTTGTGAATCTTCATTATATTTGATTTGGCGTCAAATGTAAGACAGGTAAGCGAGAACACTGACACAAACAATGAAACAATAGATGAAAATAATATGTTTCTAGATGTCAGGGTGGACAACAAAAAGGGCTAGTTTATGGCTTTACTACAAAGGCCACAATATTATAAAATTTTGTCAATTTTTCCACATTAGCATTTGATGTTTCTCAACAAAATGCGGAGGTAATTCAGTAGCTACAACACAAGATTAATGATCAGGATTTAATGATTAGAGATCTGCGAGAGACGACACAACTATTGTTAAGGCGTTTGGATGAAATGTTTAAAGGTGGACAAGTACTACATCATACAAGCAACCTTCACAGACCATGGTAATGAGCATCGACATCTAGCGATGATCACACCTCCGATGATGCTGACTTATCTCCACAAAGAGGAACTGCTTAAGTACTTTTTTATGTAGCTTTAATACTTTTTAACCTGTTTAGGTACTTTGTTTAATACTTTTAAATATTTAGGTACTTTTTTAATACATTTGACCTATTCAGATTATCGTTTTTTTTTTTCATGGTCAGATATGTCGCAGATTATCGTGCATGATTGTTATATATAAATTTGCTTTTATGAGAATCATAAATGTGTTTAATTAGGGTTTTAAGAGCCAAAATTACAAGTAGTACAAATATAAATATATTTTTGATATTTACCTACACTTACCGATGGCATACCTGGGCGTAAGTGGTAATAATAACTATCACCATCGGCGTATTACCTACAAAATCACGCACCAACATCGACAAAGGACTTTAGTTAAATGACCGATAATCTATCGATGACATACCTACAAAGTATCAACACCATCGACAAACTACCTACAAAATCACCAACAAAATTCGTGAGCCACCACCGACAATACCGACTAACGCCTATAAAAGTGGTTACAACCATCGACCTGGATACCTACAAAATCATCAACAAAATACCTACAAAGTATATTCGCAGTAAATTATCGACGTATCACCGAATGAATGCCTATAAAGTGGTCACTTAATTACCGGCCTGATTACCTACAAACTCACCAACAAAATACCAACGACTTTCCGTAGGTAAACTACCGACATAATACCTACGAATTTTGTTTGGTCTTATTTCGTCCCCACTTTGTACATTTCCCTCAACTTTACCTACCACTTTTCCACAATTTACTGATTTAATTTCCATAGGTAATTTTACTCATGGATTGATTTTCCGTCAAGAATTTATTTACCTACTTACAACAACCTAGACGAAATATATACAGCCTTTATTCCGTAGGTAAATTTAATTACCTATGTAATTTTTTATATTACCTACAAAATTTTCTCCGTAGGCAAATTGTCACTTGTTAGGGGGTGAGGGAGGCTGCGGTACCAGAACCTACGAAATTTCAGATCATGAATTTTTTTAAAAACATTTTTTTTATATAGCTACAGTGGGCTATAGTGGCTACAATGGGCTACAAGCATGTGTCGCGAAATTCAAGTAGAATAGTATTAATCCGCGAAAATTCAGAGTTGCAGCAATTCTCGCAACCTGCGACTTAAA
The DNA here is from genome assembly GCA_016808115.1 of Tetrastigma voinierianum. Lineage (NCBI taxonomy): Eukaryota > Viridiplantae > Streptophyta > Magnoliopsida > Vitales > Vitaceae > Tetrastigma > Tetrastigma voinierianum. The sequence continues at coordinate 176,281 of JAEQBH010006328.1, read as the reverse complement.
ATTTGCAAGGTTGCGAATTTTCTCTCGTCACAAGGAAGCTCTTTCGACCTCATGCTACAAAAAATTGACCCAAACTGCAAAAATAAACACAGAAAAAATTAATAAAAATTGCAAACAAAATTAAAAATTAAGTTAGAAACAAAGATTAACTAAAAATTAGAGAAAATCAAAAAGAAAATTAAAGAAATCAAAATAAAATAAATGAAAATAAAAAGTGGGGAGATTGAGCTCCCCCGCTCCACCCCTCTCCCCCAAAACTGGCTTCAACCCTGGAGGTCACAACCAGCGGTGCTCAGAGAATGCCGAGGTTCAGGTTCTCCATGTCTGAACCAGCACTTGAACCACCCGCTATGCCATGCAGTGTGGCCAGCTGCTAGTGTTTTTGATGTAGTGGCAAAGGCTCGAATAGTGGCCACTAATCCCCGATGCTTAATAAGCAAAGACGACTAGCAATGAGCCGAGTAGGGAGCTTTCGGGGTGGATTTCAGGCCAAGTGGTTAATACGTTGTAGGCTGGTGTTAACTGGTCCGGGAGTGATGTCGCTGGCAACGCCAATATTTTCGGGCTGGGCAATGGCACTGGTGATCCAAATTATGGGATCGTCAAGGATAGGCTCTGGTCCCTTCCAGAATCGCTTTCTACCGCCTCTCGCCAACAATAGTGGAAATTGCTTATCTTGCTAGTTTATATTCTCCTCACTGTGTGTCAATCACACTTTTTCCGGATTCTCCTTTATGAACAAGCCGACAGAGCTTTGGAGACATCTCTATGATATCAAATTTTTATCAATTTCGCTGTGGAACCCATCCAATTCCTTGTTCAGGGAGCTCTATACTGTGTTAATTTCCTGATTGGCCTGGACATTCACTGTCAAGCCTGAAATTATCCACTAGTTTGCTCACCCAAGATTGCTCGCCAAATGAAGATGTCAACTTTGGTGGTTGTGGTATCGAGGAGTCGAGGTACACTACGGGAGAAGCAAGAGGTAACCGTGGAGGTTTTCGTTCATGAGGAGTTTGTGGTTCCAACTGTGGGGCTGTGGTATCACAAATGGCATTAGTTAGGAAACACCGCAAAAAGGTGAACTCATCCATCGGGTTTCTATAGTCCCCACGGACCTAGACGGGTTTCGATTTCTCCTAAGGGTCGCTTAATTCCGCCATGGAAGGTTTCTATATTCTCATTGACATGTATGCTTAGGGTTTTCTCCACTGAATACTAATGTATTGTTCTCCTCTTCCATCGGGTCACAATTCAAAACCCACTGACATGCAATCCCGTCAGATAAATATGGCACACAAAAGACAAACACAAAAAAACAAATTCAGAGTAACGCTTTTTTTTCGCTGAAATGAAACTAAAAAAACTAACAAGAAAATATAAAAAGAATCACCAGCACCCAGGATTTAGGACTCACTGTTCCACACTGGTCAAATGCACTCCTAGCACCATCCCCAAGAACGACGCCATTTGATTCATGCTACAGAGACATCCAAAATTTATATCCTAAATTTCTCCCACGTCAGAAAGCAAAGCTATCATAGATAGTTGTTTAAGGTCAACCTCAGTGGATGAGTTTTTTATCAAATGATTTACAAGTGAAGTTCAAAATGGTGAATTCAATTTGGATTTTAAGGTTTGCAAAAACAAGCAGGATATTGTTTGAAAACCGAACATTTAAATAAAATAAAATGTAAAAGAAGTATCCTCAAGTGTCGTCATTGGATTTGGGTTATAGCGTCATGTAGGGGTCCTCGTTCATTTCCTCGCATTGGGAGGATGACCTATAGTCATTTCCGACCTATCTTTATTTAGCTTTTTAAAACTAAACCCTATGATTTTCCCTTTTGAAAACAGCATTTACTGAGCATGAATGCTCCCTGCCATGAATACACACATCTCATAAATCCACCCTACGTTGACAACAGAGGGCAATTAATGAATCTCGTGATCTAGCACAAGCATCCACCAACCCTAAAGATTGCCAACACCGGTCCATCAAGGTACATTAGAGATTTAAAACTCAGATTTAAAGAAATAGAACATAAATACCCATAAGTCATAAAAACGTGAGAACTGTGAGTTACCTCCAAACCCTAGCCAACAGCCCTCCTCTTCAAGGAGAAAAGAGGCGAGCCAAAGGAGCGGCTCGTAGCCGAGAAAGGGAGAGAAAAGAAAAGAAAATGGGAGAAAAGGAAAGCACGGAAAACCCCACTACCAGCCCCTATCACAGCTCCCTCATGTTGTCTAGTCATGGGGCTTTATAGCCAACCCATAATACAATTACAAAAATAACATAGCAAAATACTATTACAATGGGGTGCAAAAGGAAGAAACCATAAGAGCTAAGAAGCAAAACGGGCAGCAGGAAGGAACAGGTAGTGATGAATAAAGGCGCAATACGGTGAACAAGGGTAACAAAAGACCGCAGCGCTCCATTTTTCTTCACTTTTTGCCTCTTCTTTCCTTCGGATCCGATCCAACGATGAGTTCAACCCTGCTCTTCGTTTGAATCACCATACTCAGCCTCGATTATCTTGCAAAACTACAAAATTAGCCATAAAATGCGATCGTAGAATAGTCAACTAATGTGCAATCAGTACTTGCTGATAGTACACAAAAAGTGCTCAAAACCTATAATAAATAGGACTCAAAATAGCACTTTTTGGATACTAATCAGGTCGCGACGCCAAATGAAGACAACGCAGGTCGCAACATAAACTTGAGGTCGCGACGTTGATCTGTTGATGAAGCCATAGATGAGGTATCTTTTAAAACCGTGGCTGCAACCTAGGCTCTAATTGGAAAACTCAACTCGGTGCCCACCAACCATTCAAGTCAACTACATTCCGATTAACTCGACAAAACCTACTATAAAAGAGAACTATAAGGCTACCACACCATTTTCAGGGTTGCGATTCCAGCCAGAGGCTTAAGCAAGGAAAATGATCGAACTTAAAAAATAAGGCGTACTCGTAAGGAAGGCAAGGAATATCAATTGGAGGTCGCGACCAGCTTCCCGATCGCGACTAAAAATTCTGTGATCGATGAGGATAGAAGCGTGGCAGAGAGATAACCCTGGTCGCGACTAAGTATAAGTAATCGAGACAAAGACAAAAATGTTAGCAAGCAACAAAGAGGTCGCGACGTGCTTCTAAGGTCATGCACTGTGAAACATTGACAAACTAAGAAGGACCTCGTTATGACAAAACGCCAGGTCGAGACTAAATGTAAAGAATTCAAGGTCGCGACGCGTTTTTGAGGTCACGACCGGAAAAGCTATGATAAGAGAAATTACTAGTCGCACCTATTATCGACAAAGCCGCGGATTTGAGCAACATAAAGGAGGACGGTCAAACAAAGAAGTCGTAGCCAAAAGAAGCCATGACCTAGAACTAAAGACACGGCCACGTGAATACGGTCGCACCTAAAAATGTAGGTCGACGTGAATGCAAAGAGAAGGCAAGAGTCGTCGCTGACCCATTTTGAGGTCGCGACCACTAATCAAGGCAACCTATGAACGAATACAATCGAAGATGTCGTGTCGCGAATCGAACAAGTAAATGAGAGAATTGTGTCGCGACTCATCTCGAGGTCGTGACTAAAACAGCAACCAGCCTTTTTAGGAAATCCACCTGAGCTTGGAATAGGCTCACTTTGACAGCTTATAAATAGCCCTTATGTTTTAGTAGCAAATCCCTGCCTTCAATACCCTAACTAGGAAGAGGAGAACAACTCACTCAGATATTTTTAATAGATTTTTTTTTATTTTATTTTCTATTTTATTCTTTTTATCTCGAACTAGTGACCTGTGTAGAAACGATGAAGTTGGATTTAATTTTTGATTTTCTACAATTATCGCTTCAAATTAATGGAATATAGACAAATTTATGGAATTGCGGTTTTCAAATATTACAATTACAACTGGGTATACTGATCAATGATCCATCGTCGATCAGAATGCAAAGATTTAGAACATAGCCACTAGATCGATTTACCAAGCCACGCCTTCGCATCATTTAGAGAAATACTGACTGTTTATTTGATTGATGTTGTTGGTTGAATCGAGTCAGCTCCCGTTTGCAAGATATAATACCATTTCAATGATCGTTTCCTACCTCCGATTGTGAGGCCCTCCCTGCGACACGAGATGGAGATTCCAGAGTCAGGGAACATTCCACTCGTGGGTATGATATACTACCATTGATGAACTACTAAGCTCTGAAAGTTCACCTCAATAAATCTCTCTTCACTCATAATCGATGTCGAGGAATATTTATCAATGTAATAATCGTAGACTTCCACCTTAATTCGAGGGGAAGTTCCTAAAACCTCGTTAGTAGAAATCTAATCAAGGGAAGTGGAAGAACCAGATTTAAAGGATGTCATCAATTGAGTTGTAGAAGTTTTGCAAGAACCTACAAAGGGAAGCAAGAAATCGCAGCCTCAAGAAACGGGTGTGAAGTCGAGAAAGAAAACACCCATCTCGCAAGAAGGTCAAAATGCAAGTAGCTGGGGTTGATCCTTGTCTTCGTAAGCAAGGCCTCTAACCAAAGTGAATATGGAGAAATTCAATTGCATTGTAAGGCATCTTAGACAAATCCACATCCAAAGAACAGAATAGAGTAATGCATAGGTTAATGCAGAATTGGTCATTTCCACAAGACTGAGCAGTGTTCATTTCTCATGGAAAACCGATTCAAATCTTTGAAGGTTTGTTCTTTATTTTATTTTATTTTTGGTTTGTAATGATTTAATTTCTTTTACATTCCTATGTATCTTCTAGGACTATTATCTTCTGATTAATCACTATCCACTGGAGTTCAAATAGTGTGGACCTTAAGTAGTCGAGGTAGTTGATTCCAAATTCTTGTCAATCTCCTCGGTGGGAATGGTTATCCGGGACTTACATCCATTTTAGTACTTGTATGATTCAGGCACTGTTAAAGGTTCCTAGATTAAAACCATTTTCAAATTAAGCAATATAAAGCAATTTTATCATTTATATCCAAGTACTCCAAGTAGACAAAGATGCAAGAGAATTGTAAGGCTCTTGTAACTATGTTAATTTGAAGGTTTTAGTCTATATAATCACAGACAAACAAGTTTTATGGCGTTGTTGATGGGGGATTGAAAGAATTTGACAAATCAATATTCTGACCAAAAAGGGAAATGCTAATTTGGACATTTTTTCTTTGAATTTTATAAAAGAAACATAAAAATAGTTTTACTGGAAGTGGTTGCACAAACCACTTATATTTTAGAAAGCTTAATCGAGAATTATTTTACTAATACCACCGACTTCATGTAATCTTAGTGTATCTCCATTTCAGGAAGGTATCTCACGACATGAAGCTGTGAGTCGATTTGTCTACTGATACCGAGCAGAAAGAACACCGAGGAATTCCGAGGAAGGTAAAAGAGCAAAGGAGGCAACTATGGTAGATAAGAGAATTAACGCATAATTGAACAAGACACGTAGCGTGAGAGATCTCCTAAAGGCAAGATACTATGGAGGATTTCTGGAGACCACATCCAGCACACTCGCCAGCTTAGACAACTCGCGCTGAAGCCAACAACTTGGAGCTGAAACCAGCTTTGATCACAATGGTTCAGCAGCATCAATTTATAGGCCACCCTACTGAGGACCCTAATGAGCACTTAGGTAGATTCCTCAGGATGGCCAATACTGTAAAGTTGAATGGTGTAAGACCATATCAACTCTTCCCTTTCTCGAGACATTACGCCCACCTGCTCGATTCCTACCATATGGCTCATGAATACTGGGAGGAGCCGTAGCTTATCTGCATTTCTTTCCTTCTCTCACCTCCGAGAGAAGGAAGGAGACTGTGGTGTTCAATCAAGGGAAGATGAAAGCCTATATACAACTGGGAAAGGCTCAAAAGACTCCGTCAAGAGACGCCCCACTATGGCATGCGATCTCAAGACACACAAATGGACATCTTCTACAACTCCATGAATGATACCTCAAAGGTATTATCGATGCTTCTTCCTGTAAGTATCCAAAAGAAAAGTGCAAAGGAGGCAAGGACTCGATAGAGGACTCGCCAGTGCAATATGAAGAATCCATCCAATCTTCGTGAGAAACAACAGGCAAAGGGGAGCTGACTGAACTTCTAATAAAATGACAGCCATGAAGCAAAGCCAGATGCAATCATGCACCTGATGGATGGGACAAGAGAAGAGGTTGCATTCTCGCTTCATGAGATAGAGCAATAGCGAGAAGGAATGAGAAGAAGCGCCGAGGGATCCAGCTAAAGATACTCACTGCCGAGGAGGCCAAATACTTGAATGAAACAAAGGAGCTATCATTTCAAGCCTAATCTCAAACTTACTCTACACACTATAATCCCAAGATCGTGAGAAACCTCATGAGAACTTCTTATACGGGCGAGGAGCAATATAGGGCTCAAGACATGGGCATCACAAGAAGGGTATCGCCCAACAAGGTTCAACAAAGAAGAAGGAGAGAGCATAAATGAATATCAGGGTCAAAAGAGGGCCCAGTCTTTTGAAGAGCAGATGCTGCAGTTCATGGGGGATAACAAGAAGCTAATAAACCTCCATGAACAGAAGTTTAATGAGTTGGAAAATTTCAAATCCAACATTCATATGTTTCAAGCAAACACAGTATGCTTCACTAAAGAATCCTCAGAAACACAAGTAGTGGTGTTCGGCCCTAATATGAAAAACTGTAACAAGGGTGCATTCTAGTGACACTCGGGAATCCTTAAAGGACTCCGCATGCAATTCGGGCTTGAGAAGTAGGAAGGAAGTGAGCAAATGCGAAATAAAGAAGAAGGAAAAGACCGATGATGAAGAAGAAACTGTGAGGAGAAGAAGAGAAGAATATGTCAAAAGACAACAGACGCAGAAAAGCAAAAGCAACTACAAACGAGAAGAGTCAGAGCTAAACAAGGAGAAAGTATTGCTTACACACCAAAGAAATGTCATTTCCCCGTGAGGTCATAAAGAGGGAAGAGCACTTCTGCTCCCTTGAAATACTCAAGAAAATAGAAATCAATATTCCCTCAGAGGCAATCAATCAAATGAAGTATGCAAAAATTTCAAGGAAATACTGAGTAAGAAAAAGAATATTGCTAAGGAAGGAATAGTGAACTTGACTGCCACTTACAGTGCAGTTATCCAGAGAAGTCTCCCAATAAAAATGAAGGACCAAGGCAACTTTACCATTCCCTGCTCCATAGGGAAATATGAATTCAAGAAGGCCTTATACGACTCTGGTGCCAATATCAACTTGATGCCTTTATCAGTAGTGCAAAGATTGAGTCTGGGGGAACTGATCCCAACAGCAATTACATTACAGATGGCTGATAGATCCATGGCACGACCGTAAGGTGTTCTCAAGATGTGTGCTTGTCAAGGTAGGGAAATTCTATCTTTCCCGTGGACTTTCATGGATCATGAAAATGGAAGAGGATACCCAAGTCCCATTGCTGGGGGAAGACCCCTTCTTAGCAATCGGAGCCGCTCGATAGATGTGCGTGCGGTGAGTCGACCTTAAGGGTAGGAGATGAAGCAGTGCACTTTAACCTTAACAAGAGCTTGGAACAACCTGATGTTGATGCATAGAAATGATTTAATGTAGAAAACAAAGAGGTCCTATCAATGTCGAACTCGAATCTGGTACTGTAATTCTACCATTCTATCAATGAAATGAGATGAATTTCCAGATTCGGGAGAGTATTGATTATGAATTATTGCCTTCCGGGCTATAAACAAAGAATCGCCTCGAGCTTGAACGAAAAACAACCAAGAACATGTATAAAGAAGGAACAGAAAAGTCACGAACAAGAGACTAGTGCGTATGGGTTAATGATGAGCTGGAAAGTTTATCTATTTTTAGTCCATTTTCTGATCTATTTTTATCTAAACAAGACCGATGAGTGTGCCGACTATGGAATAACTAACTAACCGGCAAATGGCAGGGAATTCAAGAAAGAAGAATATTTGCGTAAAAAAGAAGTAAAGGTGGATGAGCGTAATGAGATAATTGGTCGGCAAGTCATGTTGCGGTAAAGGCGCACAAAGATAAAGGAACCGATGTCGTGAAGCCAAAAGAATCAAAATGCATATCTAGGTTGCAGCAAGAAAAACTCCGCCAAACGGTTACTTGAAGACAAGGCAGCCGAGTTAAAGAAAACCCCGTGTGAAGTAAATCAGAAATGAAGAAGAAGAAGACTTCAGGTCGCATATCTGATGCGCCGTGACATCGATAATGATACGTATGTACTATAAAAATAAGAGGTCGCCGCGACAATAGTAGTGAAGAGAAGAGGTCGCGACATCCAATCGACAATCAAACTTGTCGCGATATCGAAACATGGAAAGAAATTTGATAGAGGTCGCGACAGAGAATCGCCGCTTTCGCGATGCTTGCTGAGATGAAGCCGATGTAACTCAAGTCATTGCTGCTACAGAGGATTGAAGTCGCGACATCGCGAACTATCGCGAAGACCGCAGAGCCATAAGCCGATGTCGCGACAAGAGATTGTTGCCGCGACATCGCGAGCACCGCGGAAGTCAGGTTCCTAAAGCTGATGTCACGACAAAATAATGACGTCAGCGACACCAAAAGCAACCAGCTGAAGCTTCCCAGAGAACTATCGATGTCGCTGGATGAGATCGAGGTCGCCGGCGCCAGAACGCACTAGCTCAAAGCTGCAGCGCCATAACCGCCGCCACGGCATGCGATCGGCGGCCTGACATCAAGTGAACGCTCGCCAGTGCCACAGAAGACTGGTGCCGATGTCGCGACAGACATCATGTCGCGACATCAGAGAACCCTATTGAAGCTCGCGAAAGGCATACAAGGTGATGTCGCTGATAAGTGACCGAGGTCGCGACATCGTAAGACATCACTTTGGAAACCGCAAATTCATATAGTTGATGTCGCGATAAGAGATCGATGTCAGCGATATCCGAGCAACCATTTGAAGCTCGCAGAAGACGCGGTTGATGTCAATGGTCAAGAGATTTGAGGTCGACATCGCGAACGGTACTCAGTTCAAGGATGGCAGATTCTGTTACGTCGCGACGTAGATCGGCCGCGACATGGATGATGTCGCTGACAAGGGATTGGTGTCGGATCGGGTCAGCACTTCGTAGCGTCCGCTGAAATCCACAACCGAATGCACTGATTGTGGCCCAACCGGTGAAACCCTATAAATAATGCCAGCCTACCCGTAAGAGGAACGCAATGACGCGACACGCACGAGAGGTCCGGGAGTCATGCTCATTTTCTTTATTTTCTTTAGCTTTCTCTTTCTCTTTTCTTTCTTTCTTTTCTTTTCTTCAATGTTGATATAGTTAGAGATTAGATTAGATTTATCGCTTTATTTTCGCTTTATTTTCCGGATCCGTGTGTTGTCGATTTGAGCGTGTTTAATGCACTTATTTTCAAATTACTACCCGGGAATGTTCGAAGTGCACAAATTTCCGAATTCAACTCTGGCCAATCAGCTATTCTTATGATCGAGGAATGCGTCGTAGCGTGTAATTCAAGACTCAGGAATCCAACTCTCATTAAGTGAATGCTATAGTCGAATTATCTTTCCGTAGTCGTGCTTTCCAAGAACTCTTGAATTTCAGTTTATGAATTTACTGTGTCAATATCGTTTTTTGATCCGAATATCGCTCTTATAAATTGCTATAAGATTTGGTCTCATTGCTCGATTTCAAGGAGGCCCTCTGAAAGGACACAGAAGGCAAATCCTAAGAGTTATGAACAATTGCTCAAGGTATATTAACCTCGTTATTCAGGATCTAATGAGCTTTGCAAGTTTACTGATAAATCTCTTCTCACTTGAAATCAAGAAAGAGTTGAATGAGTTATCAATTTAAACAAGGTAGAGTTCACCTCAATTCGAATAGTGAGAACAACCTGTTAGCCGAAATCTAATCAAGGGAGAGGGTGATCTATTCTAATTTTGAGGAAGAGCATCCCTGAAGTTGTATATCCTGCTTTAATCGATAACTGGGAGCTAAGGTTTACAAATTCCATAAAACGGGTATGAAGTATCAAGTGAAAAGAAAAATACCCAGATTAAGGAAATCCCTTTAAAAGTAGTTATCTCATTCCCGTCTCGAAAGAATCAGAAAATTAGATAATGAAATGTGGAGTGGAGAGATCCAGCCTTAATGCTAAACGCCGACGCATTTTAAACCCCAAATATTCAAGAAGTTTTACTCGCATTAACTACAGTGAATTTGCACTTCACTATAGCAAGATACTTGATGTGTTCTCTAAAGATAATTATTCAATGTCCATTTGTTTTCTTAACTATTCTTTATTCTTTATTCTTTATATTCCGGGCTTATTTGATTGCTCATTTACTTCACTGTGTTAGTATAATCTCCAAATTTCTTAAGTCGGGATTCCAATATCACTTACGGTCCAAAATAGCATCGGCTCGAGTAATGTGGCATTTGATTTAAATTTCGAGATCTCCGTGTGGGATCGATATCTGGACTTATATCCATTTTATTACTGTCTAATTGCACTTGCAAGATATCAAAGCCAAACCAAATTGAAAACAGATAAATCGAGATTTTCGTCTTAAAACAGGCTTGCGGGTGCGCTCGATTAGATAATAACCCTTTTGTAATTGTGCAACTAAATTTGTATAAGTGTTTTGGTCAGAGGTCATCAAGTTTTATGGCGTCGTTGCCGGGGATCGAAAGAATTTGATAGATCAATATTCAGATGAAAGAAGGAAATACTAATTTGGACATTTAAAGAAAAAAGAACAAAATAGTTTTTCAAGCAAAGGGTTCATTTTGACCACTAACCACAACAAACCATATTGAATATATTTTGTTGTTTCGACTAATCCTATTAATGGGAGTGTGTTTTGCTTTAAAACTTTGATGCATAGGAAGCGTAAAATCTGATCCGAGTCTCCACGATTCGAATTAGAGAAAACACTTCGCTGAAAGACAAGGAACAAAACACCACCAGCGGCGTATGAAAACAGGATCAAACTGAGGGACATAGGACAGCAGCCGGTTCCTCCAATAACCGGGAGCAATTTTACAGGAATTTTCGTAGTTCGATCATCTGCACGACATCAAGAATCGACACCGCTATCGACGCTTTTCAACAACTTTTGAACTAAACCATCACTAATTACCATGGTAAGAACATCACAATGTCATCCCACTCAAGATCCTAATGAACACCGGGAAGAGATTTCTGGATGGGCTACACGCTGTCGAATGGGGCAGAGACCAGGTTATCAAGCTACATCTATTCCATCTTCTCTAAGAGATACAAGAACCACATGGTATGAATCTTTACCATATAGCCCCGTTGATACTTGGGAGGAGTCAGAGCTCTTGTCGGCGCATTCTTCCCCCATCACTCACCCCGTAAAGGAGGAGGGAAATTATTTGGCTTCACAGGGAAGATGAGCCTATACGTGGGCCCGGGAAAGATTCAACGGTCAGCCGAAGACGCTCTATGCATGGGTTAGATTCAAGATCGCGTATGGACATTGTATATCATGCCTTGAACAGATATATCAAAGGGGATCATTGATGCTTCATGTTGTGGAGCATTCAAGCGAAAAGTGGCCAAGAGGCAGAGTCGATCAAGACCCGGGCAAATGCAATATGAAAACCTTCCGAAGTTTTCAAAGGGAGCAAAGAGAGGAAATGGGATCATGGAGCCGAAAGCAAGACAGAATGCTGGTGGAAGCTGATGCTATTATGCATCGAATGGACAAACAATAGAGGAGGCCGCATTAACGCCCAAGAAGTAGGAGAACAGAGAGTTATCGGGCTGAAAGTACCGAGTCAGCCAAGAACAATTCTACGATGTCAAGAGGTTATATCCTGCGGAGCCAAGAGCTTACCATTTCAAACTAACTTAACCCCGCAAAGACATCATCACTCAAAGACTCAGAACCATGAGAATTTCATACGGGTGGAGGGCTTCTCGCGCCCAAGGCAGGGATGTAACCTCAACAAGGGTATCAATACCAATTGTTCCAGCAAAGAAGAAGAAGGAAATGAGCACAGTAAATGAATATCAGGTCGAGGAGGGCCCAATCTTTTGAAGAACAGATGTCGTATTTCATGGGGATAAGAAGTCAAGTGAACTCCATGAACAAAGTTTGCAGCTGGGGCAATGCTACCACTCTCAAATTTTCTAACACCACCAATGCATCCCCGGGTTGAACCTGAGACACAAGTAGGCACGGGTCTCAACCTCGAAAAGCCGTATGAAAGACACCTTCCCAAGTGACACAAAGAAAATCCAAAGGATCGCATGGCTACAACAGGAGTGGGAAGGAAATAAGAGATGAAAAAGAAGACAACAACAAAGAAGGAGCAAGACCAGAAGGGAAGTGAGGTACTGAGAAAGAAAAGAAGGAGAAAGGTGAAGAACATCCAAGGATCTAGACTTGCATTCCATTTCCATAGAGACCGGCAGAACCAAGATGAGGAGCAAAGCTTGTAAGGTTTTTGAAGATTCTTCACAAGTCGAGATCGTATGCCTTTATCATGGTAACTCAGATGCCACCTATGCAAAATTTCTCAAGGACATACTGAAAAGAAAAGAAAAATATAGAGGAAGGAAGAGAATCTCACCGCCATCATAGCAAGAATAAGAAAAGAACTACCAAAGAAGATGAAAGACCTGGTGGAGCTTCAAGATTCCTTGTATTGCCGAGGAATTTAATCTGCAGCCTCTCGTGACTCAGAGCTAGTATCAATCTGATGCCTCTTCTATCAAGCAAGAAACTAAGTTTTGGGGGAGGTTATTCCCACATCAGTACTCTTCAAATGGCGTATGTGATCGCAGAAACTCGAAGGAGTCTTAGAAGATGTGCTGGTCAATGGGGCTCGGGGAAATTTGTTTTTCCAAGACTTCATCATTCCGACATGGAAGAAGATTCACAAGTACCTCGCTACTGGAAGCACCATTCCCAGCCATCGAGCGCTTCCGATCGACATGCAAAAGGAGTTCTTACCTGAGGGTTGAGAATAGTCACGTTTAATTGGACTTCAAAGTATGAAAAATATAGACAGAGACAAGGAAAGTTGCAATGTAGTGCTATTTTATTTATAATTCCAACCCGATGTTAACAATGAATGTAGTACTTCGCTTTATCAATGGCAAGAGAGGAATTCCTAAGATATCGAAGATGTTCATTCGAATTTCCATACAGTTAGCCATTCTTAGAAACTATGATGAGCTTGATGCAAAACAAATGACAATGGGGGAAAAATATGGAAAAAGAGGAAATTCATCAAGAAACCCCAAAGTGTATGATTAGCTTTGAAAGAGTTGCCAATGGGGCCATTTAAAGTATGCTTACTTAGAATTACCAAAGAAAAACTACTGAATATCTGAAGCAGATGCGAAGGAACAAAGACGCCACAATATTAAGGAAGCATAAGGAATCGCTAGCTCATCCATCAAGAGCTGAAGGGCACGTACCACTCAATTTGCATGCATAGATTCTCGCTAGAAGAGACTTCAAACCATCTCGTAGAACACCAAAGGAGACTCGAACCTAGTTGATGAAGGAAGTAGTCGTAAAGAGGTACTCAAATCATTTAATGCCGGTTTTACAGATGTTATTTCGTGACAAGATTGGTGAGCCTTAATCCATGTGGTTCCAAAGAAAGGGGGTTTATCAGATCGAAATGAAAATGAATTGATTTCCAACAAGAACAAAGGATTGTGATGGAGGGTATGTATTGACATGTGAAGTTGAATTCAAGAACTTAAAAGATCATTTCCTTTGCCTTCATTGACGATGTTGACAAAGAAGGTGATAATCTTCACTTTTGTTTTCCTGGACGAAAGATTCGATACAATCAGATTGCTATTGTACCTGAGGACCAAGAGAAGACCACCTCACATGCCCATGGTACCTTGCTTCGAAGGATGCCATTTGGGTCACGTCTCGCCACATTCCAAAGGTATGATGTCAATATCTTTATCAGTTGAAGAAGTGATGGAAATTTTCATGGATGACTTTATCGTGTATGGATCCTAGCCACCAATGTTTAAACAATCCGGAAATGCGACTTCAAAGATGCCAAGACAAAATGTACTAGCAATCGAATCGGGAAAATGCCATTTTATTGCGATGTATGGGTATTGTTTCAAGATGTACCACACGGACTAGAAGTAATCTTAACCAAGGTATCCATTATCAAACTCTGCACCACCTACTACAGTAAAAGGAATAAGAAGCTTCTTGGGGCATGCTGGATTTGGCTGTGAGATTCATTAAAGACTCTTTCAAAAATAGCACCATTATGACATCGAAAGATACAAGGTTCAATTTTGATGACTCCGCAAGGATGCTTTAAAGAAATCAAAGTCAGATTGGTACAAGTTGATTCGTACACAAAGAGTTGAGCTAAATCAACAAAATTTATATACAATTCCAGCCCCAACTACTCGCCGTAGTCAAGCTACCGCAGTGATAGTGGTTCAGTAATCGAACACTAGGGATGGGTTTTCATCCTAGGAATGATTTGCATAAGTGCAAGAAGGTAAGGCTTTCTATTCGACTTTTCGATTTGTTTCAAAAAACAAGCGGAAGTGTTTAAATCGAAATTGTAAAACTGAAGTGAAGTGTGAAAAAGTTAACTTTGAAGATTTAGGTCACTAACTTGGTAAGTTAGGGAAAACAAGTGTCCTCGGGTTTTATCCTCGCGTTATGACATGCAACCTATAGTCCAAGGCATAACCGGATCTATGTTTAACTAGCAAACCTAACCCTAAAAACAACTCCTATTTGAGTCAACACAGGTAACATGCAGCTATGGTCCTTTTTCAGTTTGAAACCCTAGCATTAAATATCATCTCAGAGGCTCGTAAAGACCATCTAATGAACCACAGTGCATCTAGCAATAAGTATGCACTGTATCCTAAAGCATGGAGAGTATTAGCCAAATCAATAACATTCAAAGCTATTCAACCCTAATTTGAGAAGATGAGGACCATAAATACAGTACCTGTGACTTTCAGTACAAGAGGACAACATGCATATGCCCCACAAGCAAGCTAGCTTCCTTCCTCTTCACAGTGAGGTTTAGCTAAGCATCTCTGAGTTGTCATCCTCAAGAGGGGTGTTTGGCAAACAAGAAAGTAAGGGAAAGAGGGAGTAGAGAAGAGAGAAAATAAACCCTAAATAAAATACGACTTTATTTACAAAAATGAAACTTACAAATTCTCTCTCCCCCAAATTGCTTCCCAAAAATTCTATATTTATTACAAAAGATAGGGCTATACAGCCACCTCAATACATGAAAAATACTCAAAACCTACAAATTCAAGAAGGACAAGAGAGTACACACCAAATTTGGAGTCGATTAGCATTAAATACAAAAACATGACGAGGCAAAGGAATTTTTAGAGCTGAAGAATTAGGTAGCGAACACTGTGCATAGCGAAAATAGGAAATTTCGCAAGGCTTGGCACTACATAGCGAAATTTCTAGCTTAGCGAAATTTTCGAAAGTAGCGAAATCATGAAATTCTCGCTAGAACAAAGGCTCAGCTTAAAACCTCAGTGTCTAGCTTAAAATCCACAATTTCGAACTTGCAATTTTCGTTAAACCTGGCGAAATTTTCGCGTAATCCCAAAGGAATTTTCGCAGTTTAGCTAAAATTGGTCAATTTGTCGATTTTCAATCGCTTACTCTCCTGCCTTCATCGCACTGAATTTTTCACTTTGCCTTCAGTTTTATCGATTCTGGGTTTAATGGAGTAATCACACTTGAGTTCAAACTTCATGGATTCATCAAGATCCATATTGAACTTAAAGTGCTTAAAACCCGCAAATGTGTACCTAAAAATATTCTAAAAATGTATAAGTGATACTAAGAAGACTCGAACACTTCCAATTGGTATAAATGACATGATTAATGCGCAAAAAGCACTCAAACTCATCTAATATAGTAGTCTAAATCAGACTTTTGGGCATTAACACACCCCCAACCGAAACGCTGCTAGTCCCTTAGCAATGCAAAAAACAAAAAAAGGAGATGCGGCATGTAGTGATTTTCAAAAAGGTTATGATTCAAAAGGTATATGTACATATAAACATTAAGTTTTAAACTGAAAATTGACATCAAAGTTTGAAACTGACATGAAAGAGCCAAAACCATACAAGAAACAATTAGTCAATATTGGTTCCATGATTCTCAACTTGAATTTCACCTAAGTCTAATGGTTCTTTATATAACCAGATTACGCCTAATAAATTGCAAAATTTGTCCTCCCCCCAACCTAAGACTGAAGATGGCCTTAAGCTATTGAACAACCTAGATAAGGATAGTTACGGACTTCTTTCTTTGTTCAACTACATCAGAGGATGCAATGCTTAAAATCTCGACTTCACCAAAGTCCGCGGTAACGGGGGTCCACCGATGACTCCCCAACCAATTAAGGTCAGGCATCAGTCAAAGATCACCGAATTACAAACTCTAAAGGTCACCCCTGGATCTAATGACTTCAAAATCAAGCACCTACAATCTGCTAAACCTCACCTATCAACCCATGTAATCAACACTCAAATCGATGATCTCAAACCAATTGGCTTAGTGGCATCTAGTTTAAAGGCTTTCACATACACCTCTGACCGCGGTTCTGGGTTTCAAGGCAAAACTACCGCTTTATTTCTTCTTTTCTTCTTTCTTTTTTCTTTTCTTTCTTTCTCGAAGACTACATCGGGTTCGGGCATGGGTAACACAACCTATCCTAGGTCGCCAAATATGCCTAAGGCCTGGCCATGCAAAGTTTTTCTAAAGGAAGCAAACAAATTCACAGCCTATTGAAATAATCCTGAGTGCAAAGGTGTGAATTAGCATAAGGAGAAATGTTCGCTGAGCATGCTGGAACCAGAATTGACCAAAATTGATTCAAGCATGGAATTCCGCTTCTAACATAAAGGTGACAAAACAGTTGATTCGCACTTTCCAACAAAAGCAATTCAATCGTCTAATCAGAAAATTCAATTGTTCAATTGAAAAGAAAACAATTACGGTAAAGGCATGTTATGATATGCAAAAGTCTATGTGATATATCGGCTAGCTTTGATATAGCCAAAATGGCTAGTACATGCCGCAGCCAAACACAAAAATATCATCACTACTATGGCTAATACATAAATCCCAAATCGTAACCGCGAGGTAGTCGACAAAGCCGGTAACTATACAAAAAATGTAAAGAAACCTAACCAATTTCACCGCTGCGGGTGGTGGTGGTGGTGGGCTCGTTTGCCGCCGTCGTTAAAACGACCAAAGAGGCGCTATCAGAGCGGGCTCCTCTCTCTCGACAAGAACACGGTGAAGTCCCGCGCGCGCATTCACCGCTTACGTAGCACCGGTCAACCTTCGACCTGGTCGATAGTCGGGCCGCTCGCGGTGGTCGCTTAGTGTACAGATAGCATCCATCACACCCGCCATCTCTCTCGAAATGGGCATGACCGTGATCAATGGCGGCCGGCGGTGATGGGTTCGAGTATCTCACAACACGATGTGGCCAAGGAGGAGGGATGAAGGTGATATCTCTGTGGAACCGACTCGCCGTATCTCGGTCAGGCAGTATATCATCCGTATGGTGGTCCTCGGGCCTCCGACCCTGCACTCTCCCGGGTCCCGTGGTCTGAAAAAGATACTGCAGCAGTCATCACCCTGTTCCTAATCGATGACCAGGGGGCATCGAACCCCATCTCAATCCCGGGCCTGGGTCCACATGCTCGAGAACCCGCATAGGAGTCTCGGCATCGAGTGGAATGCTTCAACACTAGGGTCCCTCCTGTGATCTCTCTCTCCTCGAACTCCGCAAAAAGAGAGGCCATCACAAATGCAGGGACTAAAACCAAAATCCCAGATCCCAGAAAGAGCCTTCAAGATGAAAGTTCCTCCTCGCACATAATGTCACAGAGGGAATAAAGTCAGCATCAAATAGATGGCCGATCAAAGAGCATCCGAGGCTGTCGCTCCAGAAACACCGGTCCAAGCAGCTGGTGTTCTCGGGCCGCTCGAACCATCTCGGCGATGAGGCGGTGGGCCCAATCTCAGAATCCTCGCGATTGGTCGGGCGTGGCGCGCAGCCAAGAGTTGCTGAAATATCGCCGCTCGAGTACTCCGCGCTATCATCAACACCGAACCGTCACGCGACACGATCCTCTAGGACGTCGAGTGGTAGAACTGCAGCACTCACTCGTGGGTAATACCAAGTCATGAAAGGTACAATGAATAATCCTCGATCAATCTCATGGACTCCCAGATCTAGGATCATCCCTCGCTGGGATCGCCAGAGTACCGACCTCGATGGAACGGTCTCGCGATGAGCTCACATTCCCCGAATGGGGTTCCTTACAAACAACGGGTCGTCGAACTCGAGCGTGCGATACCGGGTGATAGTCGCCAAGAATAGATGCTGTGGATCGTGACTGGCCGCGGCCGAGGATGATGACTCGTCAGTCCGACAAAGGGGTCGCTTTGAGGGCCCGGGCCCTAACTCTCCTCCGAGGTACAGTGATGGGGCACTGGTCCCATCCAATCGGGTTAGCGACGAAATTCCTCGAGGCTCCTCGTGCATCGCCGGACCGCGATGGTACTGAGTTTGACCGAAAGCCAGCCTCCTCTCGAGTGTATCAATCTCACGGGGCCGACGCGGGACCCACTTCGAGTATGAACTATACCAGAATCGCAAATAAAATACCGAAAAGGGTCGACGACTTAAAATGCCGAAGCTCTCAGATTCGAACCGAGGCTCTTCGAGGTGATCGAGATCGGTGGAACATCATAACTAAGGGCTTCATCGATCGCGCATACGTAAGAGGCCAGAATAAATTGCAGCGCACAGTGAAGCTCGCCGAGATCGACCGGGCGGTGCGCCGATCGAAAGCGAGTAAGACGCCATGGCTACTACTAAAGAAACAACGAATGCTAGGAAGTGTAGTGGCTGCTCGCCACTCCGGGCCAAGGCAGATCGGGAGGGGCTCTACCAATACCGGTGGTGGCCTGGTCACCCGCTACACAGAAGGGCAAGGCAGAACCACTGGCAAGCAGAGGCTGGGAAAGCCTCAGTATTGCTATGCAGAGACCAGTGGCTCGCTTAGGGAGTGGAGAGTAAAGTGATCGTTTCACAACCCCCTCCCTTCTTTTTTTTTTTTATAGCCTAGTTGAAGCAACCGAAGAGTCATTTCCTCATATTTTTGCCATTTTAGCGAATTTTTTTGTTAAAGCTGCTACACCTCCTACACTTCAAAATTTCAACTTTAATATTGATAATATATAAAAAATAAAAGATTATGATAAAATTATTAGATGATACTATAATTAGAAATTTAATACAAATTACCATAATATATAAACAAAATTACTAAAAACAAAACCGGCTAGACTTAGAAACTTTCTAAAATAAATCGAAATTATCAAAATTAACTAAATTAAGACGTAGTAAAAATTATGGAACCCAATTCGCTGAAAACACCAGAACCAGTTCAATTCAAAATTACTCAAGGGGGTCATGAGAATGATCTCTCAACTCGCAGCAAATTTCGCCGCCCCATCGTTGGTGACCACCAAGGAAGTGGTCCTTGCCGCGATGGCTTTGAATCGGTGCAATCGCTTGTCAGTAGTGTCGATGGCGCACTAAACTCACTTGACCGATCTCTTTCGCAATTCCCTGACACTTTGTTTTCCCCGCACACCGACCAATCGAAACAACTTTTACTAAATGATTTTCATTTTCAAGCAACTCATGTTTGTTCAAATGAAAGATGTTTAACTCAAGGTCATGTTACCAAAGGTTAGTTGCATGACTCATCTCTAAGCAATTTATTATTGCATCGGGTCAGGCTTAAAATGGTCTTCCTAAGATGATTGGTACATGATCGGGTTCACTTGCAATCGCTCAAAGGTCAAGCACCACAAAAATCTACTCGGATAAGAGAATTTGTTCATTTTCACCAAGACATCCTCAACTATCCCTTTGTGTGGGATTTCACCGCATTCATCTACCAATGATAGTGTGATGTTGGTAGGTTTAAGTTCACCCAAACCTAATCGCTTGTATACCGAATACTTACGAGGTTCACACTGCTCCTAAATCAAGCAATGACTTGTCTACGAATTCCTGTACCACATTGAACAAATTGTGGGAGGACTGGATTCTCAGATTTGATGCAGGTATTTGTTGATTATGGCAATCGACTTGCTCGAGAAATGCTCTTCTCAATGCCTAATCCCTTCTTGATTGTGCAAAAGATCTTTCAAAATTTTGCATAAGGTGCACTGTTTGATTATGTCCAACAAAGGTATGTGTTAACCTTCACTGGGCCTTAAGACTTCTAAGTATAATTCCGCTTGTCAGATGCCTCTTCGCTCTAAGTGCTTCGTGGAAATGGAGGTGGTATAGATTTCATCAATCCTCTCAGGAGAATATGCCCGACCGCAATTCTTCTCCTTGATCGGATTCTTCAACAGTTTCGCATGTCATCAACCTCTTTCCACTCCTCAATTATACTTTAACTTCATCCATTCTCGAATTGTCGATGATCTCACCTCATGAATTCCTTAGGATTTGGAAGTGTTTGTGAAGGAACCTCCCTCTTCAGACTTCTAAAGAACTTATCGACCAAGGATTGAATACCGTAGGTTGTCAATTTTCTCGTCGAGATTGCCTCGCCCATCTATTCTCTTATTCGTACTTCTACAATATCAATCCTTTGCGCTTGCACATTGATTCCTTTTGTTCCTCAAACAAAAGTTGCCTACCACCTTACTCAAATTCAATAGGCTTCGTTTCCACTGAGAAGAGGATGATGGTTGTTAGATCAGAGGGGGGGAACCAACCGAGGTTTGGCACCCTGGGGCATGTGCAGGGGGGTCATCTCCATGAGAGCCGGGAGTGATTCCTCCAATTGGAATTGTAGGTATTACCATATGGGGTATCGGATTGTCAGGCTTAACTGCCCACGTTGTTTACAGACATTTCTCCCGACATCAAATCCTTCACTCCAGGCCATAGACATGACTCTACCAAGCGCACAGGATTGGAAATTGCGCAAGGATCAATCGCGTAGGGATTTTCAAGAATCGCAGATGCACCTCTCGAGTTTGCTTACTCAAGCTCTCTACCTTCCTAGCTGTGGTTGAAATCCTAGCTCATTTCTATTTCCTCTCGACAAAGGCATACATCCCACCCCTTTCGTCGGGACCGGGTGGTCTCATCCTATCCAATTCCTTCTTAGTGGTTAGGCTCATCCCAACCCTTAGAAGTTTCAGCCACGTAATTTAAAAACTATGGCTTCGTCCGATGTTTGCTTAGAAAGTCTCCTCCACATGAGCCTAAAGCTGCCTCATGGCGGAGACATACTCACCATAGAAGTGGTTCACCAACATCCAAGTATCAAACCCATGAATGTGGGTACGATCATGGTTCCACAAATCTTTCCTAACACTAAAATTTCACCATCCCGGTTTTGCAAAAAGGTAAATTTGTCTCTTCACCATAGTCTATCAGAGTAATCAAGAACTTTCTTTCTTCGTGAATTCCTCATTTCGCAGCTCAGCCAATTTCTTATGGTTCTGTGCCTCAATGAGTTTAGCCACCCTGGCTCTCATTCTTTAGAGTCAATGGAAATGCTTTTAGCTTCAGCAAATCCATGTCCATCATACCTTCCTTAAAGGTAGTGCAGACCTCCTCAAAATCCCAAATATGAGTGTATGGATTTTCATTTTCCATACCATGATATGTGGGGAGTAGGGGTACCAAATATGGCCTCACCAAGGCACTTCAGAGGGATGATACACAGACGGGCAATTAACTTCAGGAGGGTGGATGTGATCCTCATGGTTCTATAGACTCGTTGATTCATTGGGGTCCGTTAATTCGTTGTTCTTCGCAGTAGTGGATCCATGGTAACAAGGCAGGTACACTGACTTCACCACTGGTCAAGCCAGAATCACCTCTATGCGCCTTTCCCAAGTTCCTCCGTCTCAAGACTTCGTGATAGTACAAATCGTTACACAAACCCGAGGACACAACAAAGAGCACAAACCAGCTATAAAAGGTTAGGTTAGCTAAAATAAAACCACCAGATATAAAAAAATAAAAGGAAGTTAATTTAAAGATGAAAACTCGCGCCATCAGAATCTGGCTACAAAAAGAGGTAAAAAGTTACCTTAACTCAGGATGTTGGATCATACACTTCAACTTATCATTCGTAGTTTGGCACCATCCCCACAACGGCGCCATTTGATCGCCACAAAGTAGTTGAGCTAAATCAACAAAATTTATATACACTTGTTCTACCACGTCTAGTCAAGCTACTGCAAGATAATGGTCTAGGTCGAACATGGGACGGGGTTTTCATCCCAGAATGATTCATGTAGAAGGCTTTATTTGGACTTTTGGATTTGTTTCAAAAAACAGTGGAAGTAATGAAAACTGAAACAAAAAACTGAAAGTAAAATGCAAAAAGTTAACTAAGATTTAGTCACTAACTTGGTGGTTGTATAAACAAGTGTCCCTGGGTTTTATCCTCGTTAAGGCGACATGCAACCTATAGTCCAAATGGCATAACCGGATCTATGTTTAACTAGCAACTAACCCCAAAAACAACTCCCATTTGAGTCAACACAGTAACATGCAGCTATGGTCCTTTCATTTGAAACCCTAGCATTAAATATCATCTCGCAGGCTCAGAAGACCATCTAGACGAACCACAAGGCATCTAGCAATAAGTATGCAATCAGATCCTAAAGCATGGAGAGTATTGGCCAAATCAATAAACATTCAAAAGCTATTCAACCCTAATTTGAGAAGACGAGGACCATAACATGAAGATTCGTGACTTTCAAAGACAAGAGGACAACATGCATATGCCCCACAAGGCTAGCTTCCTTCCTCTTCAAAGAAAGGAGGTTTGAGCCAAGCATCTCTTTGAGCTGTCATCCTCAAGAGGGGTGTTTGGCATCCAAGAAAATAAGGGAAAGAGGAGAGAGAAGAGGAAAATAAAACCCAAATAAAATACGACTTATTTACAAAAATGAAAACTTACAAATTCTTCTCTCCCCCCAAATTGTTGCCTCCCCAAAAATTCTATATTTATTACAAAAAGATAGGGGTTTATATAGGCCACCTCAATACATGAAAATACCAAAAAGCCTACAAATTTGGCTGCTAAAGGACAAGAGTAATACACCAAATTTGAGTCTGCTAGCATTAAATACAAAAACATGACGAGGCAAAGTGAATTTCGCTTAGAGTGAAGAATTTCGCTAGGTAGCGAAATCACCAAGTATAGCGAATAGGTACTCATAAGGTTTGGCAATTTCGTTAGCAGCAAATTTGCAATGAATAAATTTTCGTGAGAAGCGAAATCATATACTTCTCATGGAACAAAGGTTTCAACAAAAACTCCGTGTTCAGCGAAATCCACACTTCACCGAACTTGCGAATTTTCAGTCCCCGCGTAAATTTTCGCACCCAAATAAATTCTCAGGCTGGGCTGTAAACGGCTGGTTTGTCGATTTTCACGCATCAGCTCCTCGTCTTCACATCGCATCAATTTTTTCTTTCACTCTTGCCTTCGCTTTTTCATTGATTCGGGCCGGTTGACGGCCGACTTGAGTTCAAACTTCATGATTCATCATACATCCCGATATTGAACTTCTAAAGTGCGCAAAACCCGCAAACAACAAAATACTCTCTAAATGGCATAAGTGATACTAAGAAGACTCGAACACTTCACTGGTATAATGACATGATTGAATGCTAAAAAGCACCTGCCAAAACCTATCTAATATAAAGGTTCAAAATTTGTAATTGGGCATTAATCACAAAGCACTATAATGAATCGCACTGTGATGGGATAAGAATTTGAAATAATGTGTGATGCCGTTGATTTTGCCATGAGTCGTGGTTGGGCAAAGAAAAGAGAAAGGTCAGGTCATACACGGTGTTGGGTACATCTTCAACGGCACAAGAAAATTACCTCAACAACTGAAAGGAGATGCTACTACAGTACTTGCTTATGAAAAATTCAAAATACATTTTCCGGATCCTATGTTATCATTCATACTGATTGCGCACAATCAAGACTGATGTCAAAGAAGTGAAGTCAAACAAGACATCGGGAGAAGAAAGGTTGGCAAGGCAGAGTCTTGATTCGAAATCAAGATAAAAGGATGTGACAATGTGATAGCCGACCACCTGTCCAGAGTAGAAAGAAACAGTGATGAAGAAGAAATGTGCTGTTAACAGAGAACTTCCCAGATGAGCAATTGTTTGCTGCTCTCCTTCCAACTCCATATGTCGATATTAGAACTATCCTGCCTGTGGATTAATACCTTCAGAATTGTAGCCACCAACAAGATAGAAACTCGAACCCATGTTATGTATTATATTTACGACCCATTCAAAAGAGGTTTCACATGATCATAAGAAGATGTGTGCCGTAGTGAATACAACATTTTAAATAAAATGCCATGCATCACCATACTGGGGACATTTCTTTTTCTCTGAGAAAGAACAGCTCACAAGATACCCAATCAGATTCTAATGCCCAATATCTTCTCGAGATTGTGCTTAAGTGGTTAAATTAGGTGATCGACAAAAGATTGAAATATCAAGTGAAGATGAACGAATACCTCTCTGAGGTATTTCTCGGTGATACAAATTATGTATGTAGTTTAGATTTATGACCTTTCACTCATCATCACTTGGAAACCTATACATACCGCAGCAGTAGATTAATGCTTCCAAATGGGTGGAAGCAATGGTCATTCAAGGAACGATGCCAATACGCTTGTGAGTTTCTTGCAAAAGAACATTTTTTGGTAGACTGGAACACCCGTAACTATCATTAACGATGGGGAACCCACTTTGCAAACAAAATATTTGGAAAACTCAAGGGATGCGTATGGATCACATGGAATGAGCTTAGCTTATCATCCTAGACCAATGGACAAGCATAAATTTTAAAACAGAGATCAAAAGAATACTTGAAAAGACAAGAAGTCAAGGTGAAGGATTGGTCTACTCAACCTGATTACGCACTCGGGCGACAGATTTTTCACAAACCCCATTGAATGTCCCCATACAGTTGTTTTTGGCAACCATGTCATCTACTCTTGAGTTGGAATATTAAGGCAATGGGCCATCAAGAAGTTAAACTTCGATTTTAAGGTCGCAAGGAAGAAAGATCGCTTCCAACTGTTCGAATCGAAGAATCGAGAAATGAAGCTTATGATAATGCTAGAATATACAAGACAAGACAAAGAAATGGCATGACTGCAATTTGAGAAAAGAGTTCAGAGCAGGGAACGTTCTCATTGCTCACTTAGATCAAATGTTTCTGTGGAAATTAAAATCCAAATGGAGGGCCACACACAAAGTGGGTATCAAGTACTACATTTGGAGTGCTGACACCGAGGACCTGGAGCACGGGGAAGAATTCAAGGTCAATGGACGAGGTTAAAGCATTATCTAAACAGTGAAGAGGGAATGAAGAACTCCAATTGGTTCTAAGTGAAGAAGAATACCATACCAACAAGTCCACTAAGCACTCAAACTGAGGCAAATGAATGGAGGCAACACATAAGGAATTAATTTCGATTTTAAGTTTTGAAATATTTTTCTTTAGTTGCTGAATTGTCAGATTTGTTTTTATAAAGATAGATTTAATTTTTAGAAATTAATGGTAGTTTAATTAGATTTTCTTGAATATTGCAGTGAGCTTCTGCAAGGTAAAGACATGAATGGCAAGGCACCATGTTGAATAATTCCAAAGAATCTCGCAGAAGTCACAACATGAGAAAAGGGGAGTAACCTTCTCCTAACCAAACCCTGTAGGATATACTTGAATCTTGGATTACAGCAATCTTGCTTGAAGATGCCTAAATATATGTCAAAGTGTTAAATAAGAGAATTTAAGGTTTTAGATCATTTGAAGTTAAGGCCAGTCACGATTGCAGGGTTATGTCAAAGACAGTTTGATAACAAGACAAAAAACATTTATGTCGACTAGCTGGTAAATGTGCAATTAGTGAGTATTGAAGAAGTTAAGGTATGATGTCACACCACTGGTGGAAGGGCGACATAGAATTAAGTTTCAAATGAAAATGATGTCGCGACCACCCCAAATAAGGTAGGAAATAGTCAGGGAATAAAATGTAGAATAAATGATGTCAACATGATAATCAAACAATTCAAAAAATCCACTCGATGTCGCGACAAACTTAGATGCGGTAGCGACATGAAAGAGTTTTTTAATGCCATTAACTCACTTTCAAAAGCCCTAAATCAATGATCCACCAAAAGAGCGGAATTAAGTCGATGTTTTTAATGGAAGCATTAATAAATTTCACAAACATTGATTGAATTAAATCTGTTAAAACTTTATCATTCACCACACCACATAGCTATTCACCTTCTCCTCCCTGAACTTCAACCCCAAACCCTAGCTTTCCAAACCTTCAAAAGCTTTTCTTCCGTTTCCAATGAATAAATTCCCAAATCTCAGTCCCTAACCCAGACGACACGGGAACATGAACAACCAGAAGAAGAAACCGCCAAGAAGAACGGTTAGACGAGACTCGCCGGAAGAACAAATCGAGAGGCCATCGAAACACCAAGCTTTCTCGCAAACTCCCAAGAAAGAGCAAAAAAGGGAAAGGGAAAGGTATGAAGAAGAAGAAGTAGAAGATCGTGTCGTGATCAGCTGCATTCCCAGCGGAAAATATTATGCAATGCGACTATCACAGAGGAGATTCAAAAATCCTCGTTACTCCTTCAAGGAGATGATAGAGCAGAGGGTGGGAGAGCCCTCACAAGACACCAAAATCGTATACAAAAGACTGGCAAGAGAGCCTTAATTCAAATTCGTAAATACATGGCTTGCTCAGGTTAGAGGAGTCTGGTTTGCATGAAGCTAAGGGGCCATAAACGAGGCCTACGGCATGGCAAAGGTACAAGCATGGTTCCAAATTCAAGAAACTAAAACCATTTTGAAAGATTGCCAGCTTCACTAATGGTAAGGTAAACAACCAAGAAGAAGAAAGGCCAAGAACATTGAATGGAAGCCTCACCGAGGAAGCGTAGGTACGGTTTTACTCTCGGGCTTCGCTTTTCGCCCAACAAAACACGCAGTACGTGGAGAGAACAAGAAGTCAGGTTGCCGCATGCCATCCTAAAGGGATGTAAGATCAATGTAGAGTTGGTTGAGAATTTATCATGAGGTAATTGAAGTGGACTAAAGAGGGTTTATTCCTCACCCAAAGAACAATCATCGTCCCATGTTTAAAGGTCGGGTGAAAGGAATATGGGAATCGAAGAAAAGAAGTACTCAGAGTCTCACCACCTTCCGACAGAGTTGCGCAGGGCGACCAAGAACCGTAAGAAAAGGGGGTGTCAGTGAGAGAAAGATGAAGCCTCACCGGAAAGACCGTAAAAGGAGGACTCCTCAGAGGGTCAGAATCATGAGCGTAGCAAACTTAAAACTCAATTGACAACAATGATTTCATTTTTGCTAATAATGAAGGGCAAGACGGCAGCCCAATAGACTTCTCCATTCCCTTAGCCAGCCCCAGCGCAATGTAACAACACGGAGAAAGCTCAAGGGGAGTACAAGAGAACAATTGACATCGGGAAGCTCTCAATGGCGCAAAAGAGAATGGATGAAAATGTAAGGAGGGAACCTAAAGCAGAATTGTGAGAAGGCATTTATGAAAAGAATTGAAAGTTAAGAGATCAGTTGAAGTGGGAGGAAGAGCTAAACAGAAGGAAAAGGAACATGAGATGGAGGTGAGCAAAGAAGAGACCAAGAGCGGAGTAAGAGCTGACGTAAGAGAGGAATTCACAGAAAATTTCATAAAGAAGGGGAAGAGCTTAAGAAAGAAATGGCTGAAAGAGATCACACCACGCAGAACTCAAGTCATGAAGCTTTATAACAACCGCCTGAGCGTGATTCTCAACTCCTCACATTGATAAAGAAAAGAGATACAGAGCAAGAAGCTAAATTTGGGCAAATCAAGTGGCTTCTTCTGGTTCCTATACAAGTCTCTACAGAAGAATTTTGAAAATAAACTGGATGATAGAGACAAGAAGCAAAAGGATACTCGAACTTATATAAAAGAATGGCTAGAAAATTGATCTCTGATTAACAATAATCTCTCCAAATTTTTAGAGGTCATGATCGAAATGGAGAATAAGAACAATGGTTCGGGAAGAGTAAGTGTGATGAGTTGAACAAAAAGGTTGATCTCTAATGAGATTTTCATTGAAGAACAAATAGGAACCAAGAAGAGAAGAAAGAAGAGAATTGCACCTCCTTTAATTCCTCAGCCATTTAGGCACACCACCCATCCCCTAATATCTTCGCTTCCCGGTCATTTCAAAGAAAAAAATAGACCCTCTCCCCGCCTAACCTTCATTACCCTTATCCAATTTGAATTGTATCCAATCAAGGTAATTGAACTGTAGCCAAAATAAGAAATTAAATTGAATTGTTGTGTTACTTTAACTTGTTTGTTCAATGTTGTGTTGCTTTGTGTCGTATAGTCAGATACTAAAATAAATTAGTCTAAGAAAAACTCACTGAGATGTCACATTTGAATGAAGCAAGCTAGGATTAGAAATAAGCTGAAATCTAGAATAAGGACCAGCCGAATACAATTTGTTGAACACAAAGTGTAAAAGTGACTCTAAATTTAGTCATGAGGTCCTTAATAGAGGAGGTAATGAAATCAAGGAACAAAACTGGTTTTTGAGATTGTGGTATGAACAATGAGTCAAGGAACCTGTCTTGATGTCAAAGAGCTGAACTACTCACTAACAAAAATTAAGCAAGGAACTCCTAATGGTCAATAACAAAGAGGCTAACCCAAATTCTAGAACTTTGTTAGATTATCATCGAGGCGAAATCCTAGGTGATGCACCGACAAGAAATGATGCAGCCATTCTTGGAAAGTTCGGTTTGATCTAAGACATCCCTACCTATATGCTAAAGTGATATACCTTAGTTCCGTAAATTGAGCCAATCAAGCCTTATTTCTTGATCACCACTTAAACCCTAAACCTTCCAAAAGAATCAATCTTCCAAGAAAGAACCCTGATTACCCAAGAACCGAAAGAGGAAGAAAGAAAATCAAGCTCAGAGGCTGCTTTGAAGAACTCAAGGAGAAAAAGATATAAAGGAATCAAAGAAAAAGTGGTCAAAACATAAATACAATAAAAAAAAATAAAAATAAAAAATAAGGATAAGTTTTTACTCAGGCCTAATTCTTTAACTATTGCCTTTGGGGGTGTTTCAACACCTAGCACCAATGCCATCTAGTATGGGAGTTACTAACCCAGTTCAAGTAAGGGTGTTAGAAAGCCTAAGAAGGTGAAAACATTGCACTATCCCTAAATGGTGACAACAAAGAAAATTCCCGCTTGAATTCATAAATGTAGAAATGAGAGCATATAGTTCTGGAATAGAAGAACTATGAGATGTCCTAAAATGAAGTTCGGGGGAGGTTTATTAAAGAAACTACAAGGAAAAGGGGCAAGAAAGGGGAGAAAGAAGAGAGAAAAAGTCTGTAATCTAAACCAAAGTTCCTTTCTATCCTACCCTTACCCAAGCCTAACAACATAAGCCCAAAAGACCTGATTGATCTCAAGGATGGAATTCCCACACAAGGAGATCAATATGAATGTTTATGGAATTTGGAAAGCAACAAAAGAAAAACCGGAAGTGACCTGGTGTGGAGTTATGAATAATTATGAAGATGAGAAAGGAAAACAATTTATTTTTCAACAGATCCAATGATTATGTTGTTGCAAACAATTTCAACAGTTTAGTTTTGTATACTATAAAGTGAGTAGAAACCAACTCGAATCGACTTCAAGCTAGATGTACAAAATAATGCATACCTTGTATTCAATTAAATTGAATGCTACTCGCGGTAACAAATCGTAAAAATGTCCTTAAAATTTCTTTATGAGCCTGAGAACAAACAATTCTTTTCTTTTTCTTTCGCTTGAGACAAGCAAAATTTTTAAGTTCGGGGGAGTTTGATGAGCTTGAAAGTCATCTATTTTAAATTCATTTTTCCGATCTATTTTTATCTAAACAAGACCGTATTTATGTGCAAGATTATGGAACAACTAACCAAACTCGTTAAATGGTAGGGGAATTCAAGAAAAAGAAGAATATTTGCGTAAAAGAAGCGTATGTGGATGAGCTGCTAGAGATAATTGGCTGAAGTAAGTCATAGGAAAGCATTAAAGATAAGGAACATGATGTCGTGGAAGCTTTGGCAAAGAATCAAAATGCATATCCAGTTAAAAGAATAAAACTCCAACAAAACGGCTTACTGAAGAACAAGCCGAGAGTTAAAGAAACCCTGTGAAGCAACCAGAAATGAAGAAGAAGAAGACTTCAAAGTCGCTGATCCGGATGCGCCGACATCGATAATGATACAGGGCGCCATAAATGTCGTCGCATCAACAGAGAAGAGAAGAGGTCGCGACATCCACTGAATGATCAAACTTGTCGCGACATCAGGAAACATGAAAGAAATTTGATAGAGGTCGCGACAGGAGAATCGCCTCGCTTCGCGACGTGCTCGCTGAGATGAAGTCGATAACTCCAAGTCATTGCCGCGACGTAGGATTGAAGTCGCGACACAAGAACCATCATGAAGACTCCGCAGAGTCGCGTCGATGTCATACAAGAGATTGTTGTCGCGACACCAAGAGCAATCAGTGGAAGCTTGTGTTACAGCTTCTATGTCACGCATTAAAGGAATGACGCC
Organism: Tetrastigma voinierianum; assembly: GCA_016808115.1. Classification (NCBI taxonomy): domain Eukaryota; kingdom Viridiplantae; phylum Streptophyta; class Magnoliopsida; order Vitales; family Vitaceae; genus Tetrastigma; species Tetrastigma voinierianum. The sequence continues at coordinate 145,451 of JAEQBH010006328.1, read as the reverse complement.
GCGACACCAAAGCAACCGCTGAAGCTCCAAAGAACTAAGTCGATGTCGCGACATGAGATCGAGGTCGCGACACTAGGAACGACCAGTTCAAAGCTACAGAGCCATAAACTGCTGTCACGACAAGAGATTGAGGTCGGGACATCATGAACGTTCAGTTAAAAGCTACAGAAGACTCGGTCGATGTCGCTATTAAAGACATCGATGTTCGACATCGTGGAGAACTCCCATTGAAGCCTCGCAGCGCATAAGGTGATATCGCGACAAGGGACCCGAGGTCCACATCGTAAGACATCACTGGAAACTGCGCCTCCGGTAGTTGATGTCGCGATAAGAGATTTGATGTCGCAACCGAGCAACCATTCAGCTTCTCCGCGTGAGACGCGGGGTCGATGTCACGACAAGAGATCGAGGTCGCGACATCATGAACGACCAGTTCAAGGCTGTATAGACTTAAGTTGATGTCGCGACGTGAGATCGATGTCGGAGCTGGGATGATGTCATGACAAGGGATTTGAGGTCGCGACTTGAACAAAGAATCGGGCTAATCCACTTGGAAATCCATAACCTAATGCATCGATTGTGACCCAACCGGAAACCTTATAACACGCAGCCACCTTAAGAGGAACGCAAATTATGCGACACGCCGTGACGAGGTCCGGGTTTCAAGGCTCATTTTTTATTTTCTTAGCTTTCTTTTCTTTCTTTCTTTTCTTCACGTTGATAGTTGGGAGATTAGATTAGATTTATCGCTTTATTTCGCTTTTATTTTCCGGATTCGTAGGTTTGGCCGATTTTGAGCATAAGTCAATGCACTTATTCTTTTCAAATTACTACCGAATGTTTGAAGTGCACAAATTTCTGAATTCAACTCTTCGCTCAATTGCGCTTATTCTTATGACGAGAATGTCAGAGCGTGTAATTCAAGAATCGAGGAATCCAAACATTATGAATGCTATAAATAAATTATCTTTCCGTAATAAGCTTCAAAGAGCTCTTGAATTTCGCTTTATGAATTTACTGTGTCGGGTTTACTGCTTTTTATCTCGAACACGCTTATACCCGCTATAAGATTTGTCTCTATCAAGCTCCGATTTCAAGGAGCCCTCTGAGTGACATGTAGAAGGCAAACTGCAGAGTTATGAACAATCGCTTGAAGGTATATTAACCTGCATTTGAGATCTAATGAGCTTGCGTTTACTCGATAACCCTTCTCACTTGAAATCAAGAAAGAAGTTGAATGAGTTATCAATTTGAACAAGCGCAGAGTTCACCCCACCTCGAATAAAGGAGGCCGACTCCGTGTTAATGAGATCTAATCAGAGTAGGGTGATCTATTCTAATTATAAGAGCATCCGAAGTTGTATATCCTTGTTTGACCGATAACTTGGAGCTATGTTCATAAATTCATAAATGGGTAGAAGTATCAAGAAAAGAAAAATACCTGTGATTAAGGAAATCCTTTTAAAAGAAGCTATCTCATTCCCCTGTCAAAGAATCAGAAAAATTAGATAAATGAAATGTGGAGTGTGGAGAGATCTGCTCTTACCGCTAACGCCTTGGATGCATTTTAAAACCTGAAATATTCAAGAAGTTTTATCGCATTAACTACAGAATTGCACTCACTATAGCAAAGATAATTTCATAAAATTCTCTCAAAGATAATTATTCAACGCCCATTTGTTTTCTTAACTATTCTTTATTCTTTATTCTTTATATTCCATTTATTTGATTTGCCATTTACTTTACTGTTAGATAATTTCCAGCTCTTCTTAAGCCGGATTCCAATATCACTTTACGTCCAAATAAGATTTGCTTGAGTAGTCGTGGTAGCTGATTTAAAATTCTTTAGATCTCAGGATCGAGTATCCGACTTATATCCATTTTATTACTACTGTTCTGCATCATAAGATATCGCTAAACACTGAAAATGATTAACTCTAGGAGATTGGTCTCAAAATGTGTTTTATGGCGCTTGGGATTAGATAATAACCCTTCGTAATTGTGCAACTAAATTTGTATATGTGTTTTCTGGGTCTCAGGTCACTAAGCATTATTAAAAGAATTGCCCAGCCACTAAATATATTTAGAACCGTAAAAGGAAACCAAGAATCATATCACCACTTCGATTGAAATTCAAGAAACGCAAAGTCGCAAATTCTGAGAAAGTACAAGGAAGCTATTGCTTGGTCAATTGAGGATCTAAAGGGTATTAGTCCCTCCACTTGCATGAACAAGATATTGTTAAATGATGATGCAAAGACTTCTATTAAACACCAAAGGAGGCTGAATCATGTGATGAAAGAGGTTGTCAAAAGGAGGTGCTGAAATGGTTGAATGCTGGTTTTATATATGCAAATCGCATACCTGGGTGTTTCAACATGTAGTTCTAAAAAGGGTGGATTCACTGGTGATTAGAAATGAGGAAATGAATTAATTCCTACAAGAACCGTGGGACAGGACGGGAGGGTGTGCATAGATTACGTGAAGACCGCAACTAGAAAGGATCATTTCCCTACCTTCATCGACGATGTTAGATAAGTTAGCAAGACACCTCACTTATGTTTTCGATGGATACTCTAAATACATCCAATTGCTATCAGACTCCGAGGACCAAAGGAGAAAACCACTTTTACATGCCCATTTGGTACTTTTCTTTAAGATCATAATTTGCCTGTAATGCCTCGCTTACATTCCAAAGATGCATGATGTCTATATTCTCGATTTGAAGAGAAAGTTATGGAGATCTTCACGGATGATTTCACAAATGTATGGATCCGCTTTTGAAAACGGGTTGCATAATTAAAATATGATTCTCAAGACAAAAATCTAGCCTCGAATTGGGAAAATGTCATTTTATGGTAACAAGGCATTGTCCTGGGCACACACTTCGCAACAGGTTGGAAGTAGACCAAGTAAAGGTTCAATTATAAAAATCTATGCCACCAACAAATAAGGGAATAAGAAGTTTCAGACATGGTGGTTTTTACGTAAGATTTATTAGAGACTTCTAAAATCGCAAGGCCATTATGTAGATTTCGTAGTGTGATGCCAAGTTTAATTTTGATGAGTCCCGCCAGAGGCCTTTGAAGAGATCAGATCAAAATTAGTCGGGGCTCCCATCATGGCAAACCAGATCTGACAAGGAGTTCAAATCATATGTGATGTCGTTGACTATGCAAATGGGAGTCAGATTACGTAGAACTCGACAAGATGTTTAAGGCCGTATATTATGCCATCAAAACCTTTAATTAAGCTTAAGAGAATTACTCAACTACTGAAAAGGAGATGTTGGCCATAGTATTTGCATGTGAAAAACTTGGGAAGATACATATTGGGGTCCCATGTCATTATCCATACCGATCGCGTCGCAATTGGCATCTCGATGGCAAAGAAAGAAGCAAAGCTAAGACTGATCATGTGGGTATTGTTATTGCTGCAAATTTGATCCGGGAGATCAAAGACAAGAAAGGTTGTGACAATGTGATAGTTGATCACTTGTCAAGAGTTGAAAAGCCTACTGTACAAGAAGAAGAAAAAGAAATAGTAGAACATTTCCCAGATGAGCAGTTATTTCAATTGTCACTCCAATCACCTCGTTTGTCGGGATATTGTGAACTTTAGCATGTGGGATGTGGGTTATGCCACTGTAACTTAGCTACCAAATGAGAAAAAAATTAAGGATCGACAAATAGATTTACATCCGGGATGACCCATTATCGTTTAAAATAGAGTTGATGGTGATAATCAGAGGTGTGTACCGTAAAGTGAACAAGATCTTTCATGAATGTCAATCATCACCATATGGAGATAATTTCATAGAGATTAAAATGTTCTACAAAATTCTCCAATCAGTTTTTATTCGTCTTACTATTTTCAAAGATTGTTTTGAATGGGTGAAATTTTGTGATCACTGCCAAAGAATGGGAAATGTTAGCAAAAGGCATGAAATGCCCCTGCAAGGTATCCTGGTGGTGCAACTATTTGATGTTTGGGGAATAGACTTTATGGGTCCCTTTCCACCTTCAACTAGGGAAATCGTGAGACAGATTCTAGCCAGGTGGATTATGTATCCAAATGGCCGAGGCAGCAACTTGTTCCAAAAATTATGCTAATACAGTCACGGGTTTTTACAAAAGAATATTTTGAGCGTGATTTGGGATGGCTTAACTATCATCGTTGATGGAGGAAGCCATTTTGCAAATAAGGTGCCTGAGAACTCATAAGGTATATGGAATCAAACACATTATGAGCTTGTCTTATCATCCTCAAACAAATGGGCAAGATGAGATTTCTAATAGGGAGATAAAGAAAATTCTCGAAAAAACTGTAAGCTCCAGTAGAAGAGATTGGTCTTTGAAACTTGATGATGCACTGTGGGCATACAAGACTACTTATAAAACTCCCATTGGAATGTCCCCATACAGATTGTCTATGGTAAACCTTGTCACCTCTCAGAATTGGAATATAAAAGCTATAAAATATCAAGAAGTCAACTTGATTTCAAGGTCACAAAGAAGAAAGGCTAATGAATGAATGAATCGAAGAGCTAAGGAATGAAGCCTATGATAATGCCAGAATTTACAAAGATAAAACAAAGAAATGGCATGATCAAAGAATTTTGAGGAGAGAGTTTAAAGCAGGAGATCAAGTCTTGCTATTCAATTCCAGATCGAGACTCTTTCCAGGGAAGCTGAAATCAAAATGGAGTGGACCATATACAGTAGTATCAAGTACAACCTTTGGAGCGGTGACATTGAGAACCAGCAATGGAGAGGAGTTCAAGGTCAATGGTCCAAGATTGAAGCCTTACCTTGGAGAAATTCAGATTACAAAATGATTCCTAGTTTTGAGTGAGAAAAATTTGAGGAAACAAGGATTTAATAGCAAATTAAGTCTCAATTTAAGGACTCAAAACTGAGAAGTTTTATGGGAGGCAACCACACAATTTGTTTTAAGTTTCGGGGTTTTGTGCTATAATTTTTGATTTTTTAGTAAGCTTGGTGTGATTTTATTATTACCATAATGTATGTATGTTCTTTTCAGGATAATAAAATGTATACAAGAAGGAATTTACATCCAAACTTCCAAATTGCATACGCACAAAGAGGGTAGTATACTCTTCTCTGATTAATGTTATTTGTTCTAGATAAAGCATGATTGAATTTTGGGGGAATTTTTAATTTCTGATTCAAATTTTAAATCCGTTGCATTATAGAGTTGATTTGGTGAATGTCTGAATGCTGAGAATGAATTGTACTTGTTTTGATCGATTTATTGAATTGAACTTGCTTTGAAATGGAATGCTAGAATTAGGATTAAAAAATTTTAGGTCGCAACATTAATTTCTATTGGTGACCACATCTTGTGGGTCGCGATTAAGGTCGATGAGGTCGTGACCCAAAATGATTAACTCCCAATGAATTTAAGTCTTAACTTTTGGAATAGGGCGTAGCGACAATTACGAGGGGATTTAATGAAATGCATTAGTGTGGTGACTCAAAATTTAACGTTGCAACTCCCCATTCAGCAATCATAGCCTCCAGCCCATCAAAATAAGTGTGAAGCCAAAAAGCCATTTCATAAAAATAAAAATTAAAAAACTTCAATTCATCTTCAAATTTTTCTTTCTCCAACTCTACTTCCATTTCTATTTCTTCTCAATCTCCAAACTCCTAAGCCTGTGAGTGCGAATCCAGCTTACTCTCTCCAAAATTCTTTTTATCTATGGATGCAAATCAGAAAGATATTCTGGATCTTAACGGAATGATCAAGAGATTCTGCGTGAGTATGTCCAGGTGGAAGAAAAGGTTCATTTGGAACCTTTGACCGAGACTGTTATTAATACGTAACCAGAACCTAGCCTAATCAAGGAACTGGGCTTTTAGGTCACAGATTTTTAAAAGAGGAATCCAAAATATATTCAATGCCTCTTAAAGAAAACGATCAAACTTCCTTAAAGCTTTTCCCCTTTTTCTTAAAAATCTCATGTTGGAAATAGCCTAGAGCTCTTGGATCCGGACAATTTTACTTAAATCATTCATTGGTAATATTAAAAAGAGATTTAAGAGCTTCTTCATTCCCCTGAGAACCAAGGTCGCTATAAAAGGATGGGAAGACACAAATAGATTGAACAATGAAAATGAAGAAAAATGAGGATGAGGAAAAAGATGAGTTCCAAGGGTGCAAATGCAGAGCTTATGGAATGAATGGAGTAGGAAAACAAACCAATTCCAGTCATGATTCCAAAAGACGCTCTATCATTAAAAAGATGGATGATGGGAAGAGAATTGGAAGAAGGGTTAACAAGAACTCCCATCATCCAGAGGAACTCAGACAGAGGAGGCAAGGAAAAGGCTCACCTTGTTGGGTCTGTTCTTCTATCAACCCCTTTCTTCCTGCGCACATTCGTGATTAGGGGAACTAATAAAGGTAGAGCTACAAATTTTTAGAAGGAAGCTGGCATGGTGTTAGATCAAGGAATAGAGAATTTTCCCTCTGGATTAGATACAGTATTTATTGTATTTTTGCATTAGTACTGTATAGTTAGGAGAGATCGATTGAGCAAGAGTGGACGGAAAGTGTTTGATGGTTTGAACTATCGAATAAATGAAATTCCAAATGCTTAACAGCGGATTTGTTTCCGATCCAGTGGAACCGATTATATGAATTGTGTTGTTTGTGTCATTCATTATTTGTTTCAAGAAATGATCTATCTTCGAGCTTTATTTGTACAATTAATAATTATCATTTATTATGATCCAACAAACCTGTGTAAGAGAAAGGTTGTGAGTACCGAACTATGGAACCCGACAATAGGTTGCAAATTTAGTTCGGGAATCCGTGTTTAAATTTCAGAATCAGGAAAAATACATGATTGAAAGAGCAAATAAAATGATTGAATTTTGAGTGTAAACAACTAAGTCCACACAAATCTTGGAAAAACTATGCACAAGGTCTGGAAAATCCTGAATACTTTAAGAGGGATTAGGACATTTCCTGAATAATCCAAATTCAAAAGCATAAGGTCTTAGAACTTGTTAGATTATTGGTTGAGGCGAAATCCTAGGCAGAAACAACTAACAAGAACTGATAGAGGCCATCCTTGGAAGTTTGAACCTTTTCAAGCCTACCATCATTATATGCAAAGCATGCACTCTAGTTCCAAGGATTGAGTTTAAAGCCTAATTTCTTCAAATAGCACTGAGGTAAACCTAATTCCTTCTTAGGGAATTAATAATACAGAAAGAACCCTAAAATTACCCGCCAAAGGAAAGTTTACTATGATAAGGGAACAAGTTTGGGGGAAAATATTTCTTTAGATTACAAGGACGGGTTAAGGAAAAATAAATCAAGAACCTAGAATACAGTGAAAGCAAATTGAATGAAGAAGTTTTGTCTTGTGGCCTATCTCTCTTGAACAATTAAGCTCAGAGGGGTGTTTCAACACCTAGTACCCTAATGCCAACTGGTATGGGAGTTACTAGCCCAAAGTTCTCTAAGAGTGATAGAAAGCCTAAGAAGACAAAACATCGTGACTATTCCAATTTTCTGAATCGAGTTTCAAAGTGGGAGAAGGAACTGAGCTGATAAGTTGAAGAAGAAGAGTTTACAAGAAGAGGAAAGAAAAGGATGAAAGATGAAGGCTATTATACAGAAAAAAAGAATGGAATATAGGTAAATTGCATCCTAAAATTTTCCATTTATCTACCCAATTACCTAAGCCTAACATTACAAGCCCGAAAGACCTTTTTGATCTTGAAGGTTGAATTTGCCTATATTAGTGGAGATCAATATGAAAAACAAGCCTATGACACTTAAATTAGTTTCTAAGGAGAATTCCATAATATTAACTAATTTCACAAAAAGATGAATAGGAAGGAAGACCTACACAATACCACGTAACAAGATTCATTTTGACTCAATCTTACATGCAAATTTCATCGCCTTATTTGTGATGGCGTTGAACATTTCCTTTTTCAATTGATGACTGAATTTGAGATAATACTAACTTCGTCGCCGTACCGGTAAAATAAGAAAGACTGCGGGTTTTAAATCTGAAATGTCTTAGTATGAAGCTAATTGTTCGGTACAAACAATTCTTTCTTTTTCTTTTGTCGGGGACAAGCAAAATTTTAAGTTTGGGGGAATTTGATGAGTCAAAAACTCATTGGATTTTTAATCCATTTTTCTAATTTATATTACAATATGAATGATGATTAATATGCAGAAACATGGATATTTTACTCAAATTTAATTTTGCAAAGAATTACAGCAGAATTAAAAGCCCCAAAGAAGGTCCGTATTAGTTCATCCGATAGCAAGGGTGAAGTCGCACTGAGAATTGGAAGTCGCAACAAGGAACTCTTCAGCTTCGCGATTTGTGTCACGACACCACTAAGACGAGTCTTGAGGAGAAATGGAAGGTCAGATCGCTGTCGCTACAGAGCGAGGCCGCAAACTAAATATCAAATGGCAAAGCACCCAAAGAATAGACGCTGCGGACAAAGGAAGAGTTGCCGAGATAGAAGGGAACATCTGCTGAAGAACTGAGGTCGCGACACCAACTGATAGGTCGCTGACGCCAAATAAAGACAACGCAGGTCGCAAACATAAACTCGAGGTCGCGACGCTTGATCCGTTGATGAAGCCAGATGAGGTCTCTCGCAAAAACTGCGGGGTCAGAATCTAGTTCTAATTAGAAAACTCAATCTCGAGGTCGCTACCAATCATTCGGTCGCAAATTCACATTTTGAGCAACTGGACAAAAACATACTAGAAAAAGTTCATAAGGTCGCGACACCATTTTGTGGTCGCACTAAATAGAGAGGCTGAGTAAGGAAAATGATTGCAACTTAAAAAATAAGGGTTGCAAACGAAGGAAGGCAAGGAATATCAATTGAGGTCGCGACCCAGTTTTCCGGCCACATTTAAAAATTTCAGATCGATGAGTGATAGAAGGTCGCCACAGATAATCGTGTCGCACTCAAGTATATGTAACTGGTGACAAACAGCGGTCAAGAAGGTAACAAAGAGGTCGCGACGTGCTTCTAAGGTTGCAACCAGAAACATTGACAGAACTAAGAAGGACCTATTATGACAAAACGTTGAGGTTGAGACTAAATGTAAAGAATTCAAGGTCGCAACGTGCTTTTGAGGTCGCGACCGGAAAAGCTGTGATAAGAGAAATTACTTAGTCGCAACCTGTTATCGACGTCATAACGAGCAACATGTATGAGGACATAAGCTCAAACAAAGAAGTTGCAGCCAGAAAAAGAAGCCATGACCTAGAACTGAAGACATGGCCACAAAAATATGGTCGCGACCTAAAATAGAGGTCGAGACGCAGAATGCAGCATAAGGCAAAAAGAGCCAGGTCACGACTCCATTTTGAGGTCGCGACCACTAATCAAGGCAATCGCAGAAGGAATCGAAGTCACAAATCAAGATGTCGACGCAACTAACAAGTGCAAATGAGGAATTCAGGTCGTGACTTCCATCTTTAAGGTCAAGTGACTTGAAAATAGCAACCTGGCCTTTCTTTTAGAAATCCACTGAGCTTGAATGTGCCCAATTTTGGATGCTTATAAATAGCCCTTACAAGTTTTAGTAAAGTAGCTCCCGCCTTCAATACCTATAACTGGGAAGAGGAGAAGGACTCACTGTATATTTTTAGAAATACTTTAATTTTCTTTTCCTTTATTTTCTTTTTCTTGATCTGAACCAGTGACCTGTGTAGAAATGATGAAACTAGATTTAATTTCTGATTTTGCTCTTACAATTACTCCTGAAATTAATGGAATCTAGACAAATTTCGAATTGCTCTTTCACTATTACACCATAATGGGTGTACTTGATCAATGATCCATTATCGATTGTAATGCAATATTTAGAACGCAGTTTCACTAGATTGGATTTACCGTTAGTTACAATCTTTTCTCCATCATTTAGAGAGAAATACTTGGATTGGAGTTTATTTGATTGATGTTGTTATTGAATCGATCAGTTCCCAATGGTAGCATATAATACCATTTCAAAGATTGTTTCCTGCTCTGATTTCCAGGAGGCCCTCTACGTGACACAGAGATGGAGATTCCTGAGAGTTGGGAACATTCCACTTGTGGGTATGATAGACTACCATTGATGAACTACTAAGCTCAAAGTTCACTCGATAAATTCCCCTCTTCACTCATAATCGATGTTTGAGAATATCAATGTAAATAATCGTAGACTTCACCTTAATCTCGAGGGGAAGTTCCTAACCCCGTGTTAGCGTAAATCTAATCAAGGGAAGGGAAGAAGCATTAGATTTAAAGGATGTCATCAATCAGTCAGAGAAGTTTCTCGCAAAGAATCCCGCAAAGGGAAGCAAGAAATCTGCAGTCTCAATAAATGGGTGTGAAATATTGAGAAAGAAAAATACCCAAATCTTACAAGAAGGTAAAAAATACAAGTAGCTGGTTGGATCCTTGTCTTTGAGAAAAGCAAGAGCCTCTAACCAGTGAATATGGAGAAATCCAATTGCATTGTAAGGCATTCGACAAATCCACATCCAAAGAATAGAATAGAGTAAATGCATATTAATGCAGAATTATCGCTTCACAAGACTTGATAGTGTTCATTTCCTCATGGAAACTGATTCAAATCTGCTGTTCTTATTTTACTTATTTTGTTGTTTGTAACATTTAATTTCCTTTTACATTCCTATGTATCTTCCGGGACTATTATCTTCTCTAGGATTAAACCATCACTATCCACTGAGTTCAAATAGTGGACCTTAAGTAGCTGGGGCAGTTGATTCCAAATTCCCGCCAATCTCTGGAATGATATCCGAGACTCACATCCATTTTAGTACTTGTATGATCCGGTATAATTCTCAGCGGTCTTAGATTAAACCATTTTCAAATTAAGCAATATAAAGTACTTTATCGCTTATATCCAAGTAATTCCAAGTAGACAAAGATGTAAGAGAATCAGAAGGTTCTTGTAATTATGTTAATTTGAAGGTTTTAGTCTATAATCATTGTGCAAACAAAAGTCTAGATTAGACTTAATGGAAATATGTCGTCGACTGCACTATTACTGTTGATGGCAAGCTTCAAAAGCTTACTATACATTAGACAAAATGGTCGAAATGAGTTGTGAATTTAGTTCGAATCTGGGGGATTTCCGCATGTGGATATGCTTCAAATATAACCATGTGTATAGACCTGAGGAAACATAAACTTTTTGGAATGAAAAGTCACGATTGTCATGTCTTTATGCGAAGGTTGATACCAATTGCATTTCGAGAAATGCTTCCATAAGCCGTGTGGCAAGCATTAACAGAACTTAGCTTGTTCTTTAAGGAGCTTACATCAACTATGCTTAAAACATAAGCGCATGAGATTAGAGTCAGAAATACCACTATTATTTGCAAACTAGAGAGAAATATTCCTCATAGTTTTTTTTTTTTACTCACTTGGCATTTGCCAATACACTTGGCAGTATATGAAGCAGTGGGTAAAGTAGACTAAATCTCCAATACCGATGGATGTATCCATTTGAAAGGTATGCAAATTAATGCTATAGAACTATATTTACTATCAAAAATCATATGATATTGGTATTTATAAACTTTATTGATCGATTGTTATGGTCATAAGCAAAAAACACAATGCTGAATAAGGCCAAAGTGGAAGGATTGATTAGTGCTTAAAAAGTGCTATTTTGAACCCTGTTTATAGCAGGTTTTGAGTACTTTTTGTTAACTAATCAGCATAATTAACCCAATTGGCACACTAAGGTCCCGGCTATGCTACTGATCGTATTTTATGACAAATTTTGCAGTTTTTACAAGCTATTTATGCCAAAATTGTTGAGTCAATCCAAGCACGAAGAATTCGAGTTAAACTCAAAGATTATAGATCAGACCGTATGAAAAAGAGCAAAAATGCCAAGAAATTGAGTCAGAAAAATTAAAATCCTGCGAAATTTTCGCAGCGCATGCAATTTGTGTCAGACTATTCATCCTGCGAAATTTCCATCCTGCAGCACTATTCACCATTTTGACACTATTCACCTTTCCTATTTTTTGACGCTGTGACCTTTTTGTTATAATTTTTTGTTTCTTCCCATTTTATCCCTTATAATAGTTTTTGGTTTTGGTTTTTTTTGTAATTTCCCTTGTTCTGAGCAGTATATAAGGCTCAGTCAAGCTCTGTACAAATCAATCACTTCATGCAATAAATTTTTGGCGTGGAAGCTTCACGCCCCGCTTTTTTTTTTTCTTCTACTTCACTTTCTCTCATTTTCTTTCCATTTTCTGGGCAGCCAAACACCCTCCGAGGATGACAACTCGGAGGATGAACGGCTAAAACCCTTTCCTCCTTGAAGTGGAAGGCTGCTGGGTACAGGATCTTAAGGCTGACTGGAGGGTTCCATGTTCTTCACGCAGGTACTCACCGCAGCTTCCTGTCTCTCTAACTTTAGGTTTTTATCCCTCTCGAATCTCCTCAACGGCTATTATTCGTAAGTTTAAGGCTCAGTGGATGCTTATAGCTAGATCCACTGAGATTCATTAGTTACCCTCTATGACCCATTGGAAGGTGAGTCAAGGAGACTTATTTTTCAGTATCGGTGACCACTTCTACTCAGTGAACACCATTTTTCAAAAGGATAATTATTTTAGGTTAGGTTTTATAGCTAAATGAAAATCCGGTTCGGGAGATGACTATAGGTCATCCTCCCCAACGCGAGCAAATGACCTTGGAAACCCTCAGTTGCCCTAGGATCCTAAGCCCAGTATCCTGATACTTCAAGGGGTTCTATTTTACATTTTAACTTATTTTATTTTCAGTTTTAAACCCTCAAAACCTCACTGTTTTTACCAAACCTGAAAATCCAAACCAAATTCACCATTTTGGCCTTCACTGTAAATCATTTGTGCGAAGAAAACTCATCCCTGAGTTCGACCCTAGAACCGCTATACTGCAGTAGCTTTGCTATGGCAGTAGGAGGAATTTAGGTTACAAATATTGTTGATTCCTAACACCAATCGTGGGTAATTTAATCAAGGATCCATATGCAACGCATATTTAGTTGAAGAAGCTTCAGCTTTTTGTGAGCATTATTTCAATCCAACACTCCATATAAGGCATCGAAGGATGCCTCGTAATGTTGAGTCCCATACTAGAGAAGGAAATGATTTCGATGGGAACTTGTCAATATTCACCCATCCCGGACGACCTTTTGGAAGACATACAACACGAATGCTAAGTGAAAAAAAGATAAATGTCGCACATCAGTATGTCTTGCTGAACTGCATTGAAGTTAAACCCTATATTGAGTATGCATCTTAACTCAACTATTGCACTAATGATGCAACTTTCTAATTCGACTAATTAGCGTTCTATTAATGTAATATTCATTATCGAAGTTAAGGAAATGAGCAATACATTAATGATGCAACTGTTGATGCTAGACTCGATGAATTTTTCCAAGCATGGTTCAGGACTTATGTAAGTTCTTTATTGTTTTAGTTAGTTTATGGTAAAATGTCTTTTAACACACTCTTATTAGCAGGCACGTGACAACATTGAAAACATATATCTTAAAGCTTTAGCATATGGACCGCTTCAAACAGTTAACTGTTATAATGGATATAATGTGAATGGTTTTCGTTTTCACACACTTCAACGGGGTACTTCTAGATTTTCAAACAATAGTGGTGTGTGCGTTAAAGGTACTAATTACACGATTGATGAAACTGACCACTACGATCAATTGCAAGAAGTCGTGGAATTAGAGTACACAGGATGGCCCATTAAGAGGATTGTTTTATTTAAGTGTGAGTGGTTTTACATTACACCAAAAGTCGGGACGAGGATCCATAAGCAATAAAAATTAGTGGATGTAAATCATACCAGAAGATATGCACAAGATGAACCATTTGTTTTAGCAATGCAAGCACAACAAGTGTACTATTGCACATATCTAAGCTTAAAACATGATACTAGATCTTGGTGGGCTGTTTGTAAAATCAAGGCTAGAGGGATGATTGAGATGCCTGCAGAGCCCGAAATTAGCCCACAAGATCCTTTTCAAGAGGAAACAAATGATGTGGATGAATTTAGTTTAATGGAAATGATACTATTTTCATTTGATGATCCATAGTGAAATGTTAGATGTCGGCGAATCAAATGACTTTCTCATGATGATGATGAAGAAGAAGAATATGATGAAGATGAAGATGAAGATGAAGAATGGAACATTTAAATGGTTGATGAAAATTAGGTTAAATTTCGATCGTCATATAACCATTTCAACGCCAATTAATATATATTATATTATGTTCTTATTCTCATGCAGATATGGGTCGAGGAGCAGGACGTGGATCTGGGATAAGGGGTAGAGGACGTGGTAGGAATGTGGTTTCCTCCCCTAGTTCCCTAGTAGATTCTGAATCATTAGAGGGATCACCTACCACACCTACATCTGCACCAGGTGCCATCATCCATGATAACTAAATTTCACCATGCACACCAAAGCATCATCCATGATACTACTAGCCCTACTCAGATACTGTGGATCGTGCATCATCCGCACTAACACCCGTAGAAGATTCAACACCACAAGTAGCATCACTACAGAGTTCAAAGATCACCTACTACCCATTAGTTTGGCTCTCGGGCCCTACCATTGCTAATTCTATCGATGGAGAGCACGCTTTTTTTAAACTATGTCATTTGAATTTTTTTATGTTGACCACATAAATTAATGATCAGATTGATTAACTTTAGGTTACTTTGTTGATACACATCACGTAAAATATATTCTAGGATTATCACTAATATCTTCAAGGAGCGCTTCGCATGTGATCGTTATACTAGAAGATGGTGCCTCATGATATCAAAGATTTCTACCGGCAAGAGTTTCAAGTATGAATCAGTCTAAGATATATTTTATTTTATTTTATTTTTCTATATTGATCAATAACAAATGTCAAGCTTCACTTTTGGTCTTTTCTTTTTTTTTTTTCTTTAATGTTTTTTATAATGTGGATAAGGTGAATTGGAATGTGAATAAATCTAAGAAAACTTATTACAACATTAAAAAGTTTCAAATCATATACAATAAGACTATTTTTTTCTTTCACAGATTTTCATTGCATTATTTAATTAAACATTATCGTGGACTTTCACTGATGCTTTAGTTAAGGTTGTATGGCATAAAAGGTTTCAATGACGTTATAGCAATGATGTTAGTTAGTGGAAAGATCATAGCCAATCTAATCGAGTTTCATCTCAGAGAGTATTTGGGAAGCTTGGCAACGTTATTTGGCAAATACCTCGAATTTCGTAAAAGTCTGCCAAGGATCAAGGAATAGGATGAGTGAGGATCGAGGTGAGGGCGCAGACCTTCGCGCCATACCCCAAGTGGTTCCTATTCAGGAGCATAAACATTTGGCAATGCATATTGGATAGATATTTGGATTTTTTTTTTTAATCATTTGTTTTAATATATGATACTTTCACCTTTAGTGGCTAAGTTAAAGCATTCGCCTTCTACATGAGCTCCTAGAACAAACTCATAGGAGGAAGGTAGATAATCAATTTGTTGATTGGAAGTCTCAGGAGATCTATGTAAGTGCAAACTTTTTAGTCAATTTACTTGTAGTTTTTGTTTATAGAAAAGTATATTACTAATGTTTATATATTTCAAGATCGTAGAAGGTAAGGTATGAGGTCGGGTGACCAGAATCGTAAGAGATGATGCATCTTCATCTCAATCAGTTGATGCAACTCAAATCTATCTAGATAAGGTTGGGGGAGTCAAGAAGAAACCAGTATATGGCCTTGGATCGATGGGATATGTATGCCTATGATCTCAGGCATCATCCAGTTCTATCAATATGCCTTCAACTAGTCAACTAGTTCAAGAATCTCGCACGTGCACAAGAAGATAGGGGCCGACCAGTTTGGAAAAGGAGATGAGTGTGATGAGGAGCAAATGATGCAAAGAGGCAGAGGGAGCATTTACATCAGGCAGACCACTACAACTATGCACGTATTTCATAGCTTATTAGGGGACTCCGCTTATTCACCAAATTATCGTCTCCAGAAAGTCAAATGTACCTTCTACTGAAGGATCCCACTGATTGTTAGACATTCTAATTATTAAACTATTGCACAAGGGAACTATTGAAGGATCCCACCCGATTAACCTCATGAACCCGAGGGGACCTCCAAGACTCTAAATCTGACATGTAAACTTTTTCTTTAAAACCATCAATTAAAATCAGGAGTGAACTCCCCTTTACAATCCTTAACATATTTTTAGAAAATAATGCGGAAGTGAAGTGGTAAATTTTTTTTTTCTTTTCTTTTTTTTTTCAAACACTTAGATTTTTTTTCGTAAAACGGATCAGAGTTTCTTTTTTCGACTTTCCTAAATTTACAAACCCGATGAAAGCATTTAAAAACACTTCTAAACTTCCGAATTTTCACCTATATTAGGACTCCTGTCGACAACTCCAATCAAACACAATAGACATACATATACATTTATTTACTTCAAATCATCAAAACATTTAAACCTTCTTCTATTCCATGCACATTTTTATCAAAAGATTGGGCTTGAGCCGGGCTTAAGCCGACCGCCTACATACCTCGTCCACTGAGGATCAAAGCCCATGTAGTTCCTTTTCAAAATATATACATATATACATATATACATGACAAAATATTCAACATATACAATATGCAAAATATATATACAATGCATTACATGCTGCCTCCTCGATGGCTCGACTCACCGCTGTAGAGTGGCATTCTACCGGGCGCACCCGTCTCAGTCCCCAAAATGTTTTTGAAACATACCTAAAGAGGAGCTAAAGAAGCCTGAGTGTACATTTTTATTTAGATAACATTTTCTAAGATATAAAGTAAAGTAATAAATACTATACAATTAAAAATCAATTTATGCCTTAAACTTTCTTTCTTTCTTTATTTCTTTCTTTATGATGGAATCCAGGGGATAAACACACCGAACGCTTCCGGTAATCGACTGCAGGGACAAATTTACTTGGGTCATAACCACTAATGTCATGAGAAACTCACACTTGCATGTGGTTCCAAATATAGCACCTTATCAATGCAGGGGCGATATTACTCTAAACACCTATTTCCCTCCCTCGGGTTAGTAGCATAACTGCACTTACCAATCCTTGTTTCCCCATCTATACGTGATCTCAGTCCTCATGATCATATAGGGTTAGGGTAACCATCAGTAAGCCACTCTTTAAACTCATTTCTTTCTAATCCATTTAAACACTTTACTTTATTATTTATACATTTATGAACACTTACACTTTTAAACTTTCATAATGCATAACACATGCCATATAATTTAATATATACTATATATAACATATATATATATATATATATATATATATATATATATATATATATTGATGCAAGATAAAACATTTCCATATGCCTTAACATTTATATAAACATTTCCATTAAACTTTTCAGTTTAACATTAAAAACCATTCACTTTAAATTTCGATTGTCAAATATCATTTTCCTCACGATTCCTTTATAATCCCCTTGCTTCCCGTCTTTGCTTTTTAGCCTACACACTCAACAAATACGATAGCGTATGTCGCACGTATAGCGTAAAACTTAACGTACTTCACCGCATAAGTCACTTTAGGGTCTGACATTCATATAAAGCGAATTAACAAATTACCCTTGATCAAAAAGCCACTGTTTTGGCTAATATTTTCAACATTTCTACTAAACATGGCATTAAAAAAATTGATAGCGGGTCTGCAAAATTGAAACTATCAGATCCAGATCTTTTACATTATCAGCCAGTGTCTTTGAATTTTCATTTAAAATTCCTTCTCTAAGGCCCTCAACCCACATAACCTGAGTTACAGCATGTTTTTTGATGCCAATTTGGTTAACTCGAATCACCTATTGTTATCCTTGATTTATGGATCTGCTCCAGAAATTGGAAATGGTTTCTTCTCATTGCCAGGCTATGGTTCTAATGTTTCTTCTCCAATTGGAATCACCTAATTTGGATCACCAAAACTCAAGTTATTGTATTTTACATCTAGATGACTCAATTTGGCAGAACAGAATCTGCACATAGCTCCACTTTGTTAAATTTTATGGGCACTTTGGGTTTACAATTTGCTTGCACATCCTTCAGATAAATTTTTCCCCTAGAAGTATATTTTACCCAGAATTTTGAATCACTCAATTTAGATGAGTGAAACTCCACTTATGCTAACACTAAACATACCAAACAGAGAACATAATCAAGTGAGCTACACGAAACTCACCTTTCAGTCCATGTTGGGAGCCTTAGGCTACAATTTGCTCTTAGTCCCTTCTATACATTTGTAGCCCTATCTCTTATGGTTCTTTACCATTTGGAATCCAATTCATTTGGATGATTCTAACTTAATCTATAACCAGCAAAAAACAAGGTTTAGAAATTTGTAATTCCTTTAAAACCTTGTTCTCCTTTGTTTTTTAATGGGTTCATAAGCATGATACCTCGATAATCGACATGAAAGTCGTTCAAAACCACTCCATAACACTTGTATTGGTGGTTTGGAGAACTCATACAACAAACCCTAAGATTTAAAAAAAATCAAAAATTCCTTTAAGGATCTGGAATTTCCTTTTAAACCATAGAAATTGAGCTGACCATGTTTTATTCTTTACCAATTAGGATTTTACCCCACAACTTCAACAAATCAGGGTTTGGGTGATCTCTACCACAAAACCTAGAAAAGGAACAAATCTCCATGGAAATTCATGCTAAGCCTAGACATCATTACGGTAGTTTTAAAGATAGAAACCTACCTTTGTTTGAGTTTTCTCCCCACTTCTTCTTCCTCTTCTTCCTCACTCTTACCTCTTCTTTGCTCTCTTCTCCCCCCTTCTCCCACGTTTTGCCCTTGCAAGAGGTGAGATCAAATAAATTTTGTTTGTCTCTCTCTTTATAATATTAACTTTGCCCTTTAATACCACTAAGTCCCCCTGACACTTTAATATTGCACTTTAGCTTTTGTTATTACTATTATATTTACATCTCTACTTTGATTTGGCTGTGTGGCTATCATTTAATTCATCTAAAATGCCCTAAGTGGCCGCGGTGCTGTTTCACGCCTCTTGATTACATATCTTTTTGTACACTCCTCCAGGACAGGGCATTACAATATAAACTTAAATTGTGGTTGAATATGGTACATAGAAACTAATAACTATTAGCTATCAAAAAATTTTTGTATTTGCATTTTTATTATGAAATCTGAAAATTTTGAAGTGGCGTTCTAGGAAGTTTGAATAATACAGGAAATTTGGAAATTTACAAATTTAACAAAAATTAATGAAAATTGGAAAAAATAATTACTGCTTGGATTTTTGCACGCGGATATTCAGTTGCAACTTCACGTAGGATTTAGAAGAAAATATTTGTTACGTCTTTGTTGCGAATTTGCAGAATTGCAATAAGGAATTACAACAATATAACTTTTGCAACGACTCATAGTGGTTGCAAATCTATTTACAAGTGCAACTAGATTACAACATAAGTACAATGATTTAGTAATGAAACGATTGATGATCTATTGCAAATTTGCAACGGAATTGTAATAGAATTACAACAACATATTTTGAAACGACTCATAGTGGTTGCAAACCTGTTGCAAAGTTGCAACGGAACGGTAATAGAAATTGTAATGGTTAGTAATGAAACGGTTGCTGATATGTTGCAAATTTGTAACAACTTTAGCTTATTCATTGTATTTTGATTTTTGGGATTTAGCAACTGAATTAGCAACGGATGTCAAAGTGTGCAAAATTGCAACAAGGCTTTTTGCAACAGAGAGCGTGTTTCAAATCCGTTGCTTCAAAAGGAACTACCATGGCTATGGGTTTTCCTGTGGATTTATAGCAGGAAAAATCATAATTTTCCAAGCCCCAGCAGTTTTCTTCATGGTCTAAAGTCTACTAGAAAAGCCTTGACCCCAAATCTAACAGGACATGTTAGAAGTATAAAATCAAGAGAATATAAAAATAAACTTAAGTGCTATGTATGTGGAGAACCGAGGACCATTTAAAGTCTACAGATTGTCCTGAAGAAAAGGCACCATATCAATACAGAAGTGTACTTCCAGAATGTAAAAATGGAAAAATTAGTAGACTAAATGAAGAACTATCGATCTTGAAACAATATCTTGTATGGCTTAATCCGATTTTTTAATCAGCACCTTGATACTTGATAAGAGGATATTTTAATCTTGTGTTGTTGACTAGAAAACAAAGAATTCTCTACTTCTCTAAATGATACACTAATCACGTTAATTCCAAAATGTGAAACTCCAGTTACCATGAGAGACCTGCGACCTATTGCTTTGTGTAATGTGATTTACAAAATCATCACAAAAAAGTGTTAGCAAATAGGTTGAAGGGTATTTTACCGTTCTTATTTACGATATAATCATCTTTTGTCTTTAAGGTTGACCCATTACGGATAATATATTTAAGCTTCGAATATTTGCACTCAATAAACTGGATATTCGAGTAAAAGTAGGTGATAAATTGCAAAACTCATCTATGTTTGAAGTTCATTTCACATGTTATTTTATGCATTTATATCCCATATTCATGTAAAACTCATAAAATTTCCTCTAAACTTGGTTTTTGTAGGATTATTGATGAAAAGCAAGTGATTTGGCAAGAAATGAGCAATATATTTCCCAAAAGAAGGAGGTCAACCGAGAGTCTCACGCTACTGGGAAGATTAATTTTCTGCCATCTACTGGGACTTTATAAACTGGTTCAAGTCCCTCATGGCTGCATTCTACATTCAAGAGCTTTCAGTACTCTGCCCAAATCGGGGACAAAGCGAAGAAGTTATGGCCTAGACAGGTTAGAGAAGAAAAACTTCGAGTTCTTTGTGAAGACATGTAGCGGGGAAGGTAAATCGCGACCAGGAGTGCTAATAATGGCGGGTATCCCGGTGACAGGAGAAGTATATGTCGTGACCCCGTGTGTCGCGAGAAATGATGTCACGGCAGAAAACACGTGTGTGCTGACCAAATCACTGCAACAGAAAAGGCCGAGAAAATTGAGTTTTGACCTAATTTCAAGCCATTTCACCCTAGGACCATATTTATACTCGTTTTTGGGTAAAGAGAAGCCAAGGGGAAGATTGGAGAGCCTCTCTCTCTTGGGACTCTCTCTCTAAACTGCCCATTTTCCATTTACATGAATTTTATTTATTTTTAGATTTGAGGCTTGGTTTAAGCGATTTTTGTTTCTATTGAAGAGATTTTGGTGCGTATAATAGAGATTCATGAATTTACTAAGTTAAGACAAAATTGAGCTAAAAATCTGGATTTTCTCTCATGGGTTTTCTCTCTTGCTCATTTTTCTTAGTTTTGGTTTTGTTTTTAATAGTGATCTTAAGTAGTTTTCAAAGCGAGATTTTATTTTTATTGAAAGAGGATTTCGATCTTTGTACTCGAGATATTTAAATTTATTTCCTTTGTTGAGTAGAAAGTTAGAAATAAATCTGTGGTTTTCTCTTCTTTTCTCTTGAATTTCTTTCTTCATTTCTTGCTTTTGTTTTGATTAGTGATGATTGGGAATCCGATGTGGAACATTAAACACTCTGGGGTTGGGGTTTAGTGTTGAACATTCAGATTTGCGGTTTTTCGATTATTTTGTGGGTTTGAATACTGAATTTATATAATTGGTACTGTTCATATAATGGTAACCGGGAATAATGCTCTTTTAAAAGAAAGTGCTGCTTTATACGATTTCAGGAGGCCCTCTGGTGACACGGAGATGGAGATTCACGAGAGTAAGCGTTAATAGGAGTGTTGGAACTAATATCTTGGAACTATGAACTCCCGAAAAATTCTTGATAAATCCCTTTCAAAATTTACTCCATGGTGCGAGGGTTATTAGATGATGTATCAATTAGTTAATCGAGAGGCTTCTCCTTAGTGATGAAAGGATCTTGATCCGATGTTGCTTAAAAGATGTTAATCAAGGAGATAGAAAATTTTTATTAGATTTGAAAGACGAGAATGCCAATTACATTGGAGAGCTTGCATTCATCACGTGCATGTAGGCGAATTCTTCGGTCTAGAAATGGTTGTAGAAGTATTGAAAAAAAGAAAAACAATCAAATCTTAAAAATTATGACTTTACAAGTAGCTATTTAGACCCATTTGTCTGAAAAGGAATATGGTGTGTTAGATAGTGAAATGTATGGTGTATGGAGAAATCGAGCTATACTACATTGCTCTTGGACAAATCTAGCATTCGACTCACAAATGTTGCACTTTGAGGAAATGCTAAACTATTTGTAAATAATTATCCCGTCCACTAGTGACTCTCTTCATACCTTTTAAGAATTCAAGTAGATTTGTTTTATTTGGTAGATTTTTTTAGGATTAGTTTTTAAATCGATTTTTGTTCAATTAAATTGATTTTATTCCACATCTATTTGATCGTCTAAATAATTGAAGAGCCTCTCATCAGGGTAGTCAGTCCAATTAGAAGAAACCTCAATCCTCGTGGGTGCGATCTCAGGACTCCTAGAGTCACTTTATTACATTGTATGACCGGTGCACTTAACGGAAAGGGGTTGAGTGTTGGTAATACTTTTCATTTCAGTTTTTAAGTACACTTACTTTTGTTTCAAATCAGTTTTTGAGTATTTACCACATTCACTCCCTTGGCCATAGTTTGACATATACATCATTTGGTCTCTTTACAAGTTTTGGCCTTGGTTCTGGTGGATTATAGTCCTTGGTAATAACGTCATAGAATTTGTATATGTGGTCACTTTACAAGTTTTTGGCGCCGTTGCCAGGGATTGAAGTGCAGTTTTCTCTCATTGGAAGTTGACATTTGAGGTAATTTGCTAATTTAGGCAATTTTATTTTAACATCTTTTGGTTGTGATTTGTTTCTTAAGGATTAATTTTTTTTTATTTGTATTTTGTACTTTATTTTCTTTTTGTTTTTTCTTCTTATTTGTTGGTACCTGGAGGAACATTGATAGAAGATAGGTGCCTCCATAGAGCCAAGCTTGAACACTACTTCTTCATAAATTGGACCAAGAATTCACAATGACTCACTCATGGAACCAAGGGTATTGCCTTATCAAGGGAGTTCAAATCCCACATTCCGGAGGAAGAGAGAGTTGTCTCGATGGGACGGATTACTTATCCATGGAAGAACGAGAAGAGAATGTCTTCATGAAGCGAGAAGAAATTTAGATTAGTGCTGAGTCGCATCAGTGCTTCAGTTGAAAATGTGGAAACAAAATGGACCTTGGTTCAAGCATTCAAAAAAATTCTCTAGGACCTCTCCTAGTAACACTTTGCCAAATCTGATACAGATACGTTGATATAGGTAGTGTGAAATTGCCTATCTTTGAAATACGTGAAGAAGGTGAAAATGAGAAATTTGGAAATTGAAGAGAACAAAGGCCTCCTAAACCAACTTAAAATAGTGAAAAAGAGTCATTCATTGGATCTTAAGGGTGGAAGAAGTAAGTCAAATGTGGCTATTTAACTATTTAGGTGAAGATGACACATTTACTGTATTCCCACCATGGATTTTTTGTGACTTGGGGCATTGAAGAGGATCTACAAGGTCTCATATACTAAGAAGACCACTTCTTTCCTCAAGCCAAGCATGGATTGACATCAACAATGGGGAGCTCACCTTTCTTGTGGGTGAGGAGAAAGCAAAAGTTCAATCTTCACGAGCCATTACCTTTGGCCAGATGAGAAGAGCCATGTCTGAGAAAGATTCTGCGGCTTGCTTGATCAAAAGAACAAGTTTGAGCAGTCCCCCTTAAGCATAAATATGTTTTATCTACTTCACATAGAGGGACTGTTTTGAAGAAGGTGTGGCTGAACCATAGCCTTGTTGAGGGATTTTGAGTTTCTCACTCTTCAAGGTTTGAAAAGAAAACATCCTTGAAATTTGAATGGATTTATGAAGAGGAAGTGCTTTCGAGATGAATGATTGGTCAAATGGAAGCACTAATACTTTTCCAATGAGTCTATTTGGACTCTAAAAACGGGCAGCTTCTTGAGGCAACCTAAGCTAGGTGGCAAGGATTCTATCCATTCTCTTTTCTTTCTATTTATTTTAGTTATTTTATTTGTTCTTTGTTTTTCTTCTTTGGGATGAAAATTCTAGCGGTGTTTAACTTTTGTTGTTAGTGTTTTGAGGAATAAGATAAGTTTAGGCTCAACATGTTGTCATGACCTAGTTTGCAAGAGCAAGGCAAAAGTTGGAAAGTGGTTGATGTAATTATAGTGCTTGAAGTGTGAAAAAATGGAGTGGGTTGTTCGTAATTCGGGTTTTGAGATGAAAGAACCAAAATTGGCCCGAAATATAAAGTTGGAAGGTTCATGATAATGCTTAGGGAGAATTGAAGACAAGAGATGAGTTTAAGCATGAGCTAAACATTAAGGGTTGCTATTGGAGGAATTTGAGAGAATATATAAGCATGAAGGACTTTGAAGGATAGCAAGTGATATGGACAAGAGACAAATCAAGGAGAACCTAAGGAGTTAAGAAATCATCACAATGGACAACATTGGACATTCTAATTTTCTATATTTATTGAAGCTCCAAATGGTTCACCTTCAGCCTATGAGCACATTATATATTGAAAGAGATTTCCAACGAGTCCTTACACGTACAATTTCAAGCTAAAATGAAGGAGATATAAACAAGTTGGATAAAAAACGAGAGTCTTGAGCAAATTGTTGACGTGACCAGCCAACCACGATCCCATGAAAGCAGAGGCTTTAACCCTTTAAAACCCATTTTCTTCTTCCTACTTTACATACTCTATCTTGCCATACTCTTCCCTCCAACCCTTGTAATTTCTAACCACTTTCAAAATTCATCTCCATCCACTCGAATCTAAATCACATTCCTCACACAATCCGTCTCCATCATCTCTTGAAGCTTGAAACCCGTCAAACCCACAAACTTACCTTTGTTGAACCAATTTTCCATCCATCATTCAAGCATCAAAGAGGTTACAATGAAGAAAGATTTTTTGTGCTTGGTTTGTTTGTTTTGGGTTCTTTGTGGATCATTGTTGATTATTGGAGTGGTTGCATGTATTGAAGGAGGTTTTGAAGAATCAAAACTCACTCACTTGAGGTGAAGGAAGTTGGTGCACACCAAGTGTTGAGAAA
Source organism: Tetrastigma voinierianum (assembly GCA_016808115.1). Taxonomy (NCBI): domain Eukaryota; kingdom Viridiplantae; phylum Streptophyta; class Magnoliopsida; order Vitales; family Vitaceae; genus Tetrastigma; species Tetrastigma voinierianum. The sequence goes on along the minus strand of JAEQBH010006328.1, from coordinate 120,200 downwards.
ATGCAAAGCCACTTTCATGGCTCCAAGAAGCAAAAAGAGTGTATCAAGGGGTAGTACCAATGTCAATGTCTGAAAATCATCAAGTTTCCCTATTCAAAGTGGCGAGACTAAAAGGGAGTTCACTTTTCCCAACTCTCTTTATTACTCTTTTACTTTATTGCTTCCTTTTGCTCATTGCTAGACATTTAGGACAATGTTCATCACCAAGATTTGGGGGTGTTTATTTTTGTTAGTTTATCATGTCACACCCATATGTTGCAAATGACAACTTTGAGGATGGGGGTACTGAGATGCTTTACGGATAATGACTTTGTTTGATGCTTCATAACCCCATCTTAGTTTGGTATATTTTTTAGTTAGAGTTTATTGGAGTTAATTGAGTTTTTGCTTGGAGTTGTTGTGATGTCAATAAGGACCATAAACCCAGACCCTTGGCATATGGACAATATTATTAGAGATAATAGGACTTAATGTAATGAGTTATCTCTTTAATAGGCTATTTAGTCATTGGTTTCTCAAAATCCATGCACGTGGTCACTAAGTACCCTGGCAGTTTTGCTTGGGTTAGAGAGGTTTGAGAATCCATCTAATTTTGATCTCCATGGGTTCCTAGAGACTTGTTCTATTATCGCGAGGCGAAATCCTAGGCAGCACAACAATTGAGAAATGATATAGGCCATCCTTGGAAAGATTGTGCCTTTCAAGCTAACCCCATTAATATCGTATGCATATTCCTCTAGTACCAAGATGTTGAGCCTTAAAGAGTAAGTGTTTATAAAAAAAACCAAGTTTACTTGAAGCCAATAGCCTTCTATGCATCACTATCCTCAATAAAGAACCAAACTCACCCGCAACATGAGGATTTGAACATAATTGAGAAATGTGGTGAGGAGCAAGTTTGGGGGTTATTTTCCATAGGAAAAATAACTCCAAATTAGTTGAAATAGGTTAAGTTGAAAATCAAAGAAGTTGTCAAAAAAAAAAAAAGAAAAAAATATATCGTGTAAAAGCAAAAATACAATAAAAAGTCAAAGGAAGGTAGGTCTAGCCTCGTAGCCTTCCTTCCTAGAGCAAGTAAATCTGAGGGTGTCTCGACACCTAATACCCTAAGGCCAATTGGTTTGGGAGCTATTGATTTAAAGCTCGCTAAAGGGTTGGTAGAAAGCTTAAAGGGTTTTGACATTGCACTACTCAATAACCTTGTCTTAAAGAAAAGGCTTCTTGATGTTTGGTGAAGAATGCAGAATTTGTGCGAGAGAAAAGTGATATGAGGAGTATGGAAGGATGCACCTAAGCAGTTTGGGGTGTTTAAGGAGTGTCACTATGCTGATGGTAAAAACGAGGATGGAGTAGAGATTGTCAATGCGAGAAAAAATATATGTATGTTTGGGTAAGTTTTAGCCCTAAAATGACTACTCAACTACCCACACCCAAACCTTACATTACAAACATAAGAGACCTACTTGATGCCAGGAGTTGTGTGTGCCTACATTAGTGGAGAGTGATAGAACAACAAGCTATGGAACCTAAATAAATTATCTTAGGAGATCAGCGTCTTATCTCAATTCTCATAAACTCATCTAGCTTGCAATTGTTTGGATAGGGAAGACCACACCACGCTGCAATGATGAGAACCATGATCTAAATTTATGCAATTATGATTAATTCACTATTAAAATGAATAAAATTATCTTGATCATATTCTATATTCCTTGTAGGGTAATTCTTGAAACACATATCACATACCTTGCAAAGCTTGATTACTCGATTTTGGTTTAAATAAAGGAGTGAAATGAACTCTTCTCTTCCGACTGCTTGGGGATGGCCCGGCTTAACTCTTTCTTTGCTTGAGGACAAGCAAAACTTGAGATTTGGGGGTGTTTGATAGTGCAAAACTCATCTATGTTTTGAGTTCATTTCACATGTTATTTTGTGCATTTTATATCCATATTCATGTAAAACTCATAAAATTTCCTCTAAACTTGGTTTTGTAGGATATTGATGAAAATAGTGATTTAGCAAGAAATGAGCAATATATTTCCAAAAGAAGGTGTAGAGTCTCACAGCGCGCTACTGGGAAGATTAATTTTTCTGTACCATCTGGAACATAAAATGGTTCAAATTCCTCATGGCTGCATTCTACATTCAAGATCTTTCAACGAGTACTCCTGCAGCCCAAATCAAGAGTTAAAGCGAAGAAGTTATGGCCCCGGAACAAGTTAGGAAGAAAAAGCCAGTTGGCATCGGAAAATTTAGCCGACGGGAGGTAAGTCGCGACCCGGTATGTCGTGACCGATGTCCGCGGCGGAGTATGCGTGACGATGTCGCGAGGAAATGGTGTCCTTGACGAAGAGCACGTGTCCGACCCGAAATCTTGCGAGAAACTTGAAAAGGCGAAAATTGAGTTTGGCCTAATTCGAAGCCCATTTCACCCTAGGACCATGTTATGCACTCGTTTTTTTAGGTAAAGGCAAAGGGAAGGTGGAAGCCCTCTCTCTTGGGGTTTCTCTCTAGGCGCCCATTTTCCATTTTACGTAGATTTTTATTTGTTTGGGTGAGACGGTTTTAAAATGAGATTTTTATTTCTATTAGAAGAGATTTTGGTCTTTGTATAATAAATTCAGATTTGCTAAAGGTTGAGACAAAGATTGAAGCTAAAATCTGGATTTTCACCTCTCTCTCTCTCTCATGGGTTTTCTCTCTCTATTTGCTCATTTTCTTAGTTTTGCTGCTGATTTTTATTTTAATAGATCTTAGAGTAGTTTTTCATATTTTCATTTTATTGAAGAGATTTAGGTCTTTGTACTAGGATATTCAATTTATTCTTTATTGAGCGAAGATTTAAGCTCAAATCTGGGTTTTTCTGCTTCTTTCTCTTGATTTCTTTCTTCATTTTCTTACTTTTTGTTTGATTAGTGATGATTGGAATCTGTAATGGAACATTAAACACCCTCCCAGGGAGGTTTGGGTTTAATTGTTGAACATTCAGATTTGTTGTTTTTCGGTTATTTTGTGGGTTCGAATAAATTTATATAATTAGTCTTTGTTCATATAATGGTGTTCGAATATTATTAGCTTATACCCAAAGAAATTTGTATCTTTGCTCGATTTCGGAGGCCCTCGAGTGACCTGAGATGGAATTCACGAGTAAAGAGCGGTAACTTAGGGGTATGTTAGACTAATATCTTGGAACTAATGAACTCACGAAAAATTGCCCGATGAATCACTAATTTACTCATGGTGTGAGTTAATTAGATGATGTATCAATTTAGTTGATCGAGAGGTTTCTCCTTTAATTACGATGAAAGGATCTTGATCAGTGTTAGCAAAAGATCTAATCGAGGAGATAGAAAATTTTATTAGATTTGAAGGACGAGATACGATTACATTGGAAGAATTTGCATTATCTGTCTATGGGGGCGAAATTCTTCGATCCTAAGAAATGGTTGTGAAGTATTGAAGAAAACAGTAGATCTTAAAGAGTGCGAATTTCTGAGTAGCTATTTAGACCCATTTGTCTGAAAAGGAATGGTGTATTAGATAGTGAAATGTATGGTGTATGGAGAAATCCGAGCTATACTACATTGCTCTTGGACAAATATAGCATTCAACTCACAAATGTTTGCCTTTCAGGAAATCTGAGCTATTTTGTAAATAATTATCCCCATCCTGATGACTCTCTTCATACCTTTTAGAATTAAGTAGTTGTTTATTTGGTAGATTTTTTAGGATTAGTTTTAAATCGGTTTGTTTCAGTTAAATTGATTTTATTCCACATCCTATTTGATTGTCTAAATAGTGAAGAGCCCTTGTAATCAAGGTGATCAAATTCCAATTAGAGAACCTCGATCCTCGTGGAGTCGATGTCAGGACTCCCCAAGTCCCGCACATTACTTGTATGGCGGAGTGCACTTGGAAAGGGGTTGAGTGTTGGTAATACTTTTCATTTCAGTTTTTGAGTACACTTACTTTTGTTTCAAATCCCAGTTTTGAGTATTTGCCACATTCCTCCATAGCGTATTTTACATATACATCATTTGGTCTCTTTACAAGTTTTATTGTGGATTCTTGGTTAGATAATAGTCCTTGGTAATAACGTCATAAATTTGTATATGTCTTTTGGTCACTTTACAGTAGGGGAGGTGGCAATGAAAATAGACATTATAAAAGCTTTTGACAAGGTCAATTGGGCTTTCCTGTAAGATGTTATGGCAAAGATAGGGTTTGCTACCTATTAGATTGAACCTATTATGCTGTGTGTTTCGACAATCTCATATACAATATTGATCAATGGTGAGGAAGTGGGGCCAATTACTCCAGGAAGAGGTTTGAGGCAAGGTGATACTTTGTCATCTTACCTCTTTGTACTTTGCGCAGAAGGTCTATCTTCATTGATAATAGCAACTGAGTCTCGTGGAGAAGTTCATGGTTGTCGGGTGTGTAGGGGTGGTCCTAGTATATCTCATTTGCTATTTGCGAGATGATAGTTTTTATTCTTCAAGCATTAGTAGATGAGTGTTCAGCTGCAAAGCAGTGATACTAAATAATTTTGAGATGATGTTTGGGCAAGCTATAAACTATCAGAAGTCTAGAATTTTCTTCAGCCCTAATGTGAATGCATCGGTTAAGCATTCCATTTCTGAATCCTTAGTGTCTCTACTCCACTTAATATAGGTAAATATCTTGGGTTGTCATCGCTGATTGGGAAATCGAAGAGAGCAATATTTGGTTTCATAAAAGACATATTATGGAAGAGGTTGCAAGGGTGGAGGAACCAATTTTTGTCCAGAGCAAGTAAAGAAATTCTTATCAAGTCAATTGCACAGGCTATCCCATCCTATTATATGAGTAAATTCTGATACCTCTAGCATTATGTGATGAGTTGTAGTGGATGATGAACTCTTTTTTATGGGGTTCAAAACAAGGATGGAAGAAAAGGTATTAATTGGCATTCGTGGAATAGATTATGTTGTAGAAAAGAGGATGGCAGTATGGGCTTCCGTCATTTACACAACTTCAATCTCGCTCTTCTTTGTAAGCATGAGTGGAATCATTTGTCTAACCCAAAATCCTTGGCTACACGATTACTCAAAGCTAGATACTATCCTAACATCAGCTTCATAGAAGCTCCGCTAGGTCACAATCCTAGTTTTATATGGAGGAGTATTTGGAATGATAAGAGTGTTATTGTCTCAGGCAACAGATGGGGGATAGGCAATGGGGAGAGTATCAATGTTTGGAATGATCCCTAGATAAAAAATAATTTGTGTTTTAAACCAATCACCCCGCTTATAGATGGACTTGAGGAGTTAAAGATAGCAGCTAATGTCACATGATAGAACCTGTTGGAATGTTTATTGATCAGAGCCTTATTTAATGACCAAGATGTGGCATCCATTACCAATTTGATATTGTCGTTGAGCTCCAGTGAGGATAAACTAATATGGAGCTTTACAAGGGATGGGCATTATGCAATTAAATCAGGTTATTGGGTTGCCTACTGAAGGGTTTCGTGGGTGGCAACTCTTGCTAATAACAGTGGAAAAAAAAATCCCAACAAAAACCCATCCAAGGACCCCTTGTAGCATTAAATCTGGTTCTACAACAAAGAGAAAGGTGTAGGATTACCTTGTGTCAGTTCCAAAACCAAGCTAGTGGTCGGGGCAGCTTTAGACCGAAGCGAACCAAGTCCTAGGTTTGCCTCTAACGGTATCCACACGAAGAGTGGAGCCGACAACCTCTAAGGCAACAATTTCGGAAAAGGTCCTGGTGCTAGCCAAGTCCCGATCCAAAGAGGAAGCTAAAAACCCAAGTCTCTCAAACTCTAGAACACCTTCTTGGAGATGAGAAAACAAAAATGGCTATTCTCCTTCACTCTTTCAAGTCTCAAAGAGTCATCTTCCTTTAAGGGTTTCCATAACATTGCTTTTATAGGACAACCTTATCCTATGAAATGACCAAAATGCCCCTCACCTTAAGTGATGATAGGCTACACGCATCCCTATGAGTTATGGCTTGTTCCTACATGACCCTAAGTCGAGGTACAAGCCTAAGCCTATTATCTCTCTAAGTGAGGGCTTTCGAACTCGGGATTCCACTAATCCCGTGAAATTTCATTCTTGAGAATTAACTCCCTCATATTTAGATCACATCCAAATCCGTTTTATATCAGCCCCACACTCTTCTAAGTGTGTAACCTATTAGGGTCCGGTTATGTTGGCCACTTGATTCAACTATTGAATTAAGCAGAAATCCCGAAGATTAGTATCTATGACACGTCATGACCCCGATTGACTAGAGTTAGTGAGTGCAGTATATACCCTTCCTATAGACAAATACCATGCAATTCGTCCTTTCACCAATCTATACCCTACTTGGCTCAAAGCATGGACATTGTGTAGCTCCCACTTGACTGGCTATGCCACACCTAGCCCAAGTGATATTTGATCTTGTCCCCAGATTCATCACTCATCTGTTATGCACTTGAAGGAGCCCCTTTCATAGAGGCATTTTCACTTGAAGTATTCATTCGGTAATGATTTCGACATAAGGGCCTTAGGTATACCCTCCCTCTATTGGTGAGTGGCGAGATCCTTTGTTGCTACCTAATTACCTTGAACACCTCAAACTATACCTAATCCTCATCCAGTGGCGACCCCCGAGGCGACATAATTGAAATTCGAAATCTTAATCGGCATCAGGAATATCCTTGAGCACCTCAAGTCTAAGGATACTTGCACCATTTCTATGATGAGACAATCATCTACATTTAAATAGATGAGACATATGATTGTCTCATGATAGGTCTCCGATGTACTCAACTACTCTTAGCAAGCATCCACATATCGGCTACGATCGACTCGCTGATCATAGTTTATAAGATCTTGTAGTCGATGAGAAGTATGACATGTGATAGTCTATTGATTAGTGCCTAAAAAGTGCTATTTTGAGCCCTATCCAAGATAGGTTTTGAGTGCTTTTTGCGCACTAATCATATCAATTAAACCAATTGATGTGTGCGAATTACTTAGTTCCCGATGCCATTTGAGCTTGTTTTGGTGATTTTGCGGTCTTTGCATACCTCGTACTTGTGTTTAAGTTTGATGACAAGATATGTGCCGAATGCTAAGGAATCACGGTGTTTTCAACCATCAAAAATAAAAGGAATTTGAAGTGGATTTTGAAGGCAGTAGATGCAGTGAGATGCAGTGAGCAAGAACGAGGCGATCGAGTTTTAAGCTATGATTGCAAAAATTTCGGTGGGATTGAAAATTCATAATCCTGCAATGAGTGAGGAAGTACAGCTAGGCTAGCGAGAATTTCGCTAGCTAAGCGAAATTCTTTGTGCCTAGCGAAATTTTGAATTCGCTATCTCACAATAATTTAAGCTGAGTTAAGCGATTTATTCTTCACGAGATTCACTTTGTTGATAAGCGAAATTTCGATTTCGCTATCTCTGGCATAAATTCCCGGTAGGCTAGCGAAATTTCGCCTAGACTAAGCGAAATTTTCTCTATCTTCAGCGAAATCCTCTATAAGCGAATTCACCTTGTGATTTTTGTATACTTGATATAGCGACTGTTTTGATCAATTACCATTTTGTCCCTATTGTAATCTCATATTTTAGGCATTTTTGTCATTTCACACATTTGGGTTGACTATATAAGCCACCTTATAAGTTTGTAACCCTAACTTTTAATCTTTCAGTACACGGCCGCTTTTGTTCCAGTTTTCTCTCTTCTCTCTCCTCTTTCTCTCATTTTCTCGGCAACCCAGACATACCTTGGTGATGAGCCAAGGTATGCTTGGCTAAACCTTCCTTAAAAGAGGAGGCCCTTGGGTGAATGTTTGAAGGTAAAAATCTTGTCCTGCAGGTATTTTTAACGCACGCATTTATGGTTGTTTAAGTTCACCTTCTCACTTAGGTTAAAATCTCTTAAGCATGCTCTCTTTAATGTGTGTTGGCAAGCTTTTGGGTTCAATGGATACTTTCGCTGGAATCGAATTTGAGGCTCGATTGGATTGTCTCCTGCTAGTTATCGTGGATTAGGGTTTTGAGATGTATTTCCTTTATTTAGAAACATTTATGCCCATTTAAATGCTATTTTCAAAAAGGGAAAATCATAGGGTTTAGTTTTAAAGCTAAATGAAGATCGGTTCGAAGCCAATATATCGTGCTCTCGACGAGAAAAAAAGACCCGAGGACATGTTAGTTGCCTTAAAACCCTAAACCAGTGGCCCAAGACTTCAAGGGGTTCTATTTTACTTTTTATTTTATTTCTTTCCAGTTTGCAACCAACCACTCCCCCTGTTTTTATCCAAACCCCAAAATCCAAATTTAATTCACCAGTTTGATTTCCTCGAATCATTTGTCGCGAAAACCCGTCCACATGTTCAGACCACTAGACCATTATCTTTGTGATGGCTTGACTCTGCGTGGGAGAACTTAGGAATATAAATTTTGTTGATTCCGCATCACCCTACCGTGGCACGAATCAAATGGCCTCGTTGTCGGGGATGGTGCCTAAGTGCGATTAATTTGTGGAACACTTGTGATCCTCATCCACAAGTTTTGGTGAATTTCTTTTATATTTCATAGTCATTTTTTATTTTATTTTCATTCCAAAAAATATATATATATTTTTTGCTGCAGGATTTTTTTTGTTCTGGTTTTGTGTTGTCTTGTGTTGCCTGTTATTTTTTCTGCAGGAATCCATGTTCCAGTGGGCTTGAACTAGAATCAAATGGAACACTAAGGGGAGAACAGTATAGTGGTACCATGGAGGTAACCTAGGGCATATATGACAATGAGGGACTATAGGAACCTCGCATGGCAAATCAACAACCCTTTGAGGAGAAATCCAAATCCAAATAGGTCTATGAGGGTATAGAGACGATGGATAGTGCACCATCTATAGTGATTTCCACCAAACTTATGCACCTCTTGTTTCTCCGCATTTTACCTCGGCTCCTCGACCTGACAACCACCCTGATTAATTTCCTGTTTAAACAAGCCATCCACGAACTTGAGCAAACAAGTGGATAATTTCATAGAGGAAGCGGAAGGCGGAGTTAATCGAGCGATAAGGAAATTGACATAGTGGAGAGCTCCACGAGCAGAAGATTGATGGACTTCAAAGTGAAATGGACTGAGGGTGGACAACTTGCAATGTTCAATTTCAAAGCACCAACGATCAAAAAGCGGAAGAAGCGGCTAGAGGAAGTGTGCTTGGCGACATAATGGCGGAGAGGGCCGGTGTGACGACAACCACGTCGAGGGGGCTTATAAGAGGATTTTATTGAATTATCTGAAGGAGTGTTTGAATCCTCAGTTATGTGTATTGTTTTCGAGGAGAACCAAGAAGAAATCATTGCATTGTTGCCTGAGGAGGGCAGTGGAATAGAGGCAGGGAAAGAACCACAAAAGCTTACACTCCAACCAATTCTCATGAAACTGAATCCTAGTACCCTTTGCCCGGGCCACATAACCCAACGGTGTATGTTGCCAACACTGCTGACAAACCCAAAACCTGCAGCACCTGCTCCCAAAGCTAAGTCCAACCCATCACTGCCTATGCTGAAGAACTTCAAGAGATTAGTGGCCATTGTATAGAGTTTTGCCACTACCTCAAAGAAGATGGCAGCTGCTCATACCGCATGGCATAGTGGATGGCAGGTCTTTGGTTCGGAGTTTGGAGCACACAGACCTTAGCATTCCATATACTCCACTAGTTTCTTTAATTTAATTGCTTAGTCTTGTTTGATTCCTATTTTGTTAAAATTTTGTAGTATCCAGGTTAGGTGCATGTTTTCTTTGTGTTGGTAGATCTGACATCAATCACTTCTGACAACACCTCGGCTGCGTGGGGATGATCCTTCTCTGCCTTGCTTGATTTAGGAGGTACCTCCATCCTCCAACTTGTCATTCCCATGCAGGGATTTTTGGTGTTAGAAATAACGTTCATATTTTTTAATTTAGTTTTATTGGTTCCACGTACCTGAGCCAATTTGTTTGTTGAATTAAGGCTGTGTGCCTATATTTTGTGTTTCTACTCTTGCCTTTGGTTGAAGAGTGATTCTTGTATGTTACCTTAATGTTAAACAATTCCATGCATGATTTAGTTTTGGTCGATTGAAGTTCGGCTATAGTCAACCTTGAGCATTCCCCTTTAATTTAATTCACACCTTGCACACGGATTGTGCGATAGGTTCTTAGTATAATACCTCTCTCCACTTTACAAAGCCCAGGCCTTAAATTTGTTGTGACCCATAATAGGTTTAGTATTTGCATGAATGAAGACCAAAGTAAGAGTCTTCCAAAAGGAAAAGAAAATCAAAAGAAAAAGAAAGAAAAAGAAAAATAAAGTCGTGGCCTTTGCCTTGAAACCCAATACGGTCAGGGTATGGCGAAGCCTTTGAAGCCCGATGCCTAAATCTTAGTTGGTTGGGAGTCATCGACTTTGTGTTCGTTACATGGGTGGGCCAGGTGGAGGTTTAGCGTGTTGTAGGTGCCCAATTCTCGAAGTCATTAGTCAGGGGTGAAACCTGCTTGATTTGTGGTCGAGTGATCCTTTTGGCTTGATGCCTAAGCCTTAGTGGTTGGGAGTCCTTCGGTGGACCCCGGATTACGAACTTTGGTGAAGTCGAGTTTTTAGCATTGCACCCTACAATGTAATCAAATAAAGAAATAAGTGTGTAGCTAATCCTATTTAGGTTGTTCAGCAGTTTAAGGCCATGGAATTAGCTAGGTTGGGAGGAGGGAATAATTTTGCAATTTATTGGCTCAATCTGGTTGCATTAGGAATCATTAGATTTTGAAAGGTGGAAATTCGGGTTGATTTCCTAGGATCGATGTTGGCCTAAAACTTGTTCTTATATGGTTTCCTATTCTCTCGTATCGGTTTCTAGCAGGGGTGTAAATTGTTCATTTAAAGGCAATGTTTATGCATGCGTACACTTTTTTGAACCATATATATACTTTTTGTAAAATCACGACATGCATCCCATTATTGTTTAGCATTGCTAAGGGACTAATAGCGTGTCGGTTGGGAGTGTGATTAGTGCCCAAAGGTGCTATTTTGAGCCCTATCCAAGATGGGTTTTGGGTACTTTTGCGCCCTAATCATATCAATTAAGCCAATTGATGTGTGCAGGTCCACTTAGTTCCACTGATGCAATTTCGAGCTTGTTTTGGTGATTTTGCAGGTCTTTGCGTACCTCAGCCACTGTGTTTAAGTTTGATGACAAGATATGTGCCAAATGCTAAGGAATCACGGTGTTTTCAACCGCCAGTAAAAGGAATTTGAAGTGGATTTTGAAGCGGTAGATGCGATGAGATGCGGTAAATAAACAAGAAGATCCCAAGTTTTATCTATGATTACGAAAATTTATTTGGGATTGCGAATTTAGCAATCTCTTAATACATAATCCTAAATTGAGAATTTTAAGCTGGTAGCTGAAATTGTTAGCCCCAGCGAAACCTCTTGATACTTTGCGAAAATTTGCAATTTATTTATCTCACAATAATTTAAGCTAGGTTAAGCGAGACTATTTATGCGAAATTCCTTTGTTGATGTGAAATTTCTCAATTTAAGCTGTCTCTGCAATAATTACGGCTAAGGTATGAAATTCATTGGAAATTTATGAAATTTTAAACTATGTAATCCTCTGCGTAAGCGAGTGCGCCTGTGATTTTGTATACTTGATGCCCGAGCGACTCGTTTGATCAATTACCATTTGTCCCTATTGTAATCATATTTTAGGCATTTTTTGTCATTTCACACATTTAAGGTTGACTATATAAGCCACCTTAAGTTTGTAGCCCTAACTTTTAATCTTTCGATTACACGGTACTTTTGTTCGAGTTTTCTCTCTTCTCTCTTCTCTTTCTCGTTTTCTCGACAGCCCAGACATACCTTGGTGATGACAAATAAGGTAATGGCAACCTCAAAACCCCCTTTCCTTGAAGAGGAGGGGGCCTTGAATTGAATGTTTGAAGGTAAAAATATTGTCCTCTGTTTTTAACGCACGCATTTATGGTTGTTTAAGTTCCTGCTTCTCACTTAGGTTAAAATCTCTTAAGCATGCTCTCTTTAATGTGTATTTGGCAAGCTTTTTGGGTTCAATGGATACTTTCACTAGATCCATTGAGGCTCAGTTAGTTGTCTCCTGCTAGTTATATTCTGGATTAGGGTTTTTGAGATGTGTTTCCTTTGTTAGAAACATTTATGCCCATTTAAATGCTATTTTGGGGAAAATCATAGGGTTTAGTTTTAAGCTAAATGAAGATCGGTTCGGGAAATGACTATATGTCACATGCTCTCAGCGAGAGAAAAAAAGACCAGGGACATGTTAGTTGCAAAACCACAAACCGGTGGCCCCGAAGACTTCAAGGGTTCTATTTTACTTTTATTTTATTTCTTTCGGTTCTGACCAGCCACTCCCCTGTTTTTATCCAAACCCCAAAATCCAAATTTAATTCACAGTTTTGATTCCTCAAATCATTTATGCGAAGAAAACCCCATCCACAATGTTCGACCACTGAACCATTATCTTTGCGGTAATGTTGATTCCTGCACCACCTCATCAAAAATTAATCATCTGCCTAGATCAACAATGTCCTGGGCCTTTTTATCCTATATCAAGACAATCTGACACTAACATAACTACACAGAAAGAGAATTCCATGTCATTATCCCATCGCGATTTCTCCATGCTATGTTATGTATCATGGACTATTAACTTACAGATCTATATCAATTCAACGTACTGAATATCGTCAAATTAATGTAGTTTTCATATGGCTTAAATAAGATTGTAATACAACAAGTGCGCAATGGTGATTGCCTTTAGAGCACTTCTCTAATAACCCCACTAGACAAAGCTAATCATTCCTTATATCTCATATACCATAGGCTATAACCTCGTCATTCGCATTTTTGGGCTGGCGGCCAGTCAAAGGATCACAATATGATCATCGGGTATTTTCTATTCACATCTATCTTACTAATGACCTCTCTATTCAAATGGTATCTTCTGAGTATGTGTTTATACCTTTGATGAGACCGTGGTTCCTTGGCTTATGCTATGGCTCCATTGTTGTCACAATACAAAAGTATCAAATGAACAACACTAGGTACCACTCCTAGTTTAGTAATGAACTTCTTTATCTAAACTGCTTCTTTATTTTCTTCTTCAAGTCATATGTAATTCTTATTCGGCCAGAAGAATCTGCAGCCATTTTCTTATTTGGAACTCTTCCACCGATCGCACCAATTATTCAATGTGAACACGTAATCTCGACCGAGATTCGAGTCATCTCATCGATTGAAACCTACATCACTATACCCATTAACAACACATCCCCATCTCTATAAATCAAGAACAGATCCAATCCTTCCTTGCGCATAAGGATATTTTTACAATTTAATCAACATCCATACCCGGTCTAATTGGTATCCGCTCGTGACACCTCAGCATACGATACTCAGGCCTCCAAGACATAATATATATATGATCGATCCTATAGCTGAAGCACATAGGTATCATACTCATGTGTGTCCTCTCATTTTGTGTCTCAGAGATTACGAGACTTTGAGAGGTAATCCCAATAACATGTGGGACATATCCTCTCTTCTTAATCTCATGCTAAACCTTCAAGATCTTATTCGGTGGTGTAAATCCAGAAAGACCAAGCAACCCCTTTGCATCATCTCCAGATTTTATCCAACAGAAATGTTTCTGCTATCTTTCATGGAGAAATCTGATAACTTCAAATTTAATTGATTAAAGATCGATACTTGTCTCTCATCAAGTATGTCATCCATACAGACGGTAGAATACTATAAATTTCACTCTGTTTTTACACAAGGCTCATCCAGCATTTCTAGAACAACTTTGATTGTCCTCACAAATGGATATTCCAACTCCTAGATGCTTGTTTCAATCCATAAAATTGATCTTGAAGTTTATATACTTTAACGCCATTTGTATATGAAGCCTTTAGATTCAGCCATGCATCTCCTAATAGTCAGAATAAAGAAAAGTTGTCTTCACATCCATTTTCCATATCTCATAATCATAATGAGCTGCTATGGCTAAGAGTATTTCTTATGGATCACAGCCAATAGACTGTGTCCTGCCATAATCAACCCTGTTTTCGATTTACACCCCTAGCCATAAGCTCAGTTTTTATGTGTAATCACATTACTTCCATGTCTGCCTTTCTTGAAGATCCATTTGTACCCTATGGGTTTTATCCCTTCGGGTAGGTCAACCAAAGTCCACACTTGGTTTCAAAGGCTGAATCCATTCTAATCTTCATGGCTTTTAGCCATTGATTAGACTCCTAACTATTCAAAGATTCTTCAGTGGCCTCACCTATTTTCTGAAAGATGCAAATGTCATTTTGTCTCGCTTAAACAGAAATCCATCTTTTTGAACAAAATGTATCCTACTTGTTCTACCAAGCACTGGTGTTTTGTAAGAGTTAATCACATCTACCACGCACTCATGCTCTTCAGTTCATTCGTATGAGACGTGTCTCATTTATAGCATCTTCGCACTTCACTAAGCTCAACTTGTTCTCACGTCTTTCTTAGAGAAACCCTTCTAAAAAGACAAAGATGCTTTAAAACAAACAACTTTGTCTCAAAGCATGCAGAATTGACATCCTCTAGTTTCTTAGGATATCCTATTAAACACACTTATCGGTCACTTTTCTTAGTTTTTTATTCACTGTCCGGCTTCATATGGTAAAGAGAACCCAACATTTTCATGTAGAGTATAGGGCTTTGTTATCTATATCTATGGAGTAACTTCAATCCGATTGATGGGACTCTGCATGATATAAAACAAAGAATTTTAAGTGTATAACCTCAAAAAGGATTTAGGTAGGTCTCGTTTTTACCCATCATAGACTTTTACCACGTCAGAACAAGGTTCAGTTCCTTCTCTCAGCCACACCATTGTGTTGTGGTGTGTAAGATGGAGTCCATTAGGACAAAATCCCATTGTCCCTAAGATAATCCAAAACCGCTTGACTTAAGTACTCACCACCTCGATCTGATCTAAGTGATTTTATACTTCTCCCAAGTTGCTTTCACTCCATATATGAAATTAACCTTCAAAGGCTCCTGACTTATACCTCATGAGATACAAGCACCCATAACGAATATCATCGATGAAGGCCAGAAGTAAATCAAACCACTTTCTACATGCACAGACATAAGACCATTATTACCAAAGATGTATTAGGTCTAATAAATGCTGCTTTGTTCACCCTTTCCTTAAAGGTACCTGGTCATTTTGTCAACAGCGCTGATCATGTCAAATGATTCATAATCTCCAAAATGGACCCTAAGCTTCCACACTTGTGTAACTCAATCATGCTGCCTCTCGCTTATATGGCTAAGACGTATAATGCTATAAATATGATGATTTCAAATTATCTCCTTGGTTTTTACCACATGATATTCTGCCAAGATTGATTTGATATATCATGTAAATCCTTATAACTTTTAATTTTGCCCTCTACACTGTGGTATTTATCTTTGCGGAAGTTATTACCTCACCACTCATATAACACCCGTTTAGTCTTAGGTTTTAGTCACCTCAGCCTCAGCGGGCTTGTAGGCGGTGTCCACTGGTGGTGGTATAGTTCACTTTATAGCGTCATCATGGCTGGCTCTTTTTAGTTATTGGCATCGTACATAGGAAGCAAGTGGGCCTCGAGGTTTAGCTCGAATCAAAGTTGATACAGTGGCGTCAAATTCGCTTAATTTGAGTTTTGCTTCGATCATATCTCCTCTTGTCTGAACTCAGAGCACCACCCAATGCTTGTTCGCTGACTCATTTCCGTGGCGGAGGTTTCGTTGCACCCATAATTTTTTCAACCGCTTGACTAATCGGTTTGACTGGTTCATCAAGGCGCACGGCGACACTGCTTTCGGGTGATTTTCGGTGAGCACTCCTCCTTGTTTCGCCCATATTCTCCCCATCCGACTTGGAATGGTGCACCGTTTTTTTTGTCTCCTATTCCTTCAGAAGATTCTATCAAATGGCAATTTTCCTCAACCGGATGGACTGGTTGGCATCCGCCCACAAAGAATGCCAGTTTTTGCTGGAGCCGTTATTTTTTGTAATTTGAGCCTAATCCAGATGGTTCGTAACTGTGCTCTAGCTCGACCACAAGGTATTGTGGGTCCATTTTGGGCCTTGGTTTGTTACGCATGCAGCCCACCTTGAATCCATATGGATAAGTTGAGGGAGAAGCAACAAAACTTAAGATATTCACTGCATGGAAAACAGAGAGAGCACGAAGTTTGCTTCAGACTCCACTGGGCCTTTCAGTTTCTGGAAGGTGTGAAACCAGGTAGGCTCAGAAGCTGAGGTGGGAATCAGTACAAAAGGAGAGAAAGATCAAAGTGGAAGGGACTCGAGGGACACTTTTCCTGCTCAAACGCATGCTACCGATTCTCTGACGCCAGCTCTGGTTTCTTTTCTCGCTTGCGGAAGAGGTAAAATGACCTGGCTCCACTCTATCTTTGTATATATCTGACCCTAAATTTGAGGTTTCTCTCAACCATTTGAGCCACTACGCTCACGGAGGTTTTGCCACTTTCTGCGCCTAGGTTTTAGAGAACACGGTTTGTTTTATAATTTTTACTCATCCGAGTCAGAATCAATCACTGCTTGTTTTGTTAGATTCTAATCTTTAGGAAGGTTCGCTGGTGCACAGAGCCTCTTCAACGAGATGGACTCCGGTTAAACCATCAATGGTTCATTTGTGTTAGGCTCATGCGGTTCACACCACTTGGGTAGTTTGGTTTTTTTAGTTGGCCTCACTCATCCTGTTTGAGAATCATCACCGCTTGTTTCGGTTAGATTCCTAAACTTTTGTAAAGGCTCTGGAAAATTTATGGTTTCTAATGAGATAGACTGGCTAAAACCAAATTAGTCCTGCTCATTTGTGGTTAGGCTCATGGTGAATGGCGCTTTGGGTGGTTGGTCATCGGATTGCTCACCATCCGAGCTGAGAATCAAACACCATTGCTTTTTTATATCTCTAAACTTTTGTAGCGTTCTGGAAAATTTGAGCTTCAGACCATATAAGGGACTACTGGAAACTAAATTTTACCTGCTCATTCAAAGCTAGGTTTGCAGAAATGTTAGCCTGGGTAGTTTGGTTTGTTTATGTTGTTTCACTGAATCCAAGCTGAGAATTACACCCGCTTGTTTTTTAGATTCTGAATTATTGAATGAAGGTTCTGAAAATTTTATGGTTCTCTTCTAACGAAGATGACCAGTTTGGGGAAACCAGATCATCATCATCAAAGGTTAGGTTTGGTAATGAGCCGGTGAATGGTTTGTTTTGGTTGGTTCTCACCTATCCACTTCAGAACTAAATACCGCTGTTTTTTAGATTCCTGAATCTTTTATAAAGGTCTCGGGAAAATTTTATGAGCCTCTCTCAACGAGATGGGGCTATTAAAACCACATCAATGGTTCATTTAGGCGAATGAAATCCAGCTTGGGTGGTTTGGTTTGTTTTGGTCGTTCTCACTATTCCAGCTGAGAAACTCACCGCTGAGCCATAGATTCTGACTCTTTAGAAGGTTCTAAAAATTTTGAGAGCTTCTCTTCAACAGGATCTGCTGGTTGGGAAACCGAACCAGCCGTTCATTGGGTTAGGGTTTTCCGTAATGATAGTCAGGTACTTTTCTTGCCAAGAAGTTCGTCAGGTCTGAAATCGGAAATCACATTCTTTGTTTTTGACCTGACTCGTGAGAATTCTTCGATGTGTGGTCTAAATTTTCTTCTCAATTTGGTAATTATATGAAACCGATTCAACTAAGCAGTAAGATGTACCATGGGCAGCCCTCCGATTTAGCATGTTTCATTTCGACCATCAGCACGAGCCTTGTTTCCCAGAACTGTGAGGCTGCCTTTGCGTCTGAGAGTCTTACTTGTACTTGAAATAAAGTGGTAGGGCAATGCGGATTAAAAGTGGTTTGGTTTGTGGATTTTAAAGGGAATGGTGGGTATAAAGAGCAAACCACTATCCTCGTACCGCTTCTTTTCGTATGAATCCAATATTTGCCAATGCATGATGTAGTTGATGTAATTATTTTCCCACCTATCTCTGCCAGCACAATAGACTCAGTAACATGCTTAAGCCGTTGCATTTGTTTCATATGCGTATTACGGTGTTTGATTTTGACATTTGCATTTTTACCGGAGCCTTATTCACTCTTATGCAACGCCATTGTAACTACAGGTGTACGTGCTTTAATGTCAAAATAATCATATGAGTTGCTTTGGTGTTTGGCGGCCGCATACTACTATGTTTCGTTACTAACCTTACGGAAGCAGGCGGTAATCGTGCACACACGGATTTGTCTTTGGTTGAGCGCTTTAAGGCTGCTAGATACCAATTAAGCTTATTCCGATCAAGCCTGGGCGTTTTAGCCTAAGAGACTATCTGATCGCAAAAATCATATGCTCCTACATACCCAATTCACTAGTAGAACGTAGTTCCGGCCTAGAGGGTGCTACTCATGAGGCAAAATTTTCCCATAGAATTAACCCAACCGTGAAACTTAGTTTTCGCAGACCGCTTCCATACTCAGTTTACCAAGCGTTGTTTTACCGGTTTTCCGTAACACAACAAAGTAAGTGGCGACTCCAAAGAAAATCTATCCTCCTCGAGGACGGATTTTCCAAACCAAAATCAACTCACATTTTCTTTCATTTTTACATTTTCCTTCCATTTAAAAGCTTAGTCGCGCTGCCCGTGGATCAGCAATCAAATCATACTGACATCAAACCAGAATTTCGGTTTCATAAGAGACTGCTTGAATTATTGTAAGTACAGAGCGCTACGCTTCCCTCTCAACATCGAGGCTCGCCACGTGAGATAACGATGATCATACACTTGATTGGTATTTGTCTGGGTGATTTGTGATTTAAGATGCCGTAGGTCACCGTTTAACAGGCATGCTTTCTCGCCATTAATTGGTATCTAGCTATAACATTTGGGATTAGCCAGAGGATCGTAATGTGTGTTGATTTTGTGATAGGCTTGCCTTTCGTGCATGATTGTTTATCGTATGACTGCCCTTCCCTCGTACGCACGTCGCCAGGCTCAGGCATGTGCGATCCCTTACTTCGAATCACGAGTCTTGGTCTGGCCATTCCCCGATCGCTTATGTCATTGGGGAGTTATTCCCAACCCGTTTGTCTTCGACCAAGCCAGGCTCGAATAAAGGCATAAAGCATAAGTATTATATCGATGTAATGGAGCACTATGGAGATGACTCTGACGCTCGAAAGAATGAAGACCCGCATAGCCTTAGCCAGATTCTCATGGATACACGCGTACACAGGCACTTTGATTGTCGATTAGGATCTCAGTCAGGTATCCCTGCGGGTACTGGCCATATATCCTTAGACTTGCCTCTTCTCTTTGTTAGCTTCGGTTTCATCTTACTCCTAAGGTATACCTCACATAATCTCGCTCCTACATGTGGGGCCATTTATCAGATTAGATGTTAACATCACATGTCAGCTCCTTCCCTTAGAGGATTTCATTATGGGATTGCATACTTGATTGATTTCCGGATTGATAGTCACGGGACTCGACATACCCTTTACTTCTTCCGCACTATTGATTAAGAGCGACCCGGGTTCCCCGAGCTCGACAGTAGACTGAGGTGCACTCGCTAGAGATTCATATCCAATACGCCGGCTAGGAACGTACATCAAATCATGTAGATACGGACTCTCGCACGCCACCGGGTCGACCGGGCCTAGCCGAGACAGCCGATACCACGGCATCTCTCCGGGATGCTATATTGGGACTGGGACAGAGGATTGATGGGCATCAGGTCCAATCCACAAGCAAATGGGAGCACCCCGCACGACACTCGACCCCACATCCACCACCACCACCATCATCCGGACCCACCGCATACCAGACTACGCCCCACCTCCACCACTCCCCCACCATTATCCGGACCCACCGCATACAGACTATACGCTTCCACCTCCACCACCACCACATCGGGTTCAACTCGCCAGCCCCGCAGTTGGAGCTTTTGTTCTACATGGTAATATCGGTGACCACGCCACATTCGCTGCGGACCCCCAAGACCGATTATTGATGACACTCTCGTGCCCGTATCGATGGATCGGTGCTGCAGGATCAGTCCCGTATGTTTCGATGGAGTTATAGGTTGGGAAGGATATGATGACCTTCTAGCTGGCCCGCGCCTGAGTTCCGCATAGTCGACATCGGAGGTACACCGAATAGGCGCCTGCATTCACTACAGCTATACGTCAATAAGAGCGCATAGATCGATGATACATGACATGCTTTTTCCTCCTGTCGCTGAGGAAGCCGCCCACCGTTGGTTTGCATCATCGACCCTTCGAGGCGAGGACATGGGCTGATTTGGGACAAGAGTTTACCAAACAATATTCTTTAATACCGTAGCGACGTATCTCTGAGAGTCGAGGCCCTCGTGCAGGCCTGATGAGTCGGGCCATTTCATTTATCTACCATGGAGGAGAAGATAGCACGCATTATAGATAGACCTCGTAGCGATCGTATCAACATGATTATGCGCAGCTCTTCAACCCGTCATAGCATCCTCACGGGCTTCCCAATGCACAGACTTTAGATCATCGGGGTTCAGCCCCCATGGCATCGAGGAGGGCATATCTGGGAGGATTATGGGTGTGACTCTTCCTTCGCACCAAAGGAAGAAGCCGTAGCTCCGACTCCAGACCATCTGGACGTCGGGGTGCCACTCACATTACAGACACAGTCCCCATCTCACCCTCCATTTCAGACAACACACTCCTTACCGATGATAGCATGTGGTCATGGTAATCGCCGGCTCCTTCTCAGCCGGTCAGCGCTTACATCTCGCCACCACCCAGCATATGCCACACGTGCACCTTAGAGCCACCAGATGTTACTCATTAGCAAGAGCACCGCTCCGCGAGGCCGGCCAGGTAGTTTACACAACTCGGGATGCCACTGAGCCGAGCATTTCAAAGATCGGGTCGGGGCGGGGCTCGATTATTCCACTACCACCCGGCCTCACCACTACGCCTACCCCACCTCGATCTCAGGCGCATCTTCACCGTGCTTATCATCGACGGGTCATGATGCGCATAGTTGTCCTCCGCATCGAGGAACGCCATTCGTGACTTAATTTGATCGTATTCGCTGATTTAGACGTCCGCCGTGACTACAAACCCGCTACCCACTCATGACACTAGAGTTGTACCTCCACCCCCGGGGGGTGTACATTTGATTGAGTATTCAGGAGATGAGATATTCATGATGGGATGGGATGGAGAGGCTCCTCAACCAATCAATTTGTATGCAAACTCATATTTTAGTGTATACACCCAGGGTCAGCAAGTCTCCAGGCCATTTAGATTGATTCCGTGATGATGTCTCCGATTGCATTAATATCGCCGTATACTCTGCAACATGTTCCTCCCATGACACCTTCTATCTCGCTCCCTAGAGGAGTATGGGCCAAGACATAGAGATGTCTCTCGATTACGAGAGTGAGGGTAGCTAAGCCCCCCACCAATTTTGAGCTTATTGGCTCATCCAAAGACACATAGAGATGCGCTGATCGTGGCTCTGGCCGGGATTGAGTCGACACTACTACCACCCCCGAAAGACTGATCCACTTTCTAACAGCGGATAGGGCTACATGCATAACATTTTCTGATAATGATTTACCACCTGAGGGATTAATCCATGTTCGTCCCTTATTCATTGATGTTGCTTGTTCAGGTCGAAGGGTGCCATCGGGCCTGGCTGGACAAATCCGCCTCCGCCCTAAACGTCATTCACTAGTTATCGCTATCGCTTTTAGATTTTCACCATCCACCTCAGCCATCCACACGCATCGTCAAAGCTTATGATGGACTCGTGAGGACAGCTGGGTACACTGAGCACACATGTCATGATTAGTCCACACATATACCCATTACTCTTCGTGCTTTCAGGATCCAATCATCCTTAACCTACTTCGTCGCCTCGATTCATGGGTGCTATACCATCTTCTCCCCTTCATGAAGGTAAGTTCATATGAGAGGCGCATTATCACGATAAGGCAGCCCGATAAAGATGTTATTACTCCTCTTCGAACCAGTTAAGCACAGATCACCCATACAATGAGGAGTACGACCTACATTCAATCGGGTTTACATTCAATGAAGTTCAGGTTGTTAGCCTAGAGGATGACCGTAGGGACATGGTACTAATGTCATTCGACCAGTACAGTAGCACTTTAGTGCTTAGCATGATGAGAGGCATGTCTTATATGCCTGGTTTGGGATTGGGTCGCCGCCAGCAGGGGTCGCGCGAGTTTACTACTTTCACGCTTGATCATGACATATCTACGGGTCGGGTTACATCCTTAACGGCGGATGATGCTCGACATTACGGTACGACTTACGAGAGAGAGTGAGAGCTCGCATGTTTGGCATTCCATTCGATTATCCCCTTCGCCCATATACTTTTTAGTTGGTTGACTATTCTTCCAGAGGATCAGAGTATGCACCCCACACAGAGGGAGTTGACTATGTTTCAAAGAGGTCGAGATCTGTAGTGGCATTCAGCATGCCCTAGACATATTTTTGAATTCGAGACCACCGTTTTACCGAGGTCGCGGATAGCTGCACCCCATCACCTGGATAAGAGCGTTGTGTTTTCCATGTGCTTTCCTAAGGAGATCCCTGACTATGATCTACCTATGGATTTGGGGGATGAAACAGAGGGAGTGACTCTTCCTAATACCTACATGGACGAGATGGACATGATCTAAGACTCGGCCGCTTCTCGATACACTCGCCAGGCCCCATTATGCTTTTGACATGTTTGGAGTTTCTATAATCGATTCCGATGTCGTGACACTTTATGACGCCGTGACTGACGTTAAATGGACATGATCGGCACCGCATTCTCGATGCTCTCCCACCCGGCCCGATTCGCTTAATGTGTTTGGAATTTCTATGCTTGAGTTTAATGATGATGGGCTCGTTGCTAATGATATTACCTATGATATCAAGCCAAGTGAGGGAGCGTCCGACTCGTGGACCCACCTCTTTCTTTTTGACACTATGTCCGGCTCTGTCACCCGCTTGATGACATTTCGATGGTAATAATGACATGAGTATTTTTCAGCATTCTCGCCGTGTCACGCATTTTCCTTGATCGCACCACCGCCCCGCGAAGACATGTATACGATGTTAATGATATGGGAAACACAGATGACCCACTAGGTGGTCAGTCAGAGTCTAATTATGATACATAGGACAGGAAAGTTACACTCGTTTCTGATAGCACATAGTGGATAGATTTTGGTGTACCAGATCAGCCCAAAGAGATTAGGATTGGCTCTTCCCTATCTCTAGATGAGAGGAGTAAATTGATTGACATGCTCAAGTCATACTTGGATGTATTTGCATGGTCGTATGAGGACATGCCAGGCCTTGACCCCACTATAGTTCAACATCACCTGCCTATTTTGCCACAAGCAGCCGCTACAGAATATGAGGCTACACCCGACGGAGTCTCCGGTAAGTTAAGGAAGAAATTCAAGCAACTTCGTTGGCTTTGCCGCTGGTTGAGTATCCTGAGTGGCTGGTTAATGTCGTTCCTGTTCCCAAGAAGGATGGCAAGGTTAGAGTTTGTGTTGACTCTCGAGATTTGAATAAGGACAGCCCTAAGGATGACTTTCCTTTCCCACACATTGATATGTTAGTTGACAAGACGCAGGCACCCTATGTTGTCCTTTTCATGATGGGTTATTTTCTAGGTATAGATTGATGGCTCCGCAGAGGATGTGGAGAAGACTCTTCATCACCGAATGGGGTACTCTATCGCCACGGTTATGCCATTTGGGTTGAAAACGGCCACCGATCGTAGAGCCGCTACTACTTCATTCCATGATATGATGCATAAAGATGTGTCAAGTATACGTGATGACATGATAGTGAAATCCTGCTGCGTGGCGGTGCATCACTTAGCATCCTGGCGTAGATTCTTTGAGAGGATCGATAATCGATTGAGATTGAATCCCCAAGAAGTGCACCTCGGGTAACTTCGGGAAATTGTTAAACAGCGCGCAGATAGAGGTTGATCCGTAAGACCAAGGCCATACTTCTGATACATGCCGCTCCGAAGACTCAAGAGATCGAGGTTTTTAGGGCAAACCTACAATACATCGGGCCAAGCTTTCATTGCTAGATCGATGCACATAAGGCGAGCCTATCTTTCGGGCTCGAGGGAAGAACCAACCTACGGCTGAATGATGATTGCCGTGGCTTTTAAGAAGATTAAGGAGTGTTTACTTTCTCCTCAGCTTGGGCTCCCACACCGGCGGCCCCCGGCCTATATTTGTCGGCTTCGATATAGCTTTGGGAATGCATGTTAGCTCACCGATGATTTAGGAAAGGAGCGAGCCATTTATTATCTGGGCAAGAGAGGATGACGAATACGAAAGTGCAAATACCTTATGATCGAAATGCCATTACGTCAATAAACAAATGCAAGACTCGGAGGCAAGATTTGAGCACCCAGCATCCCCAATCCAACATCAGATCCCGCTATGCACCGCTTCGACAGCCTCCGCTCTGATCCCAAACAGCTCACAGAATGCCGTCTAATTACTGCAGGCCCATATCCAATATGTGACACAAAAATTCCAGAAGCGGCATTGCTGCGCATCATTCGCTTCTTTTTCCAAGATTCGATGATAGACTTATTGACGATTTTCCCCGATGAGCAAATTTGTTTCAATGACCAGCATTATAGGGATAGTGGCAATTGTACTTCGATGGTGCCGCCAATCAATCTGGGTTTGGTATCAGACTTATCGATATCACCAATGTGGTGATCACATCTCGCACTCGCTCGATTATATTTTCCGATCATCACCTGGGCTGGATCGAATAATATAGCTGAGTATGAGGCTTGCATTACGGGCCTACAGACCGCTACTGATCTTTGGCATTAGATACTGAGATCCACTGGGATTCACTTAGTTATGTACAAATATAATCTAAGGTATCCTGAGGACTCGAGATGAGAGTCAAGCCCTACCATGCTTACTTAGGACTCCATCGGGTTAGATTTGATGTGAGTTAAGATATACGCCTAGCGTAGAATCGCTTGTTGATGCTAGCCACCTTACCTTCTAAGGCCGAGGATTCCTACTGGAGTGACTATGCGACCATCGGGATGATCGAGACCGTTCGCACCCGCTTAATGTTGTTTGATTGGAGATATTGAGAATCGTGATGAGTTACCATGGTATCATGATTATTTATCGTCATCATGTGGCGTTTAATTTCTAAACCCACACCCAAGGATAGGAGAGCATCGTGACAGCTTAGGCCACTGTGATTTGTTATTCGCGATGCTCCTTTATAGAGATCACCCGGCGGCCTCGTTATTATTGTCCGGATCCACGCCTCGCAAATCGAATGATGAGAGAGGTTCATGCTGGAGTCTATGGCCCACACATGGGAGGCCACATGCTAAAAATGTGAAGATCATGAGGACCTGGGTTACTTTTGCTGATCTATGAAAGACAGACATTGGCAATTAGTATAGAGATGTCCCGAGTGTCAAATGCACGGAGACTTGATACACGTGCCACCTTCTGAGTTGCATGCACTTACATCCCCTTAGCCGTTTTCAGTATGGGGTATTGATATTATTGGGAAGATCTCACCCAAGTCTTCTAGTGGGCATGAGTACATCCCGGGTGGCTACTGACATTTCACTGCCGGGTGGAAGTTACCTATGTCGGATCGATACGCCGTAGTGGCCAAATTCATCAGATCGCACATTATCTACCGATATGGGGTCCCTTATGAGTTGATCTCAGATAGAGAAGCGCATTTCAGAGACGAAGTGGATACACTGGTCCAAGAGTACGGTATTCAAGATCATCGCGATCATCCGCATATAAGCTTACACTAATGGGGCGCTGAGGCCGCCAATAAGAATATCAAGAGGATTTTGAGAAAGATGGCTGAGACTTCTGTGATCATCATAGAAGCCCCTTTCACATTGTGGGCTTATCGTACATCTTTTCTGCAGACTTCTACCGGGTCTACACCTATTCTTCGTATATGGCAATGGAGGCAATGCCGTCAAGTATTGAAATTGAGAGATGGGGTCCTTAAGAGTAGCATTAGAGCATCGATATCTCGAGACTCCGAGTGGGCGTCTCGGGCCCCATTATGATCGACAACCTTTTGGATGAGAGGAGATTGAGGGTAACAGATCATGTTCAGGCCTATCAGAGGAAAATGACTCATGCATTTAGAAAAAGGGTCAGGCCTAGGAAGTTTCAAAAAGGCGACCTAGTCTTGAAGGTCCTCCGGGGATTGATCAACGACCCTAGAGGTAAGTTTAGACCGAATTGGAGCGGGCCTTATGTCATCCAAGATCTGACTCAAGAGGGAGTTTTTCCTAGTCGATTTAATTTAGACGAAAACTGCCCACAGAGCCGACTGCCAATGTGGATCGCTTGAAGAAGTTCTACGTTTGAGATCATGGTTGCAGGATGGGTGGCCATCATTTCAGTAGCCATATTCCTCGCACACCTATACATTGATATATATCCTATTGCTAGCCCTTTGAGCCTCACGCGGTTTATTAAGAGTGGCCTTTATTCTTTCATCCAACCTACATTACTTTTCTACCTCGTTGGGGTGGGCCTGCCCCTTTCGCGCTTTTTACATATTAATCGGATCTCGTGAGCATTATAAGCATTGTGTCATTATTCTTCGCTTGTTCTTTCTCGCATCATTGCTTGTTTCTTTTCTCCTCCATTTTGCATCTTCACATTAATCAGCCCGCCTTTGAGTCTAGTTTCTATCATATCTATTCATTTCACTTTTATCTCCTTTTGAGTGATGATGACGTGCTCTCATCCCAGAGCTACCAGTCAGGTTTGTCATGCCCTTTATTCCGCCTATAGGTTTTGATCTAGATTCTAGGCTCGAGGGGACCATTTGGGCTTGAGGTTTGAGGTTCTTTCTGCTGAATTGTGCTGAGCGCGGGCATTCGCCTCTATTTGATTGTTCCCGCGCAAAAAAAAAAAAAAAAAAAAATGTTTGTTTGATATTCTTTAATATACTTGGGATCATCATGGAGTGAAAGCATTGTGCGATCTTTCTCCATGGATTTGGGTAATACATTAGGAATGAGATTTGAGTTGCTTCGCATTCAGTCCCCGGATCACCTCGCATCACCACCCTGATTTTATGCTGACTCTCGCTTTGACTCGACGCCTGGGACGAGTTGTTCGTCAGCAAGACACATCGTCACATTTGTATCCTAGCTTGTTTCTTCCTTTTTTGCTTTATCCATTCATCATTTTCTTATCACTTTCGGTCTTCTTCTACTCTTATTGATCATCGTCTCATTTCTTAAGCAACGTGTCCTTTGGTGCACTTCACTCACATTCGACATTGTTCATTCTGAGTCAAGGAAGTCACCTGCTCACACATGATCCTTTGATATTTAACATCGCGTTTTTATAAGGGCTTCTGGGCAAAGATTTATCGTATTTGGGCCTTCGCTCCCCATCAGCGTCATTCACCTTTCACCCCCGGCCTACATTACGGTCCGAAAGGCCGTAAGACCGCCTCGAGACCCGTATGAGATCTCGTGCTGCCCGCTTCAAGCATTTATATGGACAGGTTCTATCTAATGACAGCAATACGATGTCGACAGTTCCCTCGTTTTGGGAGTATCGAGGGTCACATATTGCTTCTCCATTTAGTTTGCTTGCCTCAAGTCCATGATTAGATATAGATGATGCAGAGCCTGGGACCATTGATGTACCCATTATCGATGCTCGACACGTTTCACACGGGGCATACCCCATCCTTTCATGTCGCATCGCTCGTACGCATGTACACCGGCAGCCCATTTCACCTAGAGATATTTTGGCATCAAAGTTTGAGTGTGCTCCACATGCAGCTGGGTTTCTTCATACAACAGAGTGCTTCTAAGGGCTAGCCTAGGGTAAGATTCTCTCATATTCGTCAACTCAATAGGGGTGCACACTGGCGCACACCCCATATGTTGTCTTGTCTCGCTTGTTCGTATCGACGTGGCCTCTTCATAAATTTATTTCGTAGTTTTTTTCATCAAGGCACTTGCATATCGTATGCGCACACTAGGCATACCCTATATTAGTTTTATGGAATGAAATGGATGATTTTTTCACGAATGAGTGATCAGGATGTTTTCAAATTTCCGACTTTGACCTCATAAAAAGTGCAGTTATGAGATTTTGACATGGCGTTGATACCCTAGACCGAGGCATAACCCCTTTCTTTCACCCTCGTCACATTTGTGGATCGGGTCTCTACAGGGGCATACCCTTTATTTCCTCGTCTTGTTTTTAAGTTCTCGCTTCTCAATTTACTACCAGGGTACTTTCTCTCGACGCTCACACTAGGGCATACCCTTTTGTCATCAAGGTCAAGATCTCAACTACATCCTAAGTTTCCATTATGCTCTAGGTTTCGCTTTGTGGGTCATCCCCATTCGCCTTAGTTCATCTAAAAGCCTTAGCCTTGGCATCCCCCTATCCCTTTAATCCGGGGTGGTTCTTCCCAGACGCCCATTCCCACTCCCTTCTCCGATCCTTCCTCCCAGATTCATCCAGCCCTTCTCCGGTACTCGCCTCGATCCCCTCCGCAGACTATCCCGATCCTACCTTTTCCAAGACTCACCTCGGATTTTACCTTCTCTCGATACTCGCCGGATCCCACCTTCCCAAGATTCTCCTCGATCTTACCTTCCTTGCAGATCAGCTCGATCCCCCATTCTGTGACTAACTGGGATTTTACCCTTCCTCCGATACTCGCCTGATCCCACCTTCCCAGACTAACTCCGATTTAATTCCTTCCTGTGACTCGCCAGATCCCACATCCCAGACTTCCTGATCCCACCCTTTCTGCACTCAATCCTGACGACCTTCCCGACACCGCCTGATCCCACATTCTGCACTCGCCCGATCCCACATTCCCAAGATCACCCCGATCCCATTCTGCATTCCTGATCCTACCTTCCAATAATCAATGGATTTTCCCTTCTCGACACTAACTTATTTTCCACCTTCCTGCAGACTCGCCCTGATTACTCCCCTTCTTTGGTACTCGCCCTGATTCCACCTTTCTAAGACTCATCGATCTCTACCTTCCGACACTCACCTCGTATCTCGACCTTCTAAGCCAATCCTGACCTTCTATAGTTCGTCGTATTTCCCCATCTTCCTCCCAAGACGCCTGGATTTCATAATCTTTACGGATTTATGCTCTGATCACTCATCTTCCCAGCATCATGCCTAGTTTTCTTTAAGTCCTTCAACTGGAGTGACTCGTCTGCTAGTCTGCAGATTCAAGTAAGGGACAAAATTGTTTGCCATCTTGGTTCTTCACTAGAGTTCATTTCCCCTCTGCGACGCTCGTGACTTCTCGCACCCACGATTCACTCTGCTCATTCACTCCAACCGAAGAGGAGCATATTTGTAGACCAATCTTGCCCCTTAACACTTGCATTTATCCTATGGGTGTCACACTCACCCATCGTTCTCATATAACACCATTAGGGCCCTTTTAGGCTTAGTCTGTCTCCGAGCCTTGGGTGGGCTTGTATGTGGTCCATTGAGTGCATATGTAGTTCACTTTATAGTGTCATCATGGCTTATTTTTTTTAGTTATTGGCATCATGCTATAGGAAGCAAGTGGGGCCCCCTCGAGGTTTTAGCTCAATCAAAGTTTATTAGAGTATGTCACCCGAGCACTTGAGCTACCATATTCCCTTGTCCGAACTCGAATCGTTTCATTGTTTGTTTTGTTGATTCCTTCTTATTTTCCAAGTAGGTTTCTGTTAAAATTCATAATTTTTTCAACCGCTTGACTAATCGGTTTGACTGTCTTTATCAAGGCGCATTTATGCCACATCAAGCTGGTGATTTGGTGAGCACTTTGTTTCATCATATCTCCCTCATCCCACTGAATGGTGCAAGGGGAAGGTGCAAGTTTTTTCTGCAAAAAGTAATCGTTTTTCTTTGTTGGTCTCCTTATTCTTCAGGGAACATTCTATCAAAATTTCATAATTTTTCCTCAACCGGATGGACCGGCTGGCATCTCGGTTCAACCGGCTAGCTCAGCCGCCTTGTGCGGAGCCACGTTTCGTAACTGGGAGCCCAAATCCTATATGGTTCGGGCCCATAAGCTCCAGCTCGACCATAGGCAGTATTGTAGGTCCATTTTGGCCTTGGCTTGGGTTACATGCAGCCTGGTACCATGAATCCATATGGATACTAGGAGGGAAGCAAGCCGAAAACTTAAGATATTCAAATTTCGCATGGAAAATGAGGGAGCTGAGTTAATGGGGAAGCCGTTCAGACCGATTGCTCTTTCAAAGCTTGAAGGTGGAAAATACCAGGTAGGCTCAGAAGCTGAGGTGGGGAATCAATACAAAAGGAGAGAAAGATCAAAGTGGAAGGGACCTTTGGAGGGACACTTTTCCTCGGCCCAAACGCACGTTCCACCGACATTCCCGCTCGATGCTTAGCT
Organism: Tetrastigma voinierianum; assembly: GCA_016808115.1. Lineage (NCBI taxonomy): Eukaryota > Viridiplantae > Streptophyta > Magnoliopsida > Vitales > Vitaceae > Tetrastigma > Tetrastigma voinierianum. Next base: position 89,555 of record JAEQBH010006328.1, on the reverse strand, counting down.
TGGTTTCTTTTCTGCGTTTTGTGGAAGAGGTAAGAAATAGACCCTGGCTCCACTCTACTCTTTAATATACATTCTGATAAATTTGAGGTTTCTCCTCAACCATTTGAGCCGGTTTTCACGCTCATACGTGAGAGCCGGTTCAATAGTTTCTGCTGGGTTGTCTAGGTTTTAGAGAACAACGGTTTGTTTTGGTTGGTTCTCACTCATCCGGAAATGGTAGAATCGATCACTGCTTGTTTTTTTTAGATTCCTGAATCTTTTTAGGAAGGTTATGGAAATTTTTAGAGCCTCTTCAACGAGATGGACTGGTTGGGAAACCGCATCGCCGGTTCATTTATAGGTTAGGCTCACAGAACTATAGCTTGGGCAGGCAGCTTGGTTTGTTTTGTTGGTTCTCACTCATCCGAGATGAGAATTGAACACCGCTTGTTTTGTTAGATTCCTGAATCTTTTAGAAGGTTCTTGAAATTTTGAGAGCCTCTTCAACGAGATGGGCTGGTTGGGAAATCATCACGGTTTATTTAGGTTAGGCTTTTCAGGAACGGCAATTTGGGTGGTTTCCGTTTGTTTTGCTGGTTCACTCATCCAAGCCGAGAATCGATCACCGCTTGTTTTGTTAGATTCCTGACTCTTTTAGAAGGTTCCTGCACTTGAGAGCTTTCTCAACGGTATTGACTTGTTAGGAAACCGAACCACCCTTGCTTCATTGCCAGTTTCCGTAATGATACTGGGGTACTTTTCTTTGCTCAGTTAGTTCTTGGTCATTCGAAATCTAACGTATTCCTTTTTGTTTTTGGATTCCTGACTCTGTGAGGAATTTTTTGACAAAGGTTCGAATTTTCTCTACAATTGTTTGGACTTGTTGAGAACCGATTCAACCGACAGTAAGACAAATTACAAGTAAACCCTATTTTAGCATGTTTCAGCCTCCCGAATCTATCACGGCGTGCTCTTAGTCGCCTGGTGGAACCTATAGTAGGCTGCCTTTAGGTCTGAGTTCAGTTTCTCGGCTTGAAACAAAGTGGGTAGTGGGCAATAAGCGGGATTGGTATGTATGGTTTGGTTTGTGGGATTTTAAAGGGAATGTGTGCTAAAGTAAGCAAACCACTTACCTCCTTTCAGCCTGCTTCCTTTCTTTTGGTATGGGATCCAATATTTGGTTTTAAATGCATGATGTATGATGTACTATTTGCCCTACCTATTCCTCGTGCATGTATTAGGACTTCGAGTACATGCTTAAGCGTTGGTATTTGTTTTCATATGCGTACATGGTGTTCGTTGATTTTGGCATTTGCATTTAGTTTCCAGCCTTGACCGACCTCTTACGCAATGGCCATAGTGGACCACGTGTATGCGCTTTAATGTCGGGTAATGAATTTCATATGATGCTTTGTGTTTAGGTGTCATGCATACTTCTATGTTTGTTGGCTAACCTTGATGTAGCGTATGGCCGTGGACCACTGTGTACACGCTATTCGCCTCTCTTTGGTTGAGTGTTTTAAGCATGCTAGATACCAATTAAGTCGGGTCCGATCTAAGTTGTATGTTTAGCCCCAAGAGACTATCCGATCCGTGACCCATATGTCTCTACACATACCCAATTCAATTAGAGACCGAGTTCCGGCCCAGAGGGGCGCTACCGACATGAGGTACCTTCCCGATAGTAATCAATCCCTACCTTTAAATCTTAGTTTTGCAGATCGCCCATACCGGAGTCATCAGGGGTTTTTTCGCTCTTACTGGTTTTCCTTCTTTATAAATAACAAATGTGTACAAGTGATAATTAAAGAAAAATCGTCTCTCCTCGAGGACGGATTTTCCAAAAACTCAAAATCAACCCACATTTTCTTTTCATTTTTTTTACATTTTCCTTCCATTTAAAAGCGAGTCGCGCTGGCCCATGGATCGGGTAGGGTCCACAAATCCCATTACTCAAGGTACCACCAGCATAAAAACATCATTTAACATAATGTAACAACTATTGTCACAAAAATTTAAATGAAACCCTTTCTTGTTTAAACATGAAACATAAATGATGTTCTTCATCAAAGCTAGCACACAAAAGCAATTGTCTAAATATAAACAAAAACCACTAGGGAAGTTCAAAACATAAGTCCCAAATGGCAACAACGCGCAACTCGTATTCATTACTAACCCAAAGGCCTGAATTTCGGAGCCTCATCGGTCTCTAAGGCCCTCAGATATCAAGCATATGTGTGTGAGCCACAACCGTATCCATTACCCAAAGGTTGCCATGAGAAATGCAGAGATAATTTCAATGACATAAATACCAAGGTGCCTGGTGCATCACATGCCACCTTCTTCGACTCCATGTAAGTTTCTCTTGCAATTTATCTTCCAATGCCCCTTGCCACAACGGAAGTACGTACTCCTATGAGGATGTCTCCGACCTTTTTCTTGGCCGCACCTCCCTTTGCTTAGTGATTTTTCTCTTTCTGTTCTTAAAACCTTTCTAGAATCCAGAGAGTTCACAAGCATCACAGTTTTACCTTCCTTCATCAAGGTGGGTTCAACTGTTTTAAGCAGGTTGATCAGCTCAGGTATGGAGGTCTCTTTATCGATCATCCCGTAGTTAAGCACAAATTGTGAAAAACTGTCTGGTAAACTAGCCAGAATCAAGTCTATAATTAATTCATTGTCCATACCAAAACCCAGTTGATCCAACCTAACTATGTACCCATGCATCTTCAGTGCATACTGCACTAGAGATGTCCCCTCTTGCATCCTGGAGCAAAAAAATATTTTGGAGACCTCGAACCTTTTGGATCTCGCTTGCTCATGAAATAACTCCTTTCAGGTGGGGCGCCACAGTACCGAGTTCCTTAGCCGGACCGTGTGGTCTCGATCAATTGCATCATTAAGTTCCACACGATGACCGATTCTTGATCTTAAAAGAGATTTTGTTAGATTGTGCCAAAATGCATAGTACGGCAGTAATTAGCTCAAACCTCAGGCCTGCTATTGTTGAGAGAACCTATGGAGGTTCCAGTGAAGAATGCCATCACCTTAGGTTCCAAGCTCTCGTAAAAAGGTAGGCCTTTTTCTGGCCCTTCAGAATCGACATCATGGCAGTTGGCCAGAACAAATATCTTGGATCAATAATTGAATCCTCCAATGCTGAATCCAGTGCTATCAACGCACTATCAACGTAAATCTTGTACGGCCAGCTCAGCAGGAACGAAATAATGAGTGCGATCAAAGCTACCACTTAGATAAAACATGCTCTTACTTATGGAAGGCAGGGTTACCCAACTGACCTCAATCTCCAAAAGAACTGGTTCATTAGTGGAAGGAAGATGACAGTGAAGTTTTTGTAGATAAGTCTCATCTTTCATTGCTTCGCATCTCCTTGGGGATAGTTACTCTAACTATGGCATGATTATGGACATCTAAAATCAATTCCATGAGATTGACTAGAGTCGGGATATACATGATTATTATAATCCTTTAAAATGATCAATCTTCAAGGTCTTCTTTCTTGGTTCCTTCTCACCTCTTTCATTTTATAAGGCTTATCCTCACAGTATAATTACATTAATAAGATAACTGGGATTACATTTGAAATTTGATGAAGAAATACACATAAATGATGGGGACACACATTTATTTATTTAAAAGGAAATAATAATCAAATGCGTGCTCAATCCTGTAGGCAAAGTCCATAATCATCTTACATCACTAATATACCACATCATGACATACATTTCTCAAATCCATTGAAGGATAATGGCGCGCAGTTTCAGCACATTAAGGTTTTCTGACACTTGAAATTATCCATTTTTTTGTTCAACATTTGAACAGTAACCTTGCAGAATTGTCCCACATCGATTCATTCAACACTGTGATAACCATAATGCCCCTCGCCTTAAGTGATGATAGGTACAAATCCACATCTCGTTATGGCTTATTCACCTTAACCCAGTGAAATGAGTTATTATCTCTCTAAGTGGACTTTCGAGACACAGAAGTTCTAATCCCATAACATTTCGCTGAAGTGCTCCACGGATACATCAGATCGTTATTACTAAGTGTAGCATTAAGTTATGTTGGCCACATGGTGCAATATTAGATGTCAGATTAATATCTAAGCATCATGACCCCCGGTGAAGTCGATTGGTGTTATACCTTCCCATAGACAAATATCACTAATGCGTCCTTTCACCTCTATACTTACCCGGCGATAACTTAGCTCCTTAGGCGGCTGCCACGCTGGCCAGTGTTGATCGTCACGATTCATCGCTCCTTAAGAGGCCTCAGGCATTTTCTCTTCGAGATTCCGTGAGGCTGCATACCCTCCCTCTGTGGGTCTTGAATCAATGCAGCCGAACACCTCATGCACAGTCATGGCTGACCCCGAGCAGCAGTTGAGATCAAAAATGCAATCGACATCAGTGTCGTTGAGTACCTCAGGATACTTTCGCATTGCGTGGAGACAATCATCCCACATTTAGATGATCCATTCGTCATCCTCGACTACTCTTAGCAAGCATCCACATATCGATCAACTCTGTGATCACGGTTCTCCATCTTTGCCTTGATTCAATCGAGGAGTATATGACATATACTGGTCACATCAGGATCAGCAATGTCAGTCTCTTATCCCATATGACTAGGGATAATTTAGACACTAACAGTACGTGATAGGAATCTCAGTCCGATTTACTCCATGCATGTGATGTAGTATGGACTTCATTAATTCGATGAAGAATCAATTCAATATGAACATCAGTCTTTCATAATATTAAATAATATGTTGTGCGTACAGCCAGTGCCTTTGGCGCTACTAATACTGCCGCAGTGAGTCAAAAAACTCATTTGTTTTAATCCATTTTTTGAAGAATATTACAGATATTTGTTGATTCATGGCTGGATAATTTACTCTCTTGCAGAAAAATACGACATAGCGAAAATCTATTGGATGAATTCAGCACGAAAACAAAGAGGTCGCAACTTGAAAAAAATCGGAGCACGTTCAGTTATTTCGTTGCTCACAAGACCGGTTAATAAGGTATGACAGCTATGGAGACGAAAGAAATTATTCAAGCGAAGCCGCCTTGTGAGAGTCGACGAGGCGTGAAACAAAAGTACTTGTAGAGAGAGGTTGCAACTAATTGATAGAAAACCTTAGGTCTTCAGATCTTATGTGAGTCACAACAAGGAGATCACGGAGGTTGTTCACAAAGGTTGGAGAGTCGCAACTGGCAGGTGCATCGGGAGCATGAAGTCAAGTTGAGTGAAGTTACACTTTGTTGAGGAGGTCGACTTGAGTCGCGACTGGGCCTGTGGTCGCATTATTTTAAAATACTTGTTGATTTCTTGCTAAGTAGGTGTCCCGTCGACAAAATTTATAGCCTAGGATTCCCTACCTGTAGTGTCTATAGTGGCTCTAGGGGTGAAGATGGGTTTCTTCATGAAATACAGTGCATTAAAATGTTTATAAACAGTGTGTGAATGGATTTGGCGGAAATATAACTAAAGTTGAGAGAAATCCTTGGGCCACTAAGCAGGGTTCTAGGTTAACCAGCATATACTCGGGTCTTTATTCTGGGAGCATGACTATAGTCATTTTCTGGGGATGGCATACAAACCTGAGTTTTCCTTTGCAAGAAGATGAAAATTTTATTAGGCATAAATGTCCACTGGTGAAAACACATCTCAAAAACAATACCCCACGATAACTAATAGGAGACTAAGCTGGGCCTTAGTGGATCTGGTAGAAGTATCACCAGCCTCTCTAAAGAGAGCAGAGATTTTACATGGTGAGAAGCGAGGGCCTGATACCTTAAACACAAACAGCACTAGTGGATCGAAGTGTGTATCCTTGATTTGTCATCATCAGATGTTGGCCTATAAAGTAGAAGAAGAAATCACGCAATGTGAGAGAGGAGGAAGCTTTGTGAAACGTGGTGATTGATTACAAGCGTCTTGAGCTTATATGGAATTCGATAAAGTAAAAGTGTGTTAAAGACAATTTATAAGGAAAACTTGTATAAAACCACCCAGGTGGATGTGATGAAAAGCAATCGGGCCGGTGTTCGCGAGTTGCAGTGGCAGCCTGCGAGTGCGGGTTGCAAACTTTTGCAACCTCGGGCTCCTTCTTCATCCCAAATTTGGTTTGATCATGGTCTTCGTCGGCTTGGGATCATCGTGTTTGAATCAGATGAGGAATTATGAGGCTGACAAACTACTAAAATGCTTCGAAGCGATCTAGCAAAGTCGGAGATCAGTGCTGGCGTTGGGTTATTGGAAATGCGATTAAGCGACACGCTGTGAGATTGTATCCCAATTGGTCCCTTGTGAAGATCCTGGGATGTTTTTAATGGACTAAAAGTATGTCTGTGCTCCAGCCTCGATTATGATGGGACTCATATAGGTGACTTGGGAGAATGTATCAAGACCAGCGAATTCCACCCAATCCAGTGTTTTGGGTGATCAGTTTAAAACCATACCCCCTCAACACTTGTGTAGGCTGAGCCAGCCTAAATGAGATTTAGTTCCACTTATTTCATGCTTGAGTGTATTGTAGGGTTGTCTGAAACTCGACTTCAGAGAGTCAGCTCAGACTAAGGTTTAGGGCGTGAGTGAAAAGGATCTCAACCCTGAGCTCTCGGGTTTCACCGGTTGGTCAGTTAACTCTAAGCTCAATACCCATGTAGCACAAGTCGGTGACTCCTTGGTTAGTTTTTCTGACACAGGCTTTAAGGCTTACCCTCGGACCGTGCCTGGGTTCCAAAGCCTTGTCGTGCTTATCTCTTTCTTTTCTTTTGTACTTCTTTGGAAGGCCGCGTCTCCTCTAACCTATTATGGGTCGACAACAAAGTAAGGGGAGTATCGGCTCACGGCCCAATGATGAAAACTAAATGGTGGAAGAAGGTTATTTCGAGACTGTATCAATGCTTGCATTTGGTATCATAACTACAGGAAAGGCCAAAATCCTAATATAGGGTTAAAGGAATCTGAAAATCTTGTATTATCAAGGTGGTGAGTGACTTTACGAAGTACTTATACTTTCTTTGGGTATGTAGTGGGGCAAACCAGTGAACATCACTTCCTTTTCGCGGTGGCGAGAAGGGTGAAATTTAGTATGAAAATCCTAAATTAAAAATTTACAAAATCTATGATGGAGTGGTTTCCAAGTTCCTGTTGAACTCCCTTTGTCCGATTAGGGTCTTAGGGGGTGAGGAGCTCCTCCGTAGCAGCAGGGGTGTCTACTGAGTTCATTACTCTTTTGCTCCTTGATACTTTATATGCTCTTTGTCTTGGTGGCGTAGGAAGTGGCCCGATTGATCCCATGTTGCTTCTCAATTCTTGCAGTTTTGAATACACCATCACATGCACTTAGGCGTTTAACTTCTTACTGCTCTTTATCTCAAAGCTATCCTGTTATCAATTAAAATGTTGGGCTCAAGTCTATTTAAGGTGGCCTGTAGTATAGCATTGGCCCGTGTGAAATGGCCTCCCAGTGGAGCTTGGTGAGTGGCTCTGTATCAGAACCTACAAAATCCTTGGATAATAGAAATCATCTACCTTTGGAACATATCGGTATTTCAGTCCCGATCGGTGAAACCCAGCTCGAAACCTAACATGCATTGGAGTACGGCGGTGATGCATGATGCCTTTCTCCTCAATGTTTGGTGAGTGGTGGGGATCCTGGAATCTTTGTATTTACTTTGCAGATGATGACCTGGTGCAATTACGAAGGACTATTATCTAATCTACATTTCCATAAAACTGTTGAGACCGAAAGTCTCCTAGGTTAATCATTTTTCAATTTGGTTTTGGCCCCATGAGGTACACAGTGAGTGATGATAATAAAATGGATATAAGTCAGGATACTCGATCCCGAGAGATCTGAGTTTGACCTAGACTATTGGACCGCCATTGTAGGAGTTGACTTAGAAGGTGCCTATGAACAATATTGGGGTATAAAGTCAAGAATAAAGAATAGTTAAAGAAGTAAATGGACAAGATCCAATCCCAGTGAAGTACCAATTCCCTGTAGTTATGCGATAATATTTCGGGTTTGTGTCGAGGTGTTGCTTAATCGTTGTCTCAAACTCACTTTTCATTATCTTTGCATTCTCGACGGAAATTAAACAAGTTTCAATGGTATTATGAATTTGTAATAGCTCCCATCGGTCGAAAGGATATACAACTTCGGATGCTCTTCCTCAAGTGTATGATTGGATCTCATGAGGCAGACTCATTTAAATTAAATGCTTTCTTGATTTCAAGTGAAAGCTCCCGAAGCTTTTAAGTAGATCTAATATACCTTGAAACAATTTATTTCACAGCTCTGGAATGCCTTACCACGTGGCTCCTCGGAGAACTCGAGGCGGAAGCGATAGAATAGGGTATAAGAGCGTGAATCAAACGAAGTAAATTCATAAAATTCAAGGCTGAAAGCATTCGACTAGCATTCTGGAAGATATTCTGACATTCTACGATCGAGAATAAGCACGATTGGCGAAGTTGAAATTATGCAGACATTCCGGTGGTTAAAGAATAGAATTGCATTGAAACGCTCAAATCGACAACACGGATCGAGGAAAATAAAGCGATCGTAAGCGATAAATCGATATTCTTCTCCAGCATTCGAAAAAGAAAAAGAAAACTAAGGAAAAATGGTGACTACCCATACCTGTATCACACTTATTTGCGGTCTCTTTGCATTACCATATTTGGGCCTAATCAGCGTGGTTATGGATTGCAGCCTGCTGTTCCGTCGCCTCAAATCATCGGCATCATGCGCTCAGATCATTTATCATAATACCTTGAAGAATTGGCAGTGTGTCTGTCGGCTCTTGGGGTTTGCTCGATAACCAGCGACATCATACTTTATGCAACGAGGTTTCAATTCAGTCTACCACGGTCTCCGTGACATCTCACGCGTATTATCTGACCTTCAGCCCAGTGACTCGTGTAAAACGACCTCAATCCGCGTCGCGTCAACATGTTACTGGTTGCTTCTCACGACTTCAATCGACCGCGGCGCCGGTGACATGCGATTTTATTGCTCTCTTGCCGCGACCTCGCTTCAATTCCTTTCCGAGTTTCGATGTCGCGACTTGATCATATTCGGGTGGATGCTCCATGACCTCTTTCTGCTTTACTATTACATAGCGGCTTCGCCGTCATAATTTGCTTCGTATCATTGTGTTATCCGGATAATAATACATTTCCCACACTTCTTTAACTCGGCTACCTTGCTCTTGGTGGTTGGCCCGGAGTTTTCACTACTTGCAGCACGGATATGCGATGCGATTCTTGGCTCCGGGTTCCTTCATCTTTGTCTTTTGCGCTCTGACTTGCCCGGCCAATTATCTACTTCGTCCAACCTGTTGCTTTTCTTTTTCTTGAATTCCACCCTTGTTTCGCAGTTTGGTTAGTTATTCGCAATTACGCACATAAATAGAACATTTAGATAAAATGATCGTTAAAAATAGATAGTTTTAAGCTCCTTCTGATGCAGTGACCTTAATCTGTGTACTAGTCCATGAAAATTATAGGTTGGAACTGTTTGATCATATCAAACAAGCCTCTGTTGCTTAGAAGCATCTTGCCTCTCGGTGCTTGGGAAAATGGAAATATCTTCATCATCATTAATGATTATGTTAAGCTCAGTATCTTCTTTTTCTTTGGTCTTACTTACGGGTTTAGGACCCAGAAACGCCATTCTTACTTCTTAGATGATATTGCTGGACTTCATCCATTTTGTACAGGCTCATTTGGGGAAAGTTCCTTACACCCCGAAGTTAGGCGGTGTAGGAGGAGATCTTTCTCCGGCCTTGAGTTGATTATTCGAGACTCTGTTTATAGTATCAATTTAGGCTGACCATCTTTTGTCCTCTACTTTGGTTTGTCACAGGCATTGTCTACTGCTCCTCCATGATTCCCACCACCTTGCCATTCTGATGGCCTACTCATTGATGAAGTTGGTGGGTACATTGCTGCTTGAGAGGTGGATTTATACATTTCTTCTTTGATGTGCCCACAATTGGAACATATAAATTTAAATGTTAGTAGTTGTGGTTGGGATTATAAGTGTTGCCATACTAGGCATCATTTGGTAATATTTGGCCAACGCTGCATTTCAACCATCATTTCCCTAAGGAAGTGGATAATACTCTCCTTGATGATTGGAAGATTGACAGGTATGGATTTGGCCCTAGGCATAGATGCCTCGTGCTAAAACCTCACGGTATTTCTCATAGGTTCTTCCATCCTTCCTGGCCCAAGGTGGAATGACAGCTAATTCCCATCTCAGTCGGTGCGCCATTTCCCTCATGCTTTATTGGTTGTCCTCCTCCCTTGGATTAAATATCAGCGTTATTACGTGGTTAAGTCATGAAAGCCGTGAGTTTTATAAAACTGTAGTCTCAGCGAGTTGATGAGGGGACGCCCATCAAAATGGTTCACGACATCCATCATGATGAATACGCGATGGTTTCTGTGCGATAAATCTTTCTTGTTCGTTAGCCGTCCTCTTGGTTAATTTATGAACTTGAGAACTCTTGAAAGATTCCGCTCACGTGACCTAGTTTGGTCCTTGGCCTTAGTAGATTAAGCCACGGCCCCTTATACCCAGGCCTTGAGAAGCAAGTATATGTCACCTTCAGCAGTCGTGCAAACTTCCTCAAATCCTTATGTGTGTATGGATTCCATACCATGATCGGGAGCAAGGGCGGGCATGCTGCCGGTATAATGCATGGTGCACACACATGATCAGTGATCTGTACTTAGGTTCCACGATGAACCCCATTGGCAGGCTCACTGTGATGGGGTCTCCATGTTGCCCTCCAGTTACTAGCTGCTTTCCAAATACACTGCGGTGTTTCATCCCCTTGCATAAGCGCATGGTCACACCACAAGCAAGGCAACAAAACTAGACTATGCTTATTGGTTGGTAAAATCAAAACAACGATGCGCAGAGTTTTCAAACTCCTGAGTGGGAAGCTGCAAGGGAAAAATGATAAAATCAAAAGTAAGTTTCACAGAAACTTATGATGTGGATCACAAGTTTCTGCCTTTCTCAACGTCAGCAGTTCGTTAGGTGTTGAATCGACAAAATTAGCTAGATTCCTACTAGCATTGGCAAGCTCTTTGCAGTATAGTGGCTCTAGATCGGATGGGTGAAGGAAGATTCACAGTGCGTAAAAATGGGTGTTTTCTCATTGGATTGAAGGTTTGTGAAATGATGTGTGAATGGTTGGCAAACAAGTGAAAAGTTGAGAGAGAAATCCTTGAAGTCTCGAGACCACTAGGCAAAGTGGAAGCATGTACTCGGGTCTTTATCCTGCAGAATACGTCAGACCGGTCTTTATTCTAAACCAAGGTTTCCTTTTGAAAGATGGCATTTGTTAGGCATATTTTCTTGTTACATCTCATACCCTCGATATGAGGAACTAAGCTGGGCCTCGTTGGATCTAGTGAAAGTATCCATTAGACCAGCTTGCCAAAATACACACATTAAAGGGGCATGCTTAAATTTTATGGTGTGCATCTTATAACTAAACATGAAGGCATGAACATTCATCTTCATTGGCCTTCCCTTTCCAGGATCGGTGTGTTGTCATCGAGGGTGTTGGCTACTAAAAGTGAAGGGAGAAGAAGAAAAGTGAGAGGAGGAAGTATTGCTGGCCAGTTGATTGAGCAAAGTTGATTTGATTACAAAGCGATCTTGAGCCTTATGGTGCTCCAGTAAAAATTACAAGGGCAAAATTACGGGGCAAACTTGTAAATGCAACAAGTGGATCAAAGCGGTCGAGTAGCCGGGTGGCGGTCATTTCGTTGCGAAAATTAACTTCCTGCGAAATTTCGCGGAGTTCAAGTATGACTTTGCGACCTTGCGCTCCTTCGATATATGCTCCAATTTCCTCTTGGTTTGATCAGGTCTTGGTCGGCTCGGGATCATCATGTTTGAATCGAATTGAGAATTGTATTCCTGCGACAATAAAATGTAGTTAAGTACTCCGGGATCAGTATAACGAGTTGTGGGCGATTAGTAAAAAGCGCATAAACACGCTGCAACAAAATGCGCATGGTCTTCAATCATGTCAATGGGAAGCGGGATGCTTCGTCTGAGGTCACGACCTGTTGGTACTCAAGAAGCGATCGTGATAATTAACCAAAGACGCGACATAAATTCTGCATATCAAAGCAAAAGACCGGAAGCCAGCGACCACAATTTGAAATTCGCGACATGCGGGAAAGTCGATCGATAAAGTGAACCTGAGAGTTGCAACCCCTAAAGCGATCATATATTTCGGTTACGCGAAGAACAGTGCGGCGTGAGACTAAAGGTGCTCCGAGCAAACCAAGATGTCGCCACAGCGTCGGCAGCCAGGATGCGAGAAACTAGGTCGCAATAAAACCTGGTACATGGCGAATTGCGACGGTGGGAATCGGTCCACAGGTCGATCAGGATCTAATCAACAAAGTTGCAGAAACTAGATTAGCAACTAAAAAAAGCTGGTATGTGAATTAGACGGTCTGGCCAGGGTCAGGTGGGGACCGGAGCTTTTGGCCAATTTGGTGTGATTCTCTAAATAAACTAGAATAAGTCACCGGAAAAAGAGGAACTTCGATTATGGTTCTATTCTTTCTTCATAAATTCTTTTACGGATCAAATCTTATTATCGAAACGATTGGAGAGTGGTTTTTATTACGTGTTCTTCCATACTACACGAAAATTTATGAAATTCTTTATTAAGTTATTTCTCTTCTGATGGATGTACGTGATGATTCTTTATTTTCTAATTGTCGATGGAACAAGTATAACTGGATTTGATATCTGATTGAATTCAGTCTTTTGCCAAAAATACGGAAAATTATTTGGGTTAGAAGTTGCTTGGTGATCGTTTTGAATCGATATAGTGATGCAAGGAACTATCTTTACTACATTTCGGGATGCCCTAGTGACCACGAGGATGCATTCTGAGCATTCACTTGTTGTCCCAGAAAGTTTGTTGTCCCATTAAGTTCATAATTGAAGTTGGAGGGGGAGTATTTTAACAATATAAATAATCGAGCTCGATCTAAATGGCTTGTGTTGGTATGAGAGGAAGAACCAGGATGGTACAATAAGTGGTAGAAATTTGCAAAATCATGATCATCAATAAATAGATTGTAAAGTATTGAGAAAGAGAAAATGCAGAGAATCATAAATACAGGTAGCTGGTTTGATCTTGTCGTCAAGAGAAGTAAGGGCTTCCAACCAGTGAATATGGAGAAATCAATTACCTTATTTAGTAGGATCCATAAAAGCAATGAAATGTATTTTAATGTAGAAAATTGTGATTCATTGAATTTCTTTGATAGTTTTCGTTCGAAGCTGATTGATCCAGTATTTAGATTCACTTATTTTGGTGTTTACATAGTTAGTCAATAGTAGGATCTTTGTTATTTCTTTATCAGTTTTTAGTCAAATTATAATTTGATAGATGGGGTAGTTGATCTCTGTATCAATCTGCCAGGAACTGGACTTACATTCAGTTTTACTACTTGTATGACATGCACTTACGGTGTGACTATAGACCATTTCCTGAACATCAAGAAAGATTTATATAATTAAACAAATTTATCAGTGACATAGTTGCAAGAAAGTGTAGGCTCTTGTAACTATAATAACAGGCAAACAAGTTTTATGGCGCCGTTTAAGTTGAGGTTGAATAGATCAATATTCTAAAGAAATGCTAGTGGGCATTTTCTAAAACCGGCTTTGTATCGGCTTGTGGTGAAATAGTTTTTTGGTTCCACTATCCTATTAATGCAGGTGTGAACGATCCTTTAATGCATAGGAGGCGGATTGGACATGAGACCAGATTGGAAAGAACACTTAGAAACCCAGAAGGCCAATACAAAAAAAGAGAGAGCCTTTGCATGATGAAAACGATGACAGAGGTGAGGCCTGTGTGTGTGTGCGGCCACGATGGAGGATTTTTTGGAGACCTCATTTAATGCCCAATCGGGTATTCTGATGGTCCCAAGTCTTGGATAAAATGACTGAAGTAACAATACTAGCGACATCAATTCACTTTAGCCACCAGCACAATGAGGCTTTGGGTAGATTTCAGGATGGCCATCAGTGCTTGAATGGTGTGAGGCAGGTGATAAAGGCATCTTTTCCCCATTTCCTTAAGTGTAGCCCGGCTGATGGGGCGCCTTGTGAATTAGGTTTGCCAATTTTCGGAAAATCTGTTGAACCACATCTGGTCTATATTAATATCAAGAGGTAAGTCGGATCCTGCAGTATTGTTATAAAGCGTAGAAAGTTGAACAACTCCTGCACAGGAGTCTTCAATTAGCCTCCTTCAAAGGTGTGTGATTCGGTTGCTCTACACGCTAGATCTACCTTAAATATTTCGACGATAGCCTAGAGTGTCTTTTTTTTTCATTGGTTTTCTTATTAACCCTAATTGCATAAATATCAATAATTTGGATGGTGATTAACTGATCGTGCGGTGCTCATAATCTATCGATGTGTACTTTTAATCTATAAGTCCAATATTGAACTTGATCTGCTGTTGTCAATATTAATTATTTTCCAAGTCTTGATGGAATTAATTTATTCCAAATCCTTGAATGGTTCATTGTAGTAACAAAAGGTGGGAGTGGGACCCATGAGCCTGCTTTCTAAGCTCAGTAAATTCAGCATTAAATTAAACTCCACATCCAATCATTTTAATTTATTAATTTCAAGTTCACCTAAAGGCAGAAATTGAACTTGTCCTTCACTTTCGGGTTATACACTCCGGTTCTGCTAAATTAGTGAAATACGTTTCTTACTAATAATCAGCAGTTCCATTATCCATTAGTGACGGTTAATTTATAAACACGATATAAATTAAACTCAATGTTGGTTGAGCAACCTTAAGAACCAGCTCGACATCTTATTGTTGCATACATCAATGGGCCTCCGAGAATAGGCCCACATTCATAATTTAACCCGTGGCTTCAGGCCAGTTAATGGCAATATACTTTCGGATTGAAATTGATGCGCATATGATCATCTAGCGGCGCCTGATTCTTAAAAATTGAAAACGCATCCTGTAAATCTTATTATATGCTTAATACCACAGAATTTTATAATTTTATTATATATTGCAGACAGATTATATTTTAAAATTAGGCGACAAGTACAAAAATAGCAAATTTAGTAGACACAGACACCCAGAACAAGGATAAAATTAGAAATTTTAAGGGATATCAAAGAAGGGAGCCCGATAAATTAAAACAAGTTGAATTAGAGTGTGGGGTATGAAAAGTTGAAATTATTAAAAAGTAAAACAAAAGCTAAAATGCATTTAGTCCAAATTTTGAGAGAAGAAGAGGAAAAGAGGAAGAAAGAGAAAGAAGAGGAAGAGAGAAGGAAGGAGATCAAGCAAGCTAAGAAATTAACCTTGGATATGAACTCTATTATGAATCATGGATTTTGTAGGATTTAAATCTAGGGTTCATTAGGATTTCTTCTAATCAACTATTGAGTAGGGTTGGAAAATGCTCTAAATCCACACGAGAAAAATAGAATCCTTCGGCTTTTTAGAGGATTCTCATGGTGAAATTGTAAATGAGTTAGGGTTTAGAGCAATTACAACTATGCTTTATTTGTGTATCACTTAAGTATATTGGAGTGGGTTTGAAAGTGATTCACTTGGAAGAAAGGTGGCGGGGATAATTGAGGTTAAAAGATGAATTTGAAATGATTTGAATAAGTGTGATTTGGTTAAAGTGAAGTCTTGAAAACACCAGGCATTTTTCGGAGGTGAGTAGAGTGTTTTGGCCAGTGCGGTAGAACCTGCCAGTAGGACTTCTCTTCTGTTCTGACCGGACACATAACCTTGGGTTGGTGGCCCATAAAAATAGACTTCAAGGAACCAAGTATTGTCAAATTCGGACTCTAAGGGTCGAAATATTCAGTGGGGCCAGCTTTGAACATGGAAATGGACGTGCTTGGTAGTCAGTGGAAGACCTTAGCTTTAAATGAGTACAAAGACCTTGTGTCAAATATAAGTAGAACCTCCCGAAAAAATTAGTAAACTGTTTAACTTGGTAAACCGACTAGTTGGCATGAAATGCCATAGCTTTAGTTTGGATGATAGGAATGGTTCCAATTCTAATTAGTAGACTCGCCAGAATGTGATCGATCAGCGATACCGCCAATCATGATAATACCCCAGTGCGATTATTTGCATAATCACTAAGGTATTGTATTTGACTAGGTGCGGGTGAAGAGCCTTTGGCTCTGGGATTGACATCGAAGAAAGCGAGTGTTAGTTGTTCTATGCAGTTTCTCTATTTATTTGTTCTATACTTGATGCTGTCTAGTTTGTTCACCACCATCTTTATTCTCTATTGCTCCTCTGTTGCAAATATCTGTATCGTTGAATCATTATTCGAACCGTTTGCCAAATATATGCATGTATCTTAGGTATAATAGATGGTTACGCATAAAAAGTAAATTGATTTGAGCCCAGTTTTATTGATTGACCAACATGGCGAATTCTGTGATGTAAGTAATTAATATCCCGAAATCACATTGCCTCTTGAATGACAGGACGGGGATTCACGGCCCCAGATATGCGTGAATGTCATATCTTCTAGCAGAGCGGAAATAATTGAATTTGAAATCTGTTTAATGAATATTTGAATCGTTAAAGTGAATGTCGGTCGTCGCATGTAAGCGGTAATATTGAATGTGACACTCTCGGAATGACAAACGGCGAGTTCTGTCACATGCGTGTCAAATTCTATATAGTGGTGAAAAAGTGTATTTGTTTATGTATCTTTGCATTACGCGATAATAAAGGCATTATTTTGATAAATGCGCGGTTATATGAACAAATAAGAATCTGGAATATAGAGTCGCGTATCAATCTTTTGAGTGCAGTGATAGTCAAGCGGGTGGCGCCAGTGAAGGAATTCTGATACACTTCATTTCTTTCACATTGACATTTTGTAAAACAGTTTGAACTCTGAATCATTATTTTTAATAAATGCATTTTGTTAGAATATCTTTTGAATGGTAATCATAGGCTTACCCAAAATGAAAATGCTTATGAAATTTAATATTTAAAATATAAACAAGCGAATGTTTTGATAAGATAGTGAAAATGTCGATGGGCTCATTTGAATCCTTGAATTAGTGAGTTGGTCTGAAAAATTAAATATAACTAAAGGGTTTGATTAACAAAAATAGCGTCTAGGGAGTTTGGTGGACTAGGAAGTCGCCATGACCTCCATAATGTCGCCACATTAGTGACACGGATTAAGGTCACTTCATTCTCTCGTTGGACCGCCCGGGTAATATTATTGAAGATCCCCAGGCTAATTAATTTATTACGGACAATTTGATTATAATCCATAACGTCAACCGATTTTCTGACGCTTCATTCATACATTATGCACAAAATAGCTAAATGTAATAAATACGACACTTTTATTAATTTTATAAAACATAAATACAAATTCATGCTTTACAGGGCACTATCCCTAACAGCCACATGGTATGAGTCATTACCATATGGTTCAGTTGATACTTGGGAAGAGCTAGTGGAAGCATACTTGGGCAGGTTCTTTCCCCCATCTCTCACCTCTGAGAGAAGAAGAGAAATCATAGAGTTCCAACAGGGGGAAGATGAGAGCCTATACATAGCCTAGGAAAGATTCAAGAGGCTGCTGAAGAGGTGCCCGATGCATGGAATTGATTTAAAAACTCAGATGGATATAGTATATCATGCCTTAAATGATACATCTAAGGGAATCACTAATGCTTCATGCTATGGAGCATTCAAAAGAAAAAGTGCTGAAGAGGCTAGATCCGATAAGACCTCGGCTGGGCGTAACATGAAGGCTCCATCCGGAATGCTGGTAATGAAGAAAGGAAAAGGAGTCATAGAGCTGAGTAAAATGACAGCTATGGAAGCAAAGTTAGATGCCATCATGCACAGGATGGACAAACAGGAAAGAAAAATGCACACTGCTCATGAGATAGGAGCAGTGGAAAGAGAAGCAATGAGAAGAAGTGCTGAAGTACCAACAGAAGAGGACTCTTATGGGGTCGGGTAGCTGGGTACGTGAATGAACCAAGAAGTTACCATTTGCCAACTTAACCCTCGCCTAATAATAATTGTTATCCAGCACTGAGGAACCATGAGAATGTCTCATATGGTGGAGGGGCAGCACAAGGCCCAAGGCATGGACAGAATCAACATGGATACTGGAATACCACCAAGGTTCCAACAGCTGAAGATTGGCTAGCGAAGGCAGAATGACTATCGTGTGGTCATACAGGAGGACCCAACCATTTGAAGAACAAATAATGCAGCTCATGGGGACAACAAGAGGTCGACACTCCATGAATTAAATTGTCCGACTTGGAAGCTTTCAAGTCCGATACTCAAGTGTTTTAAGAATACAAGTGCTCTCACTAAAAACTCGAGACACAAGTAAGTACCGTCCTTATACCAAATCGTATAAAAGTACATTCCCTAGTGACACCCAGAAGAATCCAAAGGATTGCATGACAGTTCAGTTAAGAAGTGGTAAAGAAGTGGGAAACAATAGCAAGATAGAAAGGAAAGAAGAGACTGATGCAGAACAAAAAGACACTGGAAAGGAAGGAGAGAAGAGCATGCCTTAAAAGACTACAGAAGAAAAGAAGAAGATACAGACTGAACAGCCTGAAGGAAGTAGTAAGTAGAAAACAGTATGAGAGAGTACTCAAATGGTACACTTGCTGCCAAGCATTCCCCCAAAGGTTTTAAAGCAAAAGGAAGAGCAGTTTTCTAGATTCTTGAACATCTTCAAGAAGATAGAAATCAATATCCCCTTTGCAGAAGTAATCAACAAAATGCCTAACTATGCAGAATTTCTGAAGGAGGTACTGAAGGAGAAAAGGAAAATAGCTGAGGAAGGAATAGTAACCCCGATCGCACCGCAAAGTGCGCTTATCCAACAAAAGCTCCCAGTAAAAATGAAGGACCCAGGCAATTTCACCATTCCCTGCTCTATAGGGAATTATGAATTCAAGAAGGCCTTGTGTGATTTTGGTGCTAGTATAAATTTGATGCCTCCGCTGCTGGTGCAGATCGAGTTTGGGGAACTAACCTCAAAAGCAATCACATTGCTAATGGCTGACAGATCAATGGCACAACCAGAAAGTGTTCTTGAAGATGTGCTTGTCAAGGTGGGAAAATTCATCTTCCTTGTGGATTTTGTTATTATGAAGATGGAGGAAGATAACTCCGTTCCTTTGTCGGCTAGGGAAGACCCTTCTTAGTAATTGGAGTTGCCTTGATAGATGTGCGTAAAGGTGAACTGACTCTATGGGTGGAATGAAGCAAAGGCACTTTCTTAATCTTAATAGAGTTCGAACACCCCGATGTGGATGCGTAAAAGTTGTATGGCTTGGTAGAACAATAGTCTTCGTTGCTTGAATCTGAATTCCTCGATTATGTTCTTCAACTTACTATCAATGAAATTGAGATCAATTTTCTAAGATTCTGAAAGTATTGATTGTGAAAAGTTACCTCCGCTTTGTATAACAAAGAAATGCTCGAAGCATGAATGAAAACAACAGATGATGTATGCAGTCAGGGATTAAAATCACGAGCAGAAACTAGTGCATAAGTGGTTAATATTGAAAGAATTGCCCGCTATTTGAAATATGATTTCTTAGAACTAAAGAGAAACCAAATAACAGATCAACTGCATTGATTGAATCTGGAGAACATAAGTTGCTGGAAATTCTAAGAAAGTACAAGGAAGCTATTGCTCGTCAATCGAGGATCTCGGAGGTATCGGGCCCCTCCATTTGCATGCACAAATATCACAGCCGAATGATAATGCAAAACGTATATTGAGCATCAAAGGAGGCTAAACCCTGATGAAAGAAGGTCAAAGAAGTTCAAAATGGCTGAATGCGTGCTTTATATATGCTATATCGTATAGTTCGTGGGTAAGCCTAAAACATACGTGGTTCCCAAGAAAGGTGGATTCACCGTGATCGAAATGAAAAGAATTAATCGATTCCTACAAGAACTGCGGATAGATGGAGGGTGTGTATTGACTACGTAAAACTAAATACCGCGCAACAAGAAATGATCATTTTCCTTGCCTTTCATTGGATCGATGCCGATAGGTTAAGAGATCTTCACTTCTCGCTTTTCTCGATGGATACTCTAGATATAACCAATTTCATTGCACTCCGAGGATCGAGAAAAGTCCACTCCTATATGCCCATTTGTACTTTTGCTTTTAGAAGAATGTCATTTGGTTTGTGTAATGCTCCCGGGTACATTCCAAAGATGCATGATGTCTATATTTTCTGGATTCGTAGAAGAAGTTATGAGATCTTCATGGATGATTTCACAAGGTATGGATCCAGCGCATCAAAGGCCTCGCATAACTTGGGGACAAGATTTCAAAGGTGTCAGGACAACACCAGCTCAATTGGGAAATGCCACTTTATGGTTACAGAAGGAATTGTCCTAAGGCACATGATTTCAAGCAGCAGGCCAGAAGCACTAAGCAAAGTTGCAATCATAAGAAATCCGATGCCACCCACTACAACTCAAGGAAATTAGGAAGTTTCTCAGTATATGCTGATTTACTTAAGATTTATCAGAGATTTCACAAAAATTGCCAGACCACTATGTAGATTGCTGGAAAAAGATACTAAGTTCAATTTTGATGAATCCCGCCATAATTCTTTCAAGAGATCAAATCCAGACTTAGTCAAGCTCCCATCATGGCAAAACTGTATTGGAACGGCATAATTTGAAATCACGCAGGATGCCAGCTGATTTTGCAATGGGAACTCGTGATGGGGCAAAAAGTCGAAAAGGTGTTCATAAGCCATATACTGGCGCCAAAGAAACCTTTAATGAAGTCGTGAAAATTATTTATTACCGAAAAAGCAGATGTTGCAATAGTATTTGCATGAGAAATTTAAATATACATTTTGGGTTCCCATGTTATTATACACATAGATCATGCAGCAATTAAATATCTAATGGCAAAGAAAGAAGCAAAGTCAAGACTCCATCAGCGGGTATTGTTATTACAAGAATTTGATCTAGAAATAAAAGACAAGAAAGGTTGTGACAATGTGATAGTTGATCACTTGTCAAGAGTGGAAAAACCTACTGTACAAGTAGAAGAAAGGGAAGTAGCTGAAAATTTTCTAGATGAGCATTTATTCCAGCTGCCACTTCAATCACCTTGGTATGTCGATATCAGAACTTCTTAGCACGTGAATTTATGCCACTTATCTAGCACAACAGAGAAAAAAGCTATGACCGACAAAGAGGTACTATATCCGATGACCCACTCCGCCGTTTAAAAAGAGGAGCCGATCCGATCATCGAAGATGTGTACCAAGAGGTGAGCAAAGCAAGATTTTACAGAACGCCATGCATCACCATACGCGAGACACTTCTCATAGAGATAAAACAACCCACAAAATTCTCCAGTCTGGATTTTATTGGCCTACTATTTTCAAGGACTGATTTGAATGGGTGAAGCTATGTGATCAATGCCAAAGAATGGGAAATATCAGAAAAAGGCATGAAATGCCCCTGCAAGGTATCCTGGTGGTGCAAACTTATTCACGTATGGACAGATTTGCTGGCCTTTTCCAAATTTTCATTCGGGAAATATATACATACTCCTAGTCAGATTATGTATCAAAATGGGTTGAGGCAAATGCTTGTCCCAAAATGATGCTAACACGCTTGTGGATTTTACAAAGGAATATTCTCGTAGATTTGGGACAATCTTAACTATAATCACTGACAGGAAGCATTTCAGAATAAGGTGTTTAACAAACTCATGGTGATATGTATCAAACACATTATGAGCTGGCTTTATCATCCTTAAACAAATGGCAAGCCGAAATTTCAATGTGGAGATAAAGAGAATTCTCTTAAAAGATCCAGAACTCAAAGATAAGAGATCGTCTCTCGAAACTTGACGATGCACTGGGCAAAATAATAGATCGCGAAACTTCCCATTGAATGTCCCCATATAGACTTGTCTTTGAAAACCTGCCACCTACCTCTTGAGCTAGAATATAAAGCTATGTGGGCCATCAAGAAGCTAAATTTTGATTTGAAGTCGCTAAAGAAGAGAGGCTACTCCAAATTTAAATGAATCGAAGAGTCGAGAAATTTAAGCCTATGATAAAGGCTGTGAATCTACAAGGATAAAATGAAGAAATGGCATGATCAAAGGATTTTGAGGAGAGAATCTGCCGCGTGAGATCAAGTCTGGTTATTCAACTCTAGACTAAGACTCTTTCCGTGAAGCTAAATCAAAATGGAGGACCATATACACTAGTATCAAGTACAACTTTGGGGCGATGACACTTAGAACCAGCAATCATGAGGAATTCAAAGTTAATGGTCAGAGATTAAAGCACTACCTTGGAGGAATACAAATGGAAGAATGACTCCTAGTTCTGAATGAGAAAATTTGAAGAAACATAAATATAGTAGCAGCAAGTCCAGCTAAAGACTAAAAATTGAGCAGCTTTGTGGAAGGCAATCCACATCAGTTTGTTTTAAGTTTTCTCCTTATTCTTTTGTAAAAGTTTTTTTTTTTAAATAGCTTTGTGTTATTCATTCATTATTGCTTGAAGAGTAAGTAAAATTTTTTTTTTTAGTTTTGCAGGACAATAAGAATGTGCAAAGGAGGAACATCTACAATCAAACTTCCAATCAAACAAAGAGACAAAAGAGTAGTATACTCTTACGGAATTTATTTAAATTTTGTCTTCAATAGCATGATTGAAAGTTTGAGAGAGAAGCCCTATTTTGTTCTTAGAATTTTTGAATCGATGCATAGTGAATGGATTAGGTGAATATTTGAATGATGAAGATAAGATTGAATGTCATTTGTTTTGATTAAGATTTAGTAAGAATTGAAATTGTTGTGAAATTAATTGTTCAAGGAGACTTGGAAATTTTCTTTATCGCAACATCAATTCGTAGGTCGCGACCAAGAATGCTAGACATTGAAGTAATAAGTTAGAGGAACAGGTCGCAACAGTGAGATAGAGGTTGTGATCACATTGCAGGTCGCGACAAAACTTTCTAAGTTGCGACTAGAATTGTCCAAATCTTAATAAAATTAGGTTTTAAACCTTTCATTTTGGAGCGCCCTTACGCTAAGATAAATTTATTGAAAATCATTAATGAAGAGGCTCGGGGGTGAATGTTCATGACCCCACGTCTCGCAATCATGACATAGAGCCAAACTTCCATCTCAATTTCCAATCATCTTTAATTCATTCCAATTTTTCCACTTCTACATCCATCTTTTTGAACCCCTGAATTAAAGCGTAATGTCTGAGAACCGGAAACCCGACACAGATTAAAGGAATCAATTTAGGGCGCGTGTTTTCGAAAGAAGAATTTAAGGAAATTCAATAACTCTCAGAGAAAAACGATCAAACTTCCTTCAAAGTTTTCCCAAATCTCACATTGAAATAGCCAATCTTGTAAAATAGCAGTCAGAAGTACATTTAATTCATTCATTGGAAATATGAAAAAAAGAAATTAAGAGCTTTGTCATTCCAAGAGAGAAGCAAGATCACTATAAAAGGATGGGAAGACACGAAAGAATGAACAATAAAAATGAAGGAAGGAGGGAATGAGGAAAAGAGCCCGAGTTCAAAGAGGGTGCAAATCACGAGCGTATGGAATGAATGGAGTCGGAAAACAAACCAACTCCAGTCATGATTCCAAAAAACGCTCTGTCATTACGAAAATGGATGATGGGAAGGGAATTGGAAGAAGGGTTATCCAGAACTCCCATCATCCAGAGGAACTCAGGTGAGAGGAGGGGCAAGGAAAACCACCTTGTTGAGCGGCTCCGCTATCAACCTGCTCTTGAGCAGTGCGTGACAGGGAATGATAAGCGAAACTCTGACCTTTAGGAGGAAGGCATAGGGTTTTAGATCAAGAAATAGAGAATTTTCCTTTGGATTAGATACAGTCCTATTTGTAATTTTTGCATTAGTTTTTTTTTTAGAGATAGAGAAATCAGATTGTACAGCATGGAGATGTTTGATATTTGAATAAATAAAATTCCATTTGATTAACAATCTGATTGTTTTTGGAGTTCCGCAATTGATATGAATTGTGTTTGTGTCATTTCCTATTAATGTCTGGAAATGCTGAAATCATGAGCAGTAATCAAATGACCAATTCTGTTTTTATCCCAAGAACAACAATGCAGGAAAAATAAGGGCATAGACTAGTAAACTGGAATCAGGAGAGCTTGAATGCTTCAATTAAGTTAGATTGAAGAAGAGGAAAAAAGGGATAATGCTGAAAGAACAAATAAAATGATTGAAAGTGTGTAAATAAATAGTGAATCGGTACAAGTCTTGAAGAAACAATACACTTGGTCAACAAAACTCATGAAACTTTGAGAAGAATTAGGAACATCTTCTGGGAAATTCATGATTAGAGTTCATACAGTCCTAGAACTTGTTAGATTATTGATTGAGGCGAAATCTTGGTAAACGGCCAATAGTGATAGAGGCCATCCTTGGCGGTTTGAGCTTTTCCAGCCTACCACTCAATATATGCTAAGGCATACCCTCTAGTTCCATGCTTTGAGCCAAACAAACTTAGTTCTTACCAAATGACAATAAATTTGAAAACTGAATCCCCTTCTTCACGATAATCACCGACAAAGAGCCCCGAATTATCGGTTCCAACATATAAAGTTTATTGTAAAGGAAGAAACAAGTTTGGGGGAAAAATATTTCCATATATAACAAGGTAGGAGGAGAAGAAATAACTTGAAAGATTAGGAAAAAGAAACAGAAATTGAGAAAAAAGGGAATAAGTTTTGTCTTGTGGCCTATCTCCTTTGAACAATTAAGCTCGTAAGGGTGTTTTAACACAGTACCCTAATATAAGCGGTATAGGGAGTTGCTAGCCCAAAGTTCTCTAAGGGTGATATTGTTGATTCATATGTATTTGGATAATTTACTGTTTAATTTACAAAATATCTGTGACAAATCAGCGAAACTTGAAGAATTGACTGAAACGAAAGGAGGTCGCAACTTGAAAATCGAAGTCGCGACAAGGGAACTCTTTGTTCGATTAATTCAAAGATCATAACATCTTAAGACCGATTAATGAGGTTCGACCAAGCGTGGTTGAGGCGAAGAAATTATTGAGCGAAGGCGAGGTCGCAGCCTTGGCCCGAGGTCGCGACTTTGAAATTGTTTTATGAAGCCTGAGAGTTGTTGTAGAAATGATGTTGCAACTAATTAGCTAATGAAAACCTTATTCTGGAGTCGCGACATGTATTTTAAGTACGACATGGACTAGATCAGTCGCAATGAGGAGATCTTGGTTGCATTCTGAGGGGTTGGAGAATCGAAAATAGGGTTGCAACCTGTGAGGTAAGCGACGAAGCTATTTAGGCCAAACGAAGCGTCGAGTTAGGAAATTGGAAGTTGCAACCACTTTGTTCGAGAAACTCCAAAGGAGGTCGCGACAAATCTTGAGTCGCGACCTGAATACACCAGCGAGCATCTCAGCCTCCCAGGGTGAATTATCGATAGCGACGGAGACAGCACGCAATCAAAGAGGAGTAGCGGGAGGTCGTGATGTCATATTGGGAGTCCGCGACTGTTAAAACGAGGACTGCAAGGCGGTCGCGACCAATTATTGAGGGCTGCGACATAAATTACGACTGTGTCAAGCAAAGACCAAAAGAGGTCGTGACCACAGGCGGGGTGCGACATGCGAGTCTGACAAGGAAGGAAAGTCCTGACTCAGAACTAAAGTGGTGACAACTAAAAGGAGGTTGCAACCTAAAACTGAAGTCGTGACTCAGAGTTGCAACAAAAGGGAATGACAACGAGGTTGCGACATGAGACTAAGGTCGTGACATCAATTCTCGAGAATAACTTAGCCAAAGAGGTCGCTACCACAATTGAGGTCGTGACCACTAATCAACAAAGTTGCAAGAAACTAGGTCACAACTAAAAAAACCTGATCATGGCCAATGGAGTGGATAAAGGAATCCCGATCGACATCAACTAGAAATTAAGTGACTTGGAAGCGTGAATTGGGCTTTCTTTTGAGGATTCCACACAGGTTTTTTGGGTTATTTAATTTCTTTTGGCTTGATTATAAATAGACGGTGTTAGAATGGTAAAATTAGCTTCCGTCCTCACTACTCCTAGAAAAGGGGAAAGAAGAGGAACTCAGGTGTATAGTTTATAGTAAATTTTGCTGCTGCTTCCTTAATTCTTTTCTAGATACGAATCTGCTTGTCGAAGCTTGATTGGAGCTAGATTTTTATTTCTGTTATTTTCTTCTTAAAATTCTTGCTAAATTGTAAATCTAGACAAATTTCTAGAATTCATTTTAACTTCTCGGTTTCATTGCGATTCCCCGGTGGATATGCGTGATCGATGCTCCATTTTCTAATAAATGTCTGATGAATTGGAATATTTGACTCTTGGATTTGATATCTGATTAGATTCTGATCTTTTATGCAAAAATGCGGGAAAATTATTTGGGTTAGGATTACTTGCTTGGTGTCATTTTTGAATTGATAAGTTCCCAATGGTAGTCACAGAATGCCGAGTTTAGGAGTGTATCTTTTCCCATTTCAGGGATGCCCTCTGGCGTGACACGAGATGGAATTCACAGGAATTTGGAAACATTCGCTTATGGGTATGTTAGACTACCATTGATGAGCTGAGCTACAGTTCATTTTGATAAATCCCCATTCGCTCATAATTGAAGTTGGGAGGAGTATTTAACAATATAAATGTCCAGAGAGTTCACCTCAATCCTAAATGGAAGCTCAGGCCACCGTGTTGCCCAAGGATCTAATCGAGGAAGGGAAGAACCAATAGATACGGAGGATGAGCCACCAATTAAGTGGTGAAATTTTGCAAAAATCCACGAGAGAAAGCAAAAGATTTGCGATCATCAAAGAAATGGGTGTGAAGTATTGAGAAAGAAAAATACTGAATCTTGCAAGAGAATGCGAAATAATTATTGGTTTGATCTTGTCTTGAGAGAAAGCGAGCTTGGCCGTGAATATGGAGAAATCGATTCTGACATTTAGGCAATCTTGGACAAATCCGAGATCCATCGAAACAATAGAGAAATGTATTTTAATGCCAAAAATTAACGGTTCATTGTATTTCTTTGATAGTTTTCGTTTCTCACGGGCTACAGTTAATTGATATTTGATTCACCACTTATTTTGGTCGTTTACCTTTTTTTGTTTGTTTTTAGCTCGACAATTAATTAATAGTCCCTAAGATCTTTATTTTCTAGATAAAACTTTCACTATAGGTTTTTGGTAAATGGCATAAATTTTAGTAATTGGGGTAGTTGATCTGCAATTCTTGTCTGATCTACGTGGGAATGATACGGACTTACATGATTTTACTACTTGTATGACTTATTGCACTTGGTGTCATAAACTAGACCCAATTTTAAAATCTGAACATTAAGAAAGATTTATATAAATCAAGCAAATTTATCCAAAGTGACATGGCTGCAAGAGAAGTGTAAGGCTCTTGTAACTATGTGAATTTGAGGGGTTTTTAGTCTATATAAAAAAAGGCAAACACCCACGCCTATAGCCAGTTAGTTATAAGTGAAGGATGGCATAAGGTTTGGCAACTTTTAGTCCGACCCAAGGTAAGAACTTTTTTGTGGGGATTGTGTCGTGATATTCTCCCTACTTGGCTTAATTTTCTCCATAATATTATCTTAGTACTAAATGTATGTGTGATGTGCCACTCAGATGTGGATATTCCATGGCATTTTTTTATAGACTACCATTTTTTTCTAAAGCTTGTTATGATGAGGTAGTTCATTTTCTCTTGTATGGTTGACACAGTAGGGGAGTGGTTTCTTTATTTGCTGCATTCTAGTGATTTGAATTTTTCTAGCAAGGTAGGCATGATTCTATAGAGCATTTAGAGCCAATGGAATTGCAAACACTTGAACCAGCAGTCGTTCACACCTGCTCGGACAATGGAGAGCTTTTCGACATTAAAATGATAATTTGGGTGCTAATAGGATGCCTTCAAATCGTACATGTAATTACCTGCAAAGATTGATGTGCTCCCATGGCAAAAACCACCAGATGGGTCCTTGAAATGCAATTGTGATGCTGCTCTATTTGAAAGGGAGCAAGTTATTAGTATGGGTTGTGTTTTGAGAAATAGGCAAGGTGCTTTTTAGGGTGTTTTGCAAATATAATGCATAGGGTGTTATCAGTAAAAGATGCAAAAGTGTATGGATGAAGGGAAGCTTCTGGGCACTCATGATGGGTCTCTCATCGGTTACATTCAAACTTGATGCTAAGATCATTTTTTATGTGTTTTGTACCAAGCCTGATGATTCGGAGTTTGGTATCGTTGTTCAAGATTGTCGTTTTCTCTGCTAACATAGGTTTCAATTTTGTTAGAGAAGTGCTCTAAAGGCAATTTCTTTTAGCACTTTTTGTACGTCTTAGGTTACAATTAAAGGCTTCTTCGTTAATTTGATATTCATAAGTTGAATTTATATAGATCTTTAATTGAATTAATGGAGTCCATGATACATAACATAGCATGAAGGAAATATGATGAGATCATGATAATAAGATTCCTATCATGTGCAATTATGTTAGTGTAGCACCCTTTTTCAGTCCGGCCCGATTGGCAGGTCCGAACCGGATATGAGATGCTCTGATACCACTAAGTATAACACCCGTTTTTTTTTTTTTTTTTTCAAAAGTGTCGCGACCCGAATCCTCGGTCGGACCCGAATGGCGCATCCGAACCAAAGCCCGGTTTACTCCGACCGTTTTCATTAACTTATCAAAAATATTTTATCTATGTTATTTCTTTTTAGAGTTTCAATTACGCGGAAGTTGTTTC
Source organism: Tetrastigma voinierianum (assembly GCA_016808115.1). Lineage (NCBI taxonomy): Eukaryota > Viridiplantae > Streptophyta > Magnoliopsida > Vitales > Vitaceae > Tetrastigma > Tetrastigma voinierianum. The sequence continues at coordinate 60,613 of JAEQBH010006328.1, read as the reverse complement.
AAATGGTAGGCCCATAAACATTTACTTTTATACAATACGCTTACAAAATGGTGTACCATGCCTTTACAAAATGATATACAAAACAATAGTTCAGATATTAACTCTTTTCTTCACAAAATGTCACACGTTCAAAAAGAATGATATGCATATGACAGGATATATACTTATACGCCACAACTTTCTCTATGACTCTGTGCTTCTTATTCTTGGCTTGCTTTCTTGCTTACTCGATACCTGCGCATAGATAAAAACTACATGCTAAGCATTTTCATGCTTAGTGGTTCTATACGGTTCTATTCTCAAATTCAGTTTAATATAAGACATGCTTTTATATTAAACCATACTTTTTACTTTATTCATGATCAATGTAAAACAATACTCATGCTTATTCATTTTCACATACTATCAATTTACGGTTCATTGATCTTTTATAAATATGCCTTTTCATATGCAACAAATCATTCAAAAATTCAATTCATGAGATTCAAACATACACTCTTAAAGATGTGTTTAGTTTACAAATCTCATTTTCACTCATCAAAGTTTGTTATTCACTTTGTCTATACAATTCACATTCATAATGGTTAAAGTGCATGAATCGAGTCCTTTTTGTCATTTGGTATTAATAGCACATTTAACAATTTGATCTCCCATCGCAGCGAATGCGGTTGTGCATCCCACCAAGTGGTCATTTAAAAATGGCATACACCATCATGACGAATGCCGATTGGTGCATCTCGCCATGTGGGACATTGAACAATTTCAATTTGCCTTCATGACAGATGTCGATTGGTGCATCCTGCCATGTTTGTCATTTGGTATATCGATTCAATTCAAGATGTCAATAATTGATGCATTCGTTTATAATTCAATTAATCACTCACATGCAATTAATTGTCAAACATTTCAAATATCAGATTTTCAAATCCATATGCACTTTCATAATAACAATTCAGAGATATGCATATTCCATACAATCATTCAGTTTATTTGGTAGGCTGCAAACACTTGAAATCGAATATAATTACGGTGGGCAGAACTAACAATGCTGAATCGGAATATAGAGGTCAAAGAACTAACTGAAGTTGCTTGACTCTTAGCTTCTAACTAGTGATCTCGGTCCTAAGTTAGGTGATCTTCTGACCCTAGTCAAACATAAATACACCACTTTTAGTGGTGCAAACAATTATCACACTTTAGCTTTGCCTTGAGGAGCGGTGATGCGTTTTTACTTAGTTTCATTCTTATTTGAACCCCATTAAACCTTTATTCCCACTATGATCGATGTACAAATACGAGGACTTGATAATTCCTGAGGAGTGCAACTTGAGGGTTGCTAGAAGCTCGATGCAGAGTACCGAGTCCTTTCTTGGTGAATGGAGTACGGTACTAACACAGTACCGGTACCAATTCCCTTTGTACTATGGTACGGTACTGCACTTTCGGTCTGGTAACAATGTGCGGGTTCTTCTAGAAATGGTAGATTTTACCATTTCTCACCTGAAGCTTCGAATAACTTCATCCAAACTCATGTATCTCATAATCCACCATGGAATCCTACCCAAACCACTCCAATAATGGGTTAGAATCAATAAAAACCTCTTTTTCCCAAGTTAGACTTTGAAAACCAAAATCACAAGAAGGGAAGCTAGGGTTTTTGTTCATACATTTTTAATCCCTTTGAATCTTCTTCACCCAAGATGCTTGATCACTTAAAAGCAAGAAATGGGAAGAAATCACACCAACAATCTTGATCTTCTCACCTTGCCCTAGCTTTTCTTCCTTTTCTCCTCTCAATCTCTTCCAAATTCGTTTTTGCTCATAATGAGCTTCCTAGACGAAATTTGGCCTTTAAATATATTTCCTCGAGGCCTTGTTTGGCTCACCAAAACCCATTTTTGGATTGTATTCTCGATTTACTATACTTAGCCAACATTTCATTATATTTTCAATCTCAATAATCACACTTAGACATATAACTTAGTCTCAAATGACCCTTAGGTTCTCATTTTCCTCCTTAAGCCTTGTTTGGCTTTTCTCATTATTTTATTTCTCATTTTTCTCATTTTAGCACTTCAATTTACTTTCCTTTCTCATTTAATTCTCTTTGGCATTTAAGTCCATTTTCATTAGACCCTTAGGTCCTTATTTTACAAATTCCAAATTTACCCTTTACATTTGGGTTAATTTAGAGTTCGATTAATCACTTGATAACATTGAATTTATCACATAAATATTTACATTTTCATCTATCATATATCAATTTATCAGTTTTTAGGAAAAACTCAAGTTTAGCTCAAATCTTACGGAAATATATAATAAAAATATTACAAAAGTGCATAAAAGGAGTAATTTTGGGGGCGTTACAATTAGTATCTAAATTATCCCTAGTCATAGGATTAAGGAGACTGAACATTATTAATCTGAATATACTACATCATGTCATACTCCTTTATTGGATCAAGCAGTGGATCTTATAAACTGTGATCATGAGTTGATTAGAGTTGACATGTGGATGCTTCTTGGAAGTAGCTAAGTATTCTAGACTGCCGTGAGATAGTCTATGGATTATCTATTTAAATGTTGATGATTGTCTCATCATAGCAATGGTGTATGTATCCTTAGACTCAAGGTGATCAAGGATATCTTGGATGCTGATTCTGTACTTCGACCTCGATCCATGTTGCCTCTTGGAGGTCGATCTTTGGGTTATAGTCGAGTACAACTTGAGGTATTCAAAGGTAATTGAGTAGCAAACAAAGGATTCGCCACTCCCAATAGAGGGAGAGTATATTTATAGCCTCTTGTCGGGATCATTCCTTATGAATCTCTAGCCATAGTGGAAACCCCATGAAGAGTGTCTTCAGGTGCATAATTGAAGAGTAATGAGTCCGGGGATAAGATCTAATATCACTTAGGCTAGATGTGGCATAGCCACGATAGTAGGAGCTACACTTTGTCCATGCTTTGAACCAGAATTAGGTATAGATTAAGTGAAAGAGCAGTGCGCAGTGATCTATGAAAGGGTTAGAAGTTAGACCACTGACTCTCCGGTCAATTGGGAGTCATAATATGTTGCTAGACGCCGCTCATGACTTGTTTGATTCAATAATTAAATCAAGTGGCCAACATAACTGGGAACCTTATGGGTCACGCACTTAGAAAGTATGTGTGATATGACATGTTGGATGTGATCGAATATGAGTGAAAACGTCTCGAATGGAGATATCACGGATTAGTGGAATCCCAGTTTAGGCTTGGTCATGGGCTTAAAGGCCATGAGGGAACACGCCATAACGCATAGGGATGCATGTAGCCTATCATCTCTTATAGAGAGGGGCCCTTTAGATATTTCATGACTAGGGTTTTCCTATAAAAAGACCTTTAGTAGGCCTAGCTCATGCTAAGCCATTTGCTTCATCCCTCTCGCAGAAGGGTATTCAAGAGATAGAGAGTGTTCTTCAAGAACAATTCATCTTGGTGAGATCAGGTTTTGGCTTCCCACTTCGGATTGAGACTTGGCTAGCATCGGGACTTCTTTCGAGTCCGTTGCCTTGAAGGTTATCAACTCCAATCTTCATGTGGATACTATTAGAGGTTAGCCTAGGATATGGTTCGCTTTGATCTTCGCTGCCTCGACCATTGGATCAGTTTTTGAAATCGACACAAGGTAAACTCGTACCCTCCTCTTTTGCTTGAACAAGATTTGATGCCTCAAGGGGTCCTTCGGTGGGTTTTTGGAGAATTTGTTTGTTATTTCCACTGTTTTGGGTAGCTCACCTTCAAAACCCATCAGTAATTGATGACACCTTGTGTGCATCAAAATCTATTCTTTGAGTGAGATTTTTCGGTTTTTTAGTACCATGTTTTCCAAAGGTTTAAAAATGAGATTTTTGTTATGAAGAAAGGAAACGATCTTGTGTTCTTCTTCAAGTAGTCTAGTCATGAAATGATCAAACATGATTGTGGTGAAGAAAAAATAGTTTGGATGAGATTAAAACTCCCAAAGTTGGGATTTTTATCGAATCTCCCGAAGTTGGAACCCAACTCACGTCATAACGTGAGCTGGTCACCTCGCGACATGGGTAAAGAACCCAAGCCACGTCTTAACGTGCGAGAGTGCCCCGCGTTCTAGGCTTGCGGGTGCCTAGGCGAAGGGCGCCCGACAGGAACTTCGAGCGTTCTCCCATTTTGGCGAAAATGGAAAGTAAACCAAGGTGGGAAGAATCAGCAGGCGTAGAAGAAGCCTAGGAAGCCTCGTGGACACTTCCTAAACCCGAAACCTTTGATTTCCCAAACTTCTAGCTTGGATCCTCGGTAAAATCCAGCGTTTTCAATACCAATGCATTGCCCTTGTCGATGCAATTAACTTTCGTTCTTGGCCTGACGAATTCCAATCGATAGAACTCCGTAGATTACGGAAGGAAGCTCTTAGATCTCCACTTTCTCCCTCTCCCTCTCACACATACACAGCAGAAAAAATGGGCTTCTCTTTTACCCTAACCCCCATTTTGTTTAAGTTTAAGTCATGGAACACATCGATCCACATGTCCACGCCTTCTCGGGTCCGATTTTGACCCAGAGTGATTTATTTCATCTCGGTCTAACTTCAATTTATTTTAAATGAACTTTAATTACATCATTCTCTGTAATTACATCAACCTACACATGTCCGCATTCAGCCAGTTTTATTTTAGTCGATTTCGGAGTTTTCAACCTATCTTATGCGACAATTTATTGTTTTGCAATTTTTTAGAAAAATTCAATTTTTCCCAGGTTTACATTCCCCCCGCCCTTAAAAGAATTTTGTCCCCGAAATTCACACACGCATACACATTCGAACCACATGCATATGCAACAGTCATTTAATGCCAACTGACTAAAAACGTACTTTCATCCTCAAATAGAAAATGATAATTAGCCCACGCTGGTATGTTCCCATGTTGCCTCCTCACTCCTCGGTCTGCCTGACACCTTCATTAGCCTCCGCAGTCTTACTTAGCAAGAGCACGATCGAGCCATCCATGAATCCATACCAATCCCTCCTCAAGGTTCCATCCATCAACACAAGCTCTCACCCAATCCCACCATGAGTCGGATGGGTTTTCAAGATGATGGAGACATGGAACTACTTAGCGCCAGACTTCGATAAGCTTAGCGATGTGCGAAGCGATGCTTGGCAAGTACCTACCCTCGAATACCTCGAAGGGGCCTAATATACCTCGGTATTAACTCCACTGTATCGAACGACCACTCCTCTTAGGCATCACCTTCAAGGAGACATGATCGCAACCTCAAACTTAGAATTAAATGCGTCATCTTATCGTAGCTCTTTTCCGACTACAGAGCGAGAAGACGCTTCCGTATCCATTCCACCTTCTCAAAGGTGTATCTAACCAAATCCGGACCCATAGTGGGTTCCTCTCTTACCTCCGTTCAACAAACCGAAGATTGACACGGCCTCCCATATAATGCCTCATAGGGTGCCATGTATGCTATTTGATATTCCCTGAAAGATAAATGCTCTTCCCGACTACCCTTAAGATCCAAAACGCATGCTCATAGCATGTCCTCTAAAGTCTGGATGGTCCTCTCTTACTAATCATCCATCTGAGGATGAAAAGTTATCCTCATCATCAATTGTGTTCCCATGACTCACTAGAAACTCTTCCATAAATGAGCCGTAAACTTGGGATCCTGATCTGATACTATGGATACTGGCACTCCACGTAACTGGACTATCTCCCGTATGTACCACCTGCAGAATTCCTCTAGAGTGAAGATTAAATCCGCCTGACCAAAAGTGTGCCGACTTAGTGGTCGATCCTATCACCTGCAGTGCCTGCCCTCACTGATGTCCATGGCAAGTGGTCACAAAGTGCATGCGTGACATGTTCCCGCCCGGCTCGGCTACCTCCAAGTGGGTAAATGCATACGGCCTCTGGTGCTGTAGCACACCTCTTGACACGTGGACATCATCGAGGCAGGAAATCTCGGCGTGTTTTACTTGTCCGCACTCGATATCTGCGAGAGCGAAGATCATGTTACATCTACGTAACACGCTGGATGCCGCAATAAGCGGAAGCGATGGAACTCCACACAGGGGATCTCATCTCTGAATCAGCGATTGGGAACCATGACTCTTCCCTATACCTAGAGCTATCATCTGTGTGATTAGCCCGGCCTTACGTCCGCCTGCCCCTCTTGTGCCGGTCACGATGGGCGACCTCTATGTTTCTATCCACAGGACTTAATCGCTCTGCTTTCATTAGGGAAGGCGTAGCCACTAAACTCCAGTGACTTAGGTTAGTACATCAACCACCACATTTCGCCTGAGGTGGTAATGCAAAGTGAAATCATAATCCTCCAGATACTCCATCCACCTGTGTTGCCTCATGTTGAGGTCTTGTTGTGTAAAAACATACTTTAGACTTTTTTGGTTTGAAAACACTTCGAATAGTTCACCGTATAGATAGTGGTGCCAAATCTTCAAAGCAAAGACAATGGCCGCCAACTCCATATCGAGTGTGGGGTAACTCTGCTCGCGATTCTTTAACTACCGAGAACCATAAGCCACAACCTTCCCGGACTGCATCAAAACATGTCCAAGCCCGTCCTTAGAGGTGTCACAATACACTATGTACCCCTATCCCCTTTCCGGGACTATCAAAATAGGAGCTGAAGTAAGCCTCCTCTTCAATTCCTGGAATGCCCTCTCGCACGAGTCATTCCACTCATATTTGACCTATTTTCGGATCAATCTCGTCATATATGCAGCTAATCAAGAGAAGTCCTCAATGAACCTCCTGTAATACCTTGCAGTCCAGAAGGCTGCGTTCTTCAGGCGCTTGACCCCTCCCAATTCATAGCGCCTCTACCTTTTTAAAGGCCCATAGATACCCTTGAGAAAACAGCCACCATGTGCCCGAGAATCTGTATCGATGGCTTGAAATTCACACTCAGCGAATTTTGCATATAATAATGTTCTCTCGAGATCGAGAGACCCGATCCTCAGTGACCTGTGATCCTCATCGGGACTTGGAGTAGATCAAGATGTCATCCACGAAAACCATAATGAACCTATCTAAGTAGGGTTGGAACACCCTATGCATAAGATCCATGAATGTCGTTGGAGCATTCTTCAATCTGAATGGCATCACTGTGAACTCGAAATGTCCATACAGCGTCCTGAACGTTGTCTTAGGGATGTCTGCCTCCCTAACCCTTAATTGATGGTAATCGGTGTGGAGATCTATCTTGGAATAAACCCGCGCCCCTCTCAACTGATCAAACAAATCATCAACACTCGGCAAAGGGTACCTATTCTTGATAGTAGCCTCATTCAATTGCCGGTAATCTATACACAGCCGAAGAGTCTTGTCCCTCTTCTTGGCAAAGTAAAGTGCTCGGTCTAATAAAACCTCTGTCCAATAATTCCTACAATTGGACCTTGAGTTTCCTAAGCTAGCGGCGCCATTCTATGCGGAGTCATAGAAATGAGTGATATGCCCGGGGTGCAACTCAATAGCCAAGTCTACATACCTATGCGGCGGTAATCTCGAGTAGTTCATCGAGAAAAAAACTTCCTGCGTACTCACAAACGGCAGAGAGTAGACCTAAATCCGTCTCGCCTCATCCACGAGTAAGGCTTGCCCGGCCCGGCCCGTAAAGCACGGAATTGCCACCTAGAGTCGTACGACAAGGTAAAGTGTCATTGTTATCCCCTTGAAACATAACATAAACACTGTCCAATGTGTAGGAAGTAACCCTCCTACAATCACAATCAATGACAACTCGGTGTGCCATTAACCAATCCATACCAAGGATGACATCAAACTCTAACATGTCCATGACCCTCAGGTCTACAGTGAGTAGAATCCCTGAGATCTCTAACTCACAATCCCAATATATCTGATCAACGCTCACCCTAGTTCCTATGGGAGAACTAACATGTAACGGCTCTTCCAAGGTTTCAACCTCAGCCCAAATCTTTCATAGATGATTACTACCCAAAAGTGTTGTTATGCAGCTAACACTTTATGTTATGAGCACTTTTTTGTGTTGTAATCGACCTAATTAACAGTTGGCATGTTAAGGACCCCTTTCAAGGCTACTAATCAAATTTTGTGGCAAGTTTTATTGTTTCGAGCTATACATCTTGAAGATGTAAGGATTTAAGCTCAAGAAGAAGTCGAGTAGCAATTCGAGCTTGAGCGAGAAAGTTTCATGAAAGCAGAGAGAAAGGCATTAGCAGCCTTGCCAGTTCGCAAATTCTGACCCTATGAAATGTCTGCAAATTTTGACTTCTGAACCTTTGTGTGTTTTTCCCACGTCATCCTCATGTAATGGTGTTTTGTTTTGTATATTTTGGTAATTTGTAATGACTATTTGGTGGTATATAATACCCCATAGGAGCTTTATGCAGATAGTTTAGTTTTGGATTATTGAAGTTGGTTAGGGAAGCTTATCCAGAAGCTCCACTGTTTTCTTCATTTTCTCTCTTCTCTCGCTAGTAGCTTGACCTGAGAATGATTTCTTAGATGATAGTGGCACAAACCTCCCTCCTTAAAGTGAAGGGCATTAGGCAAAGAAACATGTGGCAAAGCAGGGGTTCAAGTTTTTAAAGCAGGTATTCACTATCATTAATGTTCTTTCCTTCAACTCTAGGTTTCGATCCCTTCGATTCACCTTGAATGGTTGATATTTGGTAAGCTTTCAGGGCTCATTGGATACTTAATGCTAGATCTAGTGATGTTTGAAGTTATAACTTATGAGCCATTGGAAGGTGAGTCAAGGAGACGTGCTTTTATTGACTGAGATCATTAATGGGCAGTGAATGCCATTTTCAAAGATATTTAATGAGGGTCAGTTTTTAGAGCTAAATGAAGAATCGGTTTGGGAGATAACTATGAGTTATCTCACAATGTGAAAAAAGACCAGGAAGACCCTCATTTGCCTAAGGAATCTAAGCCTAGTGACCTGACACTTCAAGGGACTTATTCCCATACTTCAATCCTTTGTATTTTCAGTTTTAATCAATAAAATCCACTCTTTATCATAACTGACATCCAGAAATGAAATCACCGATTTAAGCTGGCTGTTAGTCATTTTCACGAAAACGTCTTTGTGGACGATCCTAGAACCACTATACTATAGTAGCTATGCTATGCTAGTATGAGGTATTAGGTTATAAATTTTGTTGATTAGTACCCTACTAGGCCGTGAATCAAATGGCATCGTTGCCGGGGATGATGCCTTAGTGCAAATGACAATGTACTGAACACTTGTGATCTCATCTCAAGCTCTGGTGAATTTTTTTTTTCTCTTTTCATTCTTTCTAGAATTTTACTGTTAGTTTACTTAATTTCATTTCACTGCTTAAATTTTTTAGCTAACATTATTTTTTTTGGTAGAATTGTTTTCTTTCTTTTTGGTATTGTCCTGTTTTTCCTATAAGAGTTTATGTTCCAATGGATTAGAAATTCAAGAGGCAAATTAGTCAAAGTTAGTATCCATGAATCAGAGTCTGAATTGAACCTGAATTTAGACCCAATGGAACCTCCACCTGAAGAACAGTAGAGTCAGTAAGGAGTGGAAAGGAATCCCAATGCATTTAGATCCATGAGGGACCACATAAACCCTCCTTGGATGAGTGCACCCTCCTGTATAGTGCCTCCGACTGAGCGGATGGTCATTAGGCCTCACCTTGTCAACTTCTTCCAACCTTTCATGGCATGGAGAATGAGAACCCCTATTCACACATAAGGAGTTTGAGGAGGTCTGCAACACATTCAAAGAGAAGATTGCCAATGTTGATTTAATAAGGTTAAAGCTTTTTCCTTTCACACTGAAGGATAAAGTAAAAATATGGCATTTCGACTTCCTAAGGAAGCGAGGCATTGATGATAGATCTGCAAAATTGGATTTTGAAGAAACTCTTCCCTACTCCACAAACAAGTAAGCTTGAAGAGCCATTTCCAACTTCGGTAATGTAGAAAATGAAAAATTCTATGCATCTTTGGGAAAGACATATGGAAGCACTTCGATGCTTACCTACTTCATGGAGTTGACACATGGCTTTTGGTCGACTATTTTTATGATGAAATTTCTCTGCCATGAAGCAATTGCGAGAGACTATGTGTGGAGGAGACTTCACTTGAGCAAAATCCGAGGAGGAAGCTTTTGGATTTCTTTTGAGTTATGTATTTGAAGCATCAAAAGCTGGGATGAGCTAACAGGGAGATGGAAGATGAGACCTCGATCCCGGTGCAGGGGGTGGCATGTATTCTCTTTTTGGAAGACTTGTGGACATGAAAGCGAAGTGTCAACCTTAGCTAGAAGAATTTGGAATTGAAGGCTAGAAGCGCATGAGTCGACGGTGGCGAGATTCTATGTCAAATAAGCCATGTTTCATTTGTCAGTCTACTAAGCATTTAGGAGAATAATGTCCAACTATTTCAGCAATAAGGGAGATGTTAGTGGAACAAGAAAATGTTGTTGGTCAATTCAAACCATCAACTAATGCACCATATGGCAACACTTACAACCCTAGTTGGAGGAATCACCCAAATCTCTATTGGAAGCCAAAACCTCCACAGTATACCTCTGCTTCTCCACGATTAATGCGTGATATCTCGGCCATCCTGACCACGATCAACTTCTCTAGTTGAGCGAAATAATTCTAAACACCCGAGCAAAGTGGTAGGTGATTTTGTGCAGAGAAGATAGTGAATGCGGTTAAATCGGAGGTTGACAACGTGGAAGCACTTTGAACAAGAGAATGGATGGGTTCCGGAGTGAAATTGCCGAGAAAATTGACAACCTATAGTCTTCCATCTCTAGGCTCACCAATCAACATCAAGTACAAGAAAAAGAGAAGTTCCCCTCACAGACTCGTAAGCGAGGAGTTCATGAAATAGCTGACTCAAGTGAAACTGCTAAAATGGATGAAGTAAAAGCAATTATCACCTTGAGAAGTGGTAAAAAAATTGAGCAACCAACACCTAAACCCCTTGATGATGCTAAAGAAGGGTAAGATGAGGAGCCAAAAAGGATAGTGATCAAGGAAGATATGATGAAGAAGAGCATGCCTTCACCATTTCCACAAAAACTTAGAGGAAAAAAGGGGGTGAATAACTTGATTGAAGTTTTAGGTGATGAGCGGTGAAAGTCAACATTCCCTTTTAGACATGATTTAAGTGTGAGGTCCCACCGGGAGCCTACCCACTTGAGGTGGAGCCCATCAATCACCCGGGTCCTTAGATGGTCCTCCTCGCATCGCTAGGATGTCCCCTGCTCACGGGGTTCTTCATCCTTGAGGTTTGAACCCGTCACCCAGGCTTAAGGTCGCCAGGGGCATCGCGCTCTGCGGCGGGCTACTAGCTCCGGTTGGTAGCCTCTAGAGACCTCGCACCCAGTGTGAGTTAATCTGCGACTATGGCGGTGTGGTGAGGAGAACCAGGGCCGAGAAGTGGGCTCAGGCTCCACCAGCGAGCAGGCGGTGAACCTCCTGATAGCGCCTTTTATTGTGAGAGCCCCACCGGGTCCCGCCACAGGGTCCCGCACATGTGGTCTCCACTGCACGAAGTATAAGGGCTAGTCCCTGCAGCACTTCTTTGTACTGTGAGGCTCGAACCCCGAGACCACGGGGACGGATTGAAATGGGGGCACTGCCATTTGCCGGCCCGAGCTCTCAGCTCGGTTGGTAGAATCTTCACTGCAGGACTATAAGCTCTTGGTGATGGGTTCGAATCCTTGCGGAGGCAAAAAAAACCTTGTGAGCAAAGGGATATCCTAGTGAGTGAGGAGAACCATCTAAGGACCCGGGGGGTAACGATGGGCTCCACCCGCGGGTAGGCCCCGGGGTGGGGACCTCACATTAAGCAAGTTCCAACGTATGACAAGTTTTTAAAAGACTTGTGTGTGAAGGCTGCGTCGTAGAGTACCCGACCCAGAGCCCTAGGACGGGCACGATCGGAGATCAGTCCTCTTTTCTAATCCAATTCCTTGTTTCTTTTATCATTATCAGTAAAACACATTTCCAATGCTCATTTTGTAAAGGATATTTATCTTTATGAAAATATATTTGTATATACTAATTCAACTTAAAGGGGGCCCATTATTTTGTTTTCAATACACACTTTCCATTAAATATGGCATTACATGCCCATTTGGTCCACTTACCACTTTTATACATTAAGACATTATAAGTCGTTTTCAATACCAAAATATTTACAAAACAAAATCAAATTTTGTACAAAAAGTGTCAAATATATTTCATGAATGCATGGTCGGAGCTTTACTTCAACTCCATGAGGCCTTGACGTTGACTCTGAATCGATGTGGTCTTTTCCTTCATACCTGTTCACTCAGTATTTGCACGATGATAAAACTTGCGTGAGCATTTTCATGCCTAATTGATTTCTATCACATTTCTCTCTCTTCATTTCGGTTCGTAAATCAATGCATTTTTTCTAAATCGATGCCTTTGCATAATTTTTTCAATGACCAATGCAGTACAATACAGTGTATGTATATTTCATTTTAAATAGCACATTCAAACCGCGATTCATTGGTCATTTCAATCATACGATTTCATACGATAAATCATTCAAACACAAATCATGCATTTCAAAATTTTCTTTTCATTTGCCTTTAAGAGAATTCAATATATACTTTGATTCTTACCAAGGATGTGAATCACCTACACGGTCTAGTTGGGCTCTGATCGGTATAAAAAAGTTTTATAACACGGTCTACGATCCTAGCTAAGAATTTGCTATTGGTTATTAAAAAATCATTTAGAGTGACAATTCTTGATCTTATCCCACTAGATTTCTGGATCGGAATTGACATCATTATTCGAGCATCTTGCTCATTTGACCCTTATTGGTACACCAATCTATCCTTAACTCGAATTTAAAGGTTAACATTATATTAAGGGCGCTCAAATCATTCATAGCAATTTAAAATAGTGTATATATATTTATATCCAAATACTTGGTTTCCAATACTCGTGCAATTTTTCCTATGCAATTCATTTCACAATCAATTTAAAACAAATCAATATGTAATTGTACAATTCACATTTCAATAAATCACTTATTTCATAATCCTTCAAAAATTTAAGAAATAGAGAGAAGTGGAGAACAAACCAATTCATTGCCTTTATGGCTCCCGACAGACACACGTGCATATTCATATACAAAACCTTTTAAGTGGCCCATTAGCAAACACAAAGCCCGGAAACAAAGGAAGGAAGTGTGAAGAACAAACCCAAAAAGGTTATCGCTCTTCGATTCCTATTCTCATAATTCCATTATTGGGTCAAGTTTCCTCATCACCAATCCCTAATCCATCCTGAAATATGTATCCCAGCATCATCACGCCACAGATTCAGGTCCAACTTGGAGTTAGCGAATCAGGCAGGTTTTGGGATGCAAAAACCATATATTGGGACTCTTCCTGCTTTTTTTTTACATTCTTTGAACTTATACTGTGGGTATACAAACAATTTTATTAATAACCAAAAATCATTTCCATATACAAAGAACTACACAGGAGTGGGTGTCCATGAAAATCTATACACATATACTAAGTCCCATTTATTTATACAAACACTTATACATATATATGTCTAATACAAACATCGAGATCGCTGAAAACGATCTTTGGTGAGCACCTATCTACGAGATGGCGTACTACTGGTGTGGGAATGTCACATCCTCTTTATCTCTCTTCGGTACCTGGATTGAACACCGTACTAAGCTTTACGCTTAGTGGGAACATATAGGCAATTAACGACCAATAACAATGTCGTAGTCACTATCTTTTTATTTTCTTTTCCTTATGCATATATGAAGCCTATTCTTATGTGACTTCTAACTCATCATCTTATTATACATGTAGATTTATCCTTTTGATTCATATCATTATCTTGTTCGTATTACTTCCATGTGTCATGTCTTTTACAAGTTTCAATTCATATCTTCTACATGTATGGTATGTCAGATCATATTCAAAGTAAACTTATACGTATACAATGGCAAGTCGGAACAGATCAAGTCATATTAAATACATACGGTCGGTCGGTAATCTGCGATACATGATAGACTCTATATCATTATCACGGCCCGAAGCCATTAATCAAATCTCTTTACTTGATTACATTTCATGATCAGGGATGCGCGTTTAATTCTTTTTGTTATCGTTTTATTAAATTTCTTTCAAAAAGTGTAGCGACCTAATCCCCATTCGACCGGTTAGGCGGATCAAGCCCAGAAGCTTGGGTTTACTCCGACATTTTCAATCAAAACATTTGTGTTCGATTTTATTAAATTTTTGTTTTTCAAAAGTGTCACGACCAGTCCAGAGCTTGGCCGGTTAGGCGGATCAAAGCTGAACCAGTTACTCGACATTTCAATTATCTTCCCAAAACATTTTGTTTGTGTTATTCCATTTTAGACTTTTAATTACACGCCAAAAGCACTTCATTTCGAGCGATCCATAAACATTTACAAGTTAAAGGACCATAACATTCGCATTTAACAAAATGCATTTACAAAATAATGCCTTTTACTATGTACGTAATGTAAAGATGCTTAAACAAATATTCAATTTTAATATGTTTTTCACTTTTAGGTTTTGTGATTTCACATATAGCTATAGAAGTCGACATTCGAGGACAGATTCGGTTGGTGAATCTGTCTTGTTAATCATTCAATAATATGAACTCACATTAATATCACCATCTCACATATGGCTATAGAAGTCGACATTCTCTGATTCACTTAGGGAATCTGTCATATTTACAATCATTGATAGCAATGTGATTTCGCGATCTCATTTATTACCATCTCACATATAGGCATTTATGAAATTAGACATTCACGACCAGTTAAGCCAGAATCACATCCTGTTTATATCATTCATTAGCAATGTGATCTCGCATTCAATTATTACCGTCTCACATATCGCTATAGAAATTAGAGCATTCGCAATGATTCACTTGGGGAATCACGTCTGTTTGTCATTCGGTGGCAATGTGATTTCGCGTTATTCAATTATTCTGGAGTCTCACATGGCTATAGATTCGACATTCGGCGGATTCAACGGGAATCTGTCACATTTGTCGTGTTAGCAATGTGATCTCGCATTCAATTATTACCATCTCACATATGGCTATAGAAATCGACATTCACGATAGATTCACTTGGGGAATCCTATCATGTTTGTCATTCAGTAGCAATGTGATTTCACATTTAGCATGATTATGGTTACCTTCGCGCGGTCGGATTAGTGAATCCGTCATGTTGGTCATTCAATAAAGCGTGATTTCACATTCAATATTCTGATTACCTTCGCGACAAATTCAGTTAGTGAATCGTCATGTCGGTCATTCAATGATACATTTCAAATCAATTTACTTTTATCGCGATAATTTGACATAGTTCAAATACATGCACACATGCATATGTGTGACAAACATTCGAATAACGATAATTCAAATCGATATATGCATATACATATGTATATTTCACAAATAAAACTCATAATCAATTATAAACACATTACATCTTCATGTCATTTATGTATGACAAACATTCGAATAACTTGATAATTCGAATCAATATATATACTTATATATATATATCTCACAAATAGCATTCATAATGATCCATAATCACATTACATCTTCCTTATCATTTATTACCTTTTACGGTTATATGATAATAATCATATATAACTTAAACACATTATATGTTCATGACATATTGCCCTTCATAATGTATTCATGTTTGATTTCATTTTCATTTCCATATCGCGTTTCATGTTTCATGAACACATTTATATATGTTGCATTTTCTATATTTTCCTTGTTTCATGCCTATTACACATGGCACTTCATATACTTGTAAAGTATGATGTCTATGAAATCATACCTCATTCATGTATTCTTATTCCTCTATGAGTCTACTTTACTTATAAATTGGAATCATTCCAATCGGATCATCCAAACTAAAGTTATGGCATTTCATGCCAAACTAGTCAATTCTGGATATTACACTTGGGACAGTTTGTAATACTCATTTCCAGTGTCTTGACTCCATATTTGAGCTTGTTCTTTGTACTCCTTTAAAGCTAAGGTGCTAAGGGTTCTTCTCAGTGGAATCCCACCCAAATCGAACTTTGAAACTCGAAAGTTATCATCGTGGCAGGACTACTCTATGTTCAAAAAGCAAAGGGAACCATAAATTTATGGCTTAGACATGGCCCCAATTTGAGTGAATTTTGGGCCTGCCAAATCAAATTTGAAGGTACCCTATTTCTGGATGTTTGGTTCTCATGAAGTCTAGTTTAATTATCCACTTAGAATAGCTCGAAATCGGATAAGAAATGAGAAAGTTATGGCTAAAATACGAAAACTGGTCAAAATAGGCCGGGGTGTACCGCTGTCGCATGTATCACCGGTACATGTTGTTCGAGTTACGGAGAAGTGTACGGTGCGGAGTTCAAGGTGTACGGTACATGTGCAGTACCCGAGGAATGTGTGTTTTTTAACCATTTTCCATATGTTGATACCCAAATCAACCCAATACTCCATAAACACGTTAAGACCACTTAGAGGCTAAATCTTATAATCTCTTTTCTACTCGATTATGCATTCCAATACATATCTTTCTTCAAAACCTTTCATGATTTTCTCCCAAAAACAATTCTAATATGAGGTCCTTAACCCATACACATACAAATACAAAAATTTGTTAGAGTTTGTTGAACAACCAAACTCATACCTTTGCAATTAAACCTTGAATCAACCTCGAAAGGAGGATTCCATGTTTCTTGTACCATTTAGAGGTTTGCTTCTCTCGATGTCTTTGGGTTAGGATGAGGAAATCCTATAAAACCCTAGAAAATCAAATGCCAACAAGAAACCCATGTTGGGATGAACTTTTATCCAAACCCTAGGTTTAGGGCAAACTACTAATCATGCAATTGTATGGGAAATTCATACAGAGTTATGAGTTCCATCTATTAAAGTTCATACAAAAATCCAAAGTTCCATACAAAAATCATAGAATGCCTTTTATGTTGACTTCCACCTCTTCTTCTCTTCTTCATGTTACTGCCTCTTATGCTTCTTACTCTCTTTCCTCCATCATGTCTTCTACGGTTTTTGGTTCCCAAAATGAGACCAAATTTGGTCTTAAATCCCACTTTTAAGTTTAGGCCATGTTTGGCCTTTGCATTTTTAATCCTTTTCCCCATTTTTGCATTTAGGTCCTTAGGTCCTTCTCTTTTTGCAAATCAACTTATGCCATATTCTAATTTAGCCCAAATCTTTCCTCAAATTCCATAATTATATAATCTTATTAACTTTTATGCCTTTTATGTCCTCAGTAATAGTAAAATTACACATATTTACCCTTGCTGATAAAAATTTCGGGGTCTCTAGTTTTAGTTCGAAAATTTCTATTACAACTTGTAATATACCTAAACAGTTCGGCTTGGTAGGGTATATTTCGAAGTGTTACACACTATCAAAAACAACCCGAAAAAAATTAGATTTGTGCATTCTAGGATTTTTGGTTAGGGTTGATGTCTACCCAATACACCTTCACTTGAAAAATTTTATGGGAACACATGAGCCATATTTTTGCTCATGATTTCTTCAATAAAAAGATATCTCTATGAGTCTATTTTCAGTAAGAATTAGAATCATCTCATTTGGATCACCCAAACTCAAGTTATGGCATTTTAATGCCAAACTGGTTGGTATGCCCAGCTCACTCGGTTACCTACTGTTATTCTCAATTTCAAGGGTCTTAACTCCATAATTTGGTAATAATTCTTTCTACATATCTGAAGCTATGGTTCTAATTTTTCTTCTCAAATTGGAATCATCCAATTTGGATCACCAGAACTCAAGTTATTGCATTTTTACATCATCTACAATTTTAAAAACATAATCAGATTGTTCTTACACATAGCTCAACTTTGATGGATTTAAAGCCTTTGGGGCTACAAATAGCCTAAACTTCCTCCACGTAAATTATGCCCCTAGAAGTATACTTTACTCATAATTTTTAATCACTCAATTTGGATGAGTGAAACTCAACTTACGGCGAAAACACCACAACTACACCCAAAGCAGGCATACGATTAGCTACTGACTTACCTTTAAGCCCATATTGGGGGCATATTTACAATTTGATCACAGTCCCTTCTAGCACATTTGTAGCTCTAGCTCTTATCAGTTCTTTACATTTGGAATCACTCAATTTGGAAGATTAGCAACTTATAGCCAAAACAAAAATAGGAAATTTTTTTGACAGCAACTCCTTTAAAACTTCATCATTTCAGCATACAAAAATTCATCAACAACAATCCAAACCACAATATAACAGCTTGACGGCCCCAAAACTGAAATAAACCAATAAAAATCCATTTTACACAAATCTAAGGTTTTCTAATTCAAACTTAACAAATTCAAACCACGATACCATGAAATCTTGCAATACAACCTAAAACGATATAGCGGCTGGCTGCACATACCACATTTGGGGTTTATTAAACGAACACAAGTAGAAAGGGGGTTAGGTTTTAGTTTTTCATACCTTAAATCTTGATTTATACTTTCCTTTATTCTTCCTCCTTTTTGATCGGCTTGTCCCATGATTACATGGAGAAGAAATCACAAAATCTCTTCTTCTCTCCAGAATTTGCGGAATGTACCTGGCCTTTTCTCCCTCTTTCCCTTTTTTTCCAAATGTGAGAAATGGCATTTACAAGACCAAATTTGGTCTTAAGCCTTAGAATCCTCATAAGGCCTTATCGGCTTGCATAAATTCCCTATTTTCCCATTTTCTCATTTTAACTTTTCATTTCCCTTTCATTTCCGCCATTTCATTTCATTTTCACTTCATTTCATTTCATTGTCATTTTAACATTACCTCCTCATTTATGTGCATAGGTCCTCATTTGACATTTTACAAATTTATTTGGCTCTTTTGAAATTGGGTTTTATCATTTTTGTTTTTAAGCTGTTTAAACGTCGAAAAAATATAATTTAATTTATTTTACACCTTGAACATGTTATAAAACTGTTAGGGTATTTTCAAGGCATTACATTGTGCATAGTGAAAAGAGGGTTGAATGTGAACAAAAAGGCTTTCTTGACTGAACAGTGTGAGTGCCATCATCCAGTGCAAGACCCCAGTGAAGTACAAGGACCCAAGGTGTCCCACCATTTCAGTGAACATGGAGGAGGGAACATGTGGAGAAGACATTGTAGATTTGGGGCCAATGTCAGCTTACTACCCTAGGTTTATATGGCCCCAGGGCTAGGAGAATTCAAACCCACCACCATCACCTTGTCTTTAGGAGATAGGTCAGTGAAAATTCCCAAGGGCACTGTTGAAGATGTTTTGGTGCAGGTGGACAAATTCTACTACCTAGTGCCTTTGTTGTTCTTGATACTCAGCCAGTAGCTGTGGGAGACAATTATGTGCCCATTATACTCAGATGTAATTCTTGCTGCATCAAATGCAATCATTAGCGCTGAAATGGGGTTATGCAACTCACTTTTGGAAGTGACATTGGGCTCAACATCTTTCATCTCATCAGCATGTTCACAGAGGAAAGAAGACTAGAAAGAGGTGTGTTTGATTAACACCATTGTGGAGGAACAATGTGGCGACAACATTCTGAGCGAATTGATTGAGGATTTGGCAGGCTTCTTTAAAATTAGATAATTTGATTCTTGCTAAAATAGGTATGCGGAATCGACAAAATTTATATCTAAAGCTCTGTCTTGTAGCAAAGCTGCTGCGGTATAGTGGTCTGAGGTGGGAACACAGGATGGGTTTCTTTGCACAAATGATTTCCGCTGACCAAGCTCCAAAGGCTAGGTGAATTTAATTTAGTTTTAAGGGTTTTTGATAAGCAGAGTGTAATGGTTGGTAAACTGAAATTTAAATAAAATAAAATGTAAAGAAGTCTCCTTAAAAATTATTAGACTCTTTGGATTTAGGTTCTAAAGGTCGAGGAGGTTCACCAGGTCCATTTCATGCGTTGGGGAGGATGACATATCTCATCTTCATTTAGTATAAAGCCTAACCCAAAGCCATTATCCTTTTGAAAGATGGTGTTCTCGGCGACGTGGTCACCCAAGCCAAATAGAAACGTTCTCCACGTCGCCCTGGCTGATTAATAGAGGGTAACTGTGAATCTCAATGTATCTAGCAATAAGCATCCACCGAACCCTAAAAGATTGCAAATAAGGTCATTCATAAGGTGAATCTAGGGGATTTAAACCTAGAGTTCAAAACATAAACTACCAGTGCATACGCATGAAAAGCGGGGAACCTTCGTGACCTTGACTTGAGGAGGAAGGAGTTTTGTGACCCATCCTCACGGGTTGTCATCTCGGAGGGTGTTTGGTTTGCCCAGAAAAATAGAAAAGGGAAGAAAATGAAACAGAGAAGCGGGGAAACGAGAGAGATAAAAGCTTCTCGAAAATTGCGAACTTGATTGATTATTCTGAGCCTTGACTAAAACGCCTTAGTGCGCGACGAGAAATTACAAACAAGCCAAAACAAGCTACATACAAGGAGTGAGAAATGAGAAAAAACCAAAAGCCCGATCGTTTGAACAGCAGAGCGCACGGTACGCTATACACTTAGCTGGTGCTTAAAGGTTGCCAGTAGGTGTAGTGTAAGGCGAGAATATACGCCCAGTCGAGTGGAGGGCCTCTTGACGGTGGACTTTGGTAGCTTAGAGCGTGCGGTGGGAGTTGATTACATTCCACTATTTCTTTTCCACTACCCTCCTCAATTATAAAGGGAAGGATTTCTTCTTAACTCCCTTGGAAAAACAACGGCACATATCTAAGGATTGAATGACCCTTGAACGATTGATAAAATCCTCACATAAGCCTGGTGTGGTTGTTGTTGACCTTTGCTCCTCTTTGCCATGGTGCCACTTTGGCACTCTTCCTCACAGTGGACATTACTCTTGTCGATTAGGTTTTTCAATGGAGTCTTGCGGGTTGTCATTTAATACTCAATCATTTTATTACATCAACTTCTTGATCAAATTCTCTTCCACAGTGACAATTCTCTGATTCGAATGGGCATTAATCCCCTTCTACTCTGCCACAAAGTCATCCACTATCTGGGTAAGGTCCAAAATGAAGCATTCAGAGTGGAGGGGATTAGTGTAGTGTGGTGGCGAGGTGAAGCATAACATGGAGGTTAAGAGGTGCATCTTGTGGAGGTCTTGGTTCCCATGAGGAATTTGTGTAGATCCCCGATTGTAGTTTAGTAAGTACTACCATATGGTGAACTCATCCATTGGTTTCTATAGTCCCTCATGGACTATATTCATTTTAGTTCCTCTCCACGGGTTCAAGCGACTTTGCCATGGCTGGTTCTGTAATCCCTCGTTGGACATATTTGCTTCAGAGTTTCCACTTGCCACATCAGCGCGATGCGCCCTCTTCCATTGGGTTTCAAATTCAGCAGCAGTTTACACTCTACAACCCACTAGAAGTGACCCCCTGCACTTAAGAATACAAAGCAAACGCAAACAGGAAAATAACAACTCTACCAAAAGGGGTAAAGTTAGATAAAAACAAAATAAAATGAAAAAAAGTTAAACACACTAAAAACATTAAAAAGATATATATACAAGAAAATTCACCATAACTTGTGATGAGGATCACAAGTGTTCAACCTGATCATCATTCGCATGGCTTATCCACAGTAGCGGCTTATGTTGAGATTAGGTGCCACGGTGATATGCGGAATCAACAAAATTTATATCCTAAGCTCCTACTATACATGTGAAACTCTTTGGGGTATAGTAGTACGAGGTCGAACACGGGGGATGGGTTTTCTTTTTCAAATGATTTCTTTGTTAGCTCAAAAATTGTGAATTTAATTTGGATTTTGGGAGTTTTGATAAAAACAAGAGGGGTATAATGGTTCGTCAACTGAAATTTAAATAAAATAAAATGTAAAAAGAAGTCTCCTTAAAGTGTGGGACTCTTGGATTTGGAGTTCTAAAGGTCACGAGAGAGGTTCTCGAGTCCATTTCCTCGGCCCAGGAGGATGACCATATATCATCTTCATTTAGCTATAAAACCTAACCCAAATAATTATCCTTTGAAAGATGAGGTGTTTGAGCCGCGATGGTCATGACAGTGAAACGATTCTCACGACTCACCTTACAATGATTAATAGGGTAACTAATGAATCTCAATGTATCTATGTATCACGAACCTAAAGATTACCAAATAAAGGTCATTAAGGTGAATTTAGGGGATTTAAACCTAGAGTTCAAAGGAAACATAAACTACAGTCTGTACCTACATAGAAAAGCGGGGAACCTTGGCTGACCTTCGACTTCAAGGAGGAAGGGTTTTAGCCAGCCATCCTCAGAGGTTGTCATCCTCGGAGGGAGTGTTTGGTTGCCTAGAAAATAGAAAAGAAAGGAAAGAAAATGAAACAAAGAAGAAGAAGAAGGAAATAAGGAGTGCAGCTTCTCCAATTTAATACCGACTTAATTGATTATTTAAGCCTTGGCTCTAACTTATATGAGTGCGCAAAGCAAGGGAAATTACAAAAACAAACAAAACAAAAGCTATTACAAAGGGTAGAAATGAGAAAAACCAAGCGGTCGTTTGAACAGCAGGAAGAAACGGGAATTTTCGCTATGCACGATGTTTTGCTATCATAGAAAATTCAAATATGATAGTGAAAATTTGGCTATATAGTGAAATTTTCGATTGTGTGTAATCTCACTCTGTTCATTCTTGTTCCATTGCTCCTGCTGCTACTATTCCATTTCTTCTTGCTTTGATATTCTTCATTCCCGGCTTCTTGAAGTGATGAAAACCATGAAATTGATGGAAATCAACCCGACTTTGTTATGATTGGGTTGACAAAGGCGATTTGGCTAATTCACATAAAAACACAAAAAACGACCTCGGAATGCATCAGAAGTACAATAGGGACCTAAACATGTCAATTGGGTTAATTATAACAATTAGTACACAAAAAGCGCTCAAAACATATTAAAAATAGGGATCAAAATAGCACTTTTTGGGCACTAATCATGAACCCTTAGATTTATGTGCTGCTTTTTGTCCTTCGACAAAGAAAGAATAAATCCTTCCCCTGTTGACTAAGGAAGACAATGAAGAGGAAGCAAAGGAAGAGCCCCCAAAGCTTGATCTCAAACCCCACCCCACAAAATTGAAATATGCATACTTGGAGGAGGGTGGTCAATGCCTTGTGGTTATTTCTTCATCTCTAAATGCCTCACAGGAAGACAATTTGCTTGGAATCCTCAGGAAGTGCAAACAAGCCATTGGATGGAAAATCTCGGATTTAAAAGGAATTAGCCCTTCGGTTTGCACTCATCACATTTACATGGAGGACGAGAAGCTAAACGGTGCAACAGCCGCGAGAGACGATTGAATCCCCACATGCAAGAGGTGGTGCACGCTGAAGTTCTAAAATTGCTACAGGCTGACATTATCTACCCCATTTCAGATAGTCCCTAAGTGAGTCACGTTGATGATATGTATCTAGCCCAATGGCATATACATTATCATTATATGTTTATATACATGAGGCATTTATCATTTTATCTTGTTATTTAAATTGTGTAAGTTTAGCAGTAAAATCAAATCCTTGAATAGTTGAATATTTTTATGTCCATCAAGTATGTGACTTGATAGTAAAACCTTAAGGTATAGAACACTATTCCTAAATAGTCCATAGTTAATCATTATTATGGGAATAATAATGAAGTAAGACTAATATGTTTTAGAAAAGACCACGTTTTCTAGTCATGAACATAAGATGTTACTCGAGAGCGTAAATACATGTGGATTCATGTTATTGAGTGACTTCGCTATGAGAAATACTAATGGATTATGTCATCGGTAATTCTCATTGCAGTAGTGTTATTGAGTCCTTTGACCTGAATTCACCATGGTTCCTAAGGAACTTCATGTCTTGGCCGTAGCTGATGGCGTCTTTGTAGGATGGTAATACGGTATGGTTGAGCGCAGAATAAATCATGTGGAGGAATGTGAGTGATAGTGAAGGAATTTGTCCCGCTCTTAATTGAGTGAGATGTCTATTGGCCTCTTGATAAGTGAGACTGAGAAATGCATGGCCGTACTCGAATGAGATTGATAGGAGTTATCAACATCATTTGTTTAGTCAGTCTACTTGAGAATCAAGAAATGATTAAGTTGTATAAAGATGACTTCATCCATGATTTGTGCTTAATCGAGACATCGTGTGACAAAGGACTAATATCATACCATGGTAAGGTTTTTCGAGTCATTGAATTCACTTGATTTGGGTAGTTATAATCTCTTGCTAGAGACCAATTATAAATTGTGGGCTTAGAATATGATTTGGGCAGGCTGCCAACATTGAGTGAACCTATAGGGTCACACATAAGAATGAGCTATAATGGGTTGTTAGAAAGGCTCTCTCTTTGCCATGATTAAGCCCAAACCCTGACGAAGCCATTGATGTGTTCAATAAATTTGGTTTAAATTCGTTTTAATAAAAGAGGTTTGAAACGATATAAATATGGGGTTTATCATCGAAAAAGTAGGTGGTTCTTTGAAGTGGCGTTTCGAGAGGGAATTCTTTTTAGAGTTTTGGAAGACACGGGATGTCTTTGGTATTGTGAACAAAAAGACCTATCATAAGGTGCGCTATACATCCATCCCATCCGTTAGTCGTTCGGTGTGGATACTTTGAGGCGTTGCACCTTTGCATCGTCTTGGCTCATTGCTGATGGATCGTTTCCAGAAGGAGTTCTGTTTGTGTTTCAGCGTGTGTGTGATCAAGAAAATCTGAACTAGTCGAAAAGGATTTGGTCTACAAGAGGTAAGATCTGGATTTCCTTGATTCATTGTTTAGTTTCATCAAACAGCTTGGATCTTGATGCAGTTCAGCGTTAAATTTTTTTATTTCCGCTGCGTTTTCTTATCGTTGGATTCCAATAGTGGTATCAGAGGTACTTGTTGTTTGGTGAAACTGATTTTTATATGTGATATAACGTGATCTGTTATGTGTATTTGTTTTTCCATATGTGATATGCCACCGTAGTCCATTAGTTCATCCATTTATTATCATTATAATCACGAGTCATGTTTTTTCTATATGAAGTCTGTAACATCATATCATAAATTGAAAAATGATTCGGTTTAGAAAAATCAATAGATTAGGAGCGTTGATGATCAAATCAAATTAGAGTTATTAATTCTTATTCTAATCGATTGAATTATTCTGACTTAATATCATTAATCAAAAGCATTACATATTAAGTATGGATATTCTGATTATTTTTAATCGATAGGGCATTACACATTAATGTTAGACATTAAGAATGGACTGTTACAGATTATTCTTAATTAGTGGGACCGTTACACATTAATGTTAGACATTAGATGGTATTACATATTATTACACGTGCATTAGGATTATTCAAATTAATGATAAGCTTATTAGATTAAGTAATCGGCATTGGTAAATGACCGAGAATTATTAGTGTGATTCTTGATGGGAGAATTTCAACGTTAACTCACTCCGTACTTTAACCTTAAAATTTGTTTATGTGACTAACGTTGCAATTGAAAGATACATTCATAATGCGATTTATGTGGTTAATGTGTTTACTATTCAATTTGCATGGTGCATGTCATGGTCCTTAATTCAATGTGATTGGTAGGTATTAATTATGGGTTTGTAATTTTTAAATATGGCCTGCGTGTCGTTAATTTTTATTAACACAATATGTGTGTCTCTTTTTCATTATATTAGCATACGACACGTATTGTCATTGTTTTATTGACGCAACATGTATCTTATTATTTAGCATAAAATAGCGTACAATTATTACTTGCTTGTAATGAAGAAGAGCGAAGATGAGCTGGTCGTTCTTGAGACAAACCCGTAAAGCTGGAGTATTGGTAAAAGGTAATCCTGCGTCTCCATATTAGATTATGGAGATCACCTTAAAAATGGGCCATGACATGTCACAGTTTACATTTATGCTTATTAATATGTATGTGATGCATGCCATGTTTTATAAAGTTTGCCAACAACTTGATAATTTCATCATAAAATATTAAGTCATAAAATGCCTTCCATAATTTAACACTTGTCAATATGATTATCTTAATATAGTTTTACGCCGAAGCGGGT
Organism: Tetrastigma voinierianum; assembly: GCA_016808115.1. Classification (NCBI taxonomy): domain Eukaryota; kingdom Viridiplantae; phylum Streptophyta; class Magnoliopsida; order Vitales; family Vitaceae; genus Tetrastigma; species Tetrastigma voinierianum. The sequence continues at coordinate 34,373 of JAEQBH010006328.1, read as the reverse complement.
GTATTAGGTCATCTTAGGAAGATATGATGGATAATGTGGTGATATCCATAGTTGAATATGGTTAGACTTAACTAAGGCTATCATAACGGTTTTGAGCCTAAGGGCGTAAAGGAAAGAGTTTTCTACTAGTTAGCTTAAGTTTAAGTGTTCCCAAGCTAAGCTTGAATTAAGTCAAACGTGGATTTTCACCCACTAGAAACTATAAGATTGTTTATGTGTTAATTAAAGAGTTATTAATTTTAGTGAGAATTATTAAAGACCTCATTTATTAAAAGCTTATATTTTTGTATGTAGACTAATGGCATCCAAACAACACATCAATATTTACTCTGCGTCTTGTCCTTGAAAAGGAAAAGCTTAATCAGGACAAACTTCCTGATTGATGTAAAGTGCAGGATTGTCCTTAAACAAGAGAAAGAAGATGTATGCTCTTGATAATGAAATCCCCTAATGAACCTCCTGCTAAGCAAGTACTTGCAGAGCGAAGGATGCTTATAGTAAGCGTTGAATGACTCTGTAGATGTAACTGTCTTATGCTTTAACCATGAACTTTGAGCTTGAAGCAATTTGAAATAGAGCATTTGATATGATGGTGCATCTCAAGGAATGTTCAAGAGCAGCACGTTAGAAAAGGTTTACAACCACCCAAGCATTGAATGCATGCAAGATGACTCCTGGCGCCGTGTTAAGTGCACATGTGCTAAGATGAAGGGTCTCATCGATCAACTTGATAAAACTTGGTGCTCACTATTGGTCATGAGTTAGCTCTTTTGGTGATTCTAGGTTCATTACCTAAATCTTATGATCAATTTTTTATGAACAACAATATACCATATGGAAGAAATCTATTTGCTAGTTACATGGAATGTTAAAGAATGTTGAGACGAACATTCCAAAGACAATTCAGTCTTATAGTTAGAAGGGAAGGCAGAAAGAAAGGAAAGGGCAAGGCAATAAGGCCAAGAAGGCAAAGAAAAGGACAAGCCTAAGATGAGAAGCGAAAGCAGCGAGATGGAATTTGCTTCAACCACGTAATGAACAAGGTCATTGGAAGAGGAATTGTAAGCTCTATGGAAGATCTGAAGAAAAGAAGAGTAGCGAAGCTGTACTTGAGTGTTATGTTATAGAAGTCAATGTCTATACACTTCATGGGTGAATACTAGATGTGGATCTCACATTTATGTAAATATGCGAGAACTTTAAATGATAGATCATTGGTAAAGCGAAGTGGACCTACAGTAGGGAATGGAGCAAGAGTTACACACGTGCCGTAGGAGTTTATGATTTAACTGCCTGGCCACTTGTTTCCAATTAAAGGAATTGTTATTATGTGCTTTCTTTGTGACGAGAAACATTATTCGATTCTTGTTTGGCGTGGATGGTTTCTACTTTATTATTATTAAGAATATTATTTTCTCCATCTATAATGCGAGACATTTTTTTATGGGAAGGCTCATTTATCTAATGGTGTCTACTTTCTAAGCTTGGAACATGACCCATCTATAACGTCGATACCTAAGGTTGAGTCAATGACTTGAATCGACCTACTTTGGCATTGTCATTTGGGCCGTGTCGATGAGAAAGCATCTTAGCTCATCAGATGGGCTAATACATTCATTTGGCTTAGAGTCATTTTGAAACATATGAATCTTGTTTTACTAGGCAAAATGACGTAGGCTCCTTTTGCTGGACACAGTGAGAGGGCTAGTGACTTATTGGGCCTTATACATGCAGTGTTTGTGGACCGATAAGCTCGGTACTAGAGGAGGTTATCGGTGCTTCATTACTTTTCTGGAAGTGACTTTAGTAGATATGGTTACATCTACTTAATGGGGCATAAGTACGAATCATTTGAAAAGTTCAAATTATTCAAGAATGAAATGCGAATGGAAACTGGAAGAATATCAAACGCTGATCTAATCGGGTGGTGAATATTTAATCCAATTTAGATGATAATCTTGGGGATTGTGGGGTGATCTCACAACTCACTCCACCTATAACACCACAATGGAATGGTGTATACGAAGAGGAGAAATCGAACTTTGTGAATACATTTCGATCAATGATGAGTTGAGCAGTCTTCCAATATCATACGGGGATATGCATTAGGAACTCTTGCGTTCTTATTAAATAGAAATTCCATCGAAGCGGTTGAGAAAACACCATGAGTTGTATTGGACGGAAGCGTCTGGTTTGTCTTTTCTCGAATTTGGGGTAGTGAAGCTTATGTAAGCGTCGGGCTTCTAATAGCTAGCATCCAAATATGATAAGTGCTTATTTGTAGAGGTATCCAAAGAAACGAGGTACTACTTTTACATCCCATCTAAGAGCAGGAAACAAAATGCATATCCCCGGATCTTCCAATATCATACGGGGATATGCATTAGAAGGCTGCTAACGTTCTTATTAAATAGAATTCCATCGAAAGCGGTTGAGAAAACACCATATGAGTTGTGGACAGGAAAACGTCCTGGTTTGTCTTTTCTCAAGATTTGGGGTAGTGAAGCTTATGTAAAGCGTCGGGCTTCTAATAAGCTAACATCTGAAATCTGATAGATAACTTATTGTAAGGGTATCCAAAGGAAACAAAAGGGTACTACTTTTACATCCCATCTGAGAACAAAGTGTTTGTTGCTTGTAATAGAGCCTGTTTGGAAAGAGAGTTCATTTCCAAAAGAGTCTGTGGGAGTAAGACATCTCTTGAAGAAGTTCAAGAACCATAAGTTGCCACCGAGCCTTCCATGGAAATTCTACAAGACTCACAACCAGTTATTGAGTTGACATCTTACATAAAGGCCCATGAAGGTCCGGTGTTCGGATTCATCATGAGCCCCAAAGGATATGGATTTCGTGGCGACGACAAAACCATAGGCTTATGGATCAAGATAGGCCTAGCCTATCATGAAGGCAATGATGAACAGATTTTGAAAAATGGCTTCAAGCCATGAAGTCGAGATGCAATCAATGTACAATAACGGGTTTGGAATTTGTGGTTGATCCACTTGGGGAGTGCTAAGGTCATTGGTTGAAGCCGGGTTCATAGATCAAACAGATATGACCTTCAAGTCTAAACTTGAGCGTTGAAAGGTTTCAAACAAACTCATGGTATTGACTATGATGGGAACCTTTCACGTCGTTATACTTAAGTCTATTAAGATTCTTCTTATGTGCCGCATACTATGATTACAAGATTTGGAAAATGGATGTCAAAATAGTGTTTCTTAATGGAAACTTATAGAGGATGCGTATGACACAACACGAGGTTTTAATCGATCCTAAGTATCATAATAAGGTGTGTAGATTGAATCCATTTATGGATTAAGCGGGCTTCCACGAAGAATTTGGAATATTTCGTTTTGATGAGGCGGTAAAGAGTTTGGCTTTATGAAAATGAAGATGAGCCTTGTGTATACTAGAAGGTTAGTGGGAGTGCAATTGTCTTCTTAATTGTTGTATGTGGACGACATCTTACTCATTGAAAATGACATCCACACACTTCTGAGTGTCAAGTCCCGGTTGGGGAGTAACAATGAAAGACTTGAAACGAAACCGCCCTACATCTTAGGCATAAAGATTTATAGAGATAGATCTCAACGGTTACTCGGCCTGAGTCAAAGTGGGTACATAAGCAAAAAGTGCTATAGAGTTGTAGCATGCCAGATTCGAAGAGTTAGCACGATGTCTCATGGCATTAAGCTCGGTAAGTCTCGATATCGACCACAAAGGATGAGAGAGGCGCGTGGATAAATCATAATACTTGACTCATTGGACACTATCATGTGTGCCATGCTTTACACCCGACACGATGTCCTATGCCTTAAGCATGACAAGTAGATTCGATTAGATCCGGTGAATGTCATTTGGATATGATCGAAGAATATCCTTAAAAATGCGAGAAGAACGGATATTTTTGATCTGGTGGACAAGAAGGCGAGCTAGTTATAAGTGGTTATACCGATGCTGGTTTTCAGTTTGACTTAGATGACTTTAGATACTTGTCCCGGTTTTTGTGTTTTATTTGAATGGAGTCTTTGTGAAATTTGGAGAAGTTCAAGCGAAGACACCGTGGCCGATTCTACTATAGAGGCTGAGTACATGGCGCCTCGGATGCGACTAAGGAAGCCGATTTGGATCAAAATTTCATTTAGGCTGGGTGTTATTCCTGGCATTACAGAAGCCCGGTGAGGCGTGCATTGTGACAATAATGGGGTATTGCTCTGACGAGAGGCGCGTATCACATCAGAGAATCCAAACACATGCTCGAGGCGTTTCCTTATCGTTAAGTGAGATCATTAAAGGAGATGTTAAGATATGTAGAGTTCATCGCATTGACAATGTTGCTGATCTTTTGACTAAACCTCTTCCTGATTAAAGCATGATTGTCATGCATAGGTGATAGGCATTCGGTTATCTTTGATTGGGCTTAGGGCAAGTGGGAGATTGTTAGTGATATGCTTTCAGCCAGGTGGCATATACATTGTCGTGTGTTTATATCACATGAGGCATTTATCATTTATCTTTGTTATTTAAATTGTGGTTTAACCAGTAAATCAAATCCTTGAATAGTTAGCTCCGGCTTTTATGTCATCAAGTATGTGACTTGATAATAAAAATATAAGGCATAAGAACACTATTCTAAATAATCCATAGTCGATCATTATTGTGGAATAATAATGATAAGACTATTATGTTTTCGATAAAGACCACGTTTGCTAGTGTGAACATAGATCTTACTAGGCATTAAATACATATTGCAGTTCATGTTGGATTGACAGCTATGAGAAATACTATGGATTATGTCATCGGTAATTCTCATTGCGGTAGTGTTATTGAGTCCTTGACCCTGAATTCACCATGGATTCCTACATGAGAACCGTGTGACCCTGACTCAATGACGTCTTTAACGGGATGGTAGCCACGAGGCTATGGTTGGGCATCGATGGAAATCATGTGGAGGAATGTGAGTGATAGTGAAGGAATTTGTACTGCTCTTAATTGAGTGAGATATCTATTGGCACTCTTGATAGTGGCCCGAGAAATGCATGCCATCGAATGGGATTGATAGGAGTTATCAATATCATTTTGTTTAGTCAGGTCTACTTGAGAATCGAGAAACTTGATTAAGTTGTATAAAAGTAACCGTCCATGCTTTGTGTATCGAGACATCGTGTGACAAAGGACTAATATCATATTATGCTAAGGTTTTTCGAGTCATCGAATTCACTTGATTTGGGTAGTTATAATGTCTTGCTAGAGACCAATTATAACTTGTGGGCTTAGAATATGATTTGAGCCCGTTGCCAACATTGAGTGAACCACAAATTCTGTAAAGAATGAGCTATAATGGGGATGTTAGAAAGGCTCTCTCTTTAGCCCTTGATTAAGCCCAAACCTAAGCCCATTAATAGTTAATGAATTTGGTTTAAATTCGTTTTAATAAAGGGGTTTGGGAGGCTTGATATAAATATAGGGTTTACCATCTAAAAGTAGAGTGGTTCTTTTGATGGGCGTTTTTAGAGATAATTCTTTTTAGAGTTTGGAAGACACTAGGTGTCTTTGGTTTTAAATGGAGACAGACCTATCATAAGGTGCTAGCATCCATCCCATCCATTAGTCGTTAGGTGTGGATACCTTTAAGGCGTTTGCACCTTGCATCGTCTTGGCTGCGTTCTTCTTGGATCGTTTCCAAAAGGAGTTACTGTTTGTGAATTTCGGCGTGTGCGTGATCGAGCAAATCTTGCACTGATCGAAAGGATTTGGTCTACACCAGAAGTGAATCTGGATTTCCTTAGTTCATTGTTTGGTTTCATCAAGCCATTTGGATCTGATGCGATTCGACATTAATTTTCATTTCCACTACGTTTTCTTATCATTTGGATTCCAACAATACCTACTCATTTTTCAAAAGTCGGGGTGACTATTGTCTGAACGAGGAAGATATGCCTACACGCCTTACCACTGGTTGGAGGGTATGTACAGACTATAGGAGGCTAAATGCAGTGTCAAGGAAGGACCATTTTCCTTTGCCCTTCATTAATCAACTTCTAGAGAGAGTTTCTGGGCACCCATTTTATTGTTTTCTAGATGGCTATTCTGGATATTTTCAAATAGATTTTGTTGTGGAGGACCAGGAGATGACCGCCTAAAAAGTAGGAAATGCTACTTTTTTTTTTTTTTTTTTTTTTTTTTTTTTTTTTTTTTTTTTTTTGCCTGCAGTGCTCTGCCTTCGAAAGAGGTGTATGCTTTCGATATTTTTCGATTGATATGGTGGAGCGTATTGTAAGTCTACATGGATGACATCACCATATATGGAGGTACTTTCCCCGAGATGCACAGCCAACAGGAAACATTCTTAACGAGATGCATTGAAAAAACTTGGTGCTTAACTAGGAGAAGTGCCATTTATGGTGAATCAAGGGTGTCATGGACATGTCATCTCTGAGCAAAAGGACATTGGAAGTTGATAAAGCCGAGGTTGAGCATATTTCTAAGCTACCATCTCCCACAAATGTCAATATGGTGGAGTAGTTCCTTGGCCATGCGAGTTTCTCTGAGAGAGTTTATTAGATTTTTCAAAAATTGCAAAACCCCTATGTGAGCTCTTTGGTGAGGATAATGAAGTTTATACGGGATGAAAGGTCTTCAAAAAGAGCTTCGAATAGCTAATTACACCTAACTACTGCACCTATAGTGAGAGCACCCAACTGGAAACTACCCTTTGAAGTGATGTGTGATGCCAGTGATTTTGCCATTGGGCAGTTCTTGTGTAGAGAGAGGAAAGCCATATGTGGTTTATTATGTAAGCAAGACTCTGAATGAAGCATTGAGAAATTACACAACCACAGAGAAGGAACTGCTAGCAGTAGTCTATGCCTTAGATAAATTCAGAGCATACTTGGTAGGATCATTCATTGTTATTTTTATAGACCATTATGCTTTGAAGTACCTTTTGACTAAGCAAGAGGCTAAGGCAAGACTTCTCAGGTGGGTTCTCCTGTTCCAGGAATTCAATCTCCAGATTAAAGACAAGAAAAGGGTGGAGAATGTGGTGGCAGATCACCTCTCCAAACTAACCATAGCCCATAACTCCCACAGTCCTCCCATTAATGATGAATTTCATGAGGAGTCTCACGCTTGTAAGAGAATGCCTGACATACTCATTTCTAATTACTTATAAACAAGGGAGTCTGTGTGGATAGAAGCAAAGGCAGAAATGCTTCTTCGCTAAAATTCATTCTTATTATTGGGATGAGCCATTTTTGTTCAAATATTGTGCCTGAAGAAGAACAACAGAGGATTCTCGGTCACTGCCATGAAAATGCATGTGGAGGTCATTTTGCCTCTCAAAAGACAACTATGAGAGTGCTGTCGGGTTTCTCACGGCCTTCCCTCTTAAAATGCTTTCGTCTTGTGTCATAGAGGGTTGCGATTGATGCGAACTTAGGAAGCTTACTCGCCACAATATGATGCCTTTGAACCTAATTATGGTAGTAGATTTATTTGATGTTTGGGGCATTAACTTCATGGGGCCATTCCCTACGTCTTTCAGTTATTCGTACATCTTGGTGGGGGTTGATTATTTGTCCAAGTGGGTTCAGGCCATTCATTGCAAAACAAATGATCACAGGGTGGTCCTTAAATTTCTTGAGAATGTCTTCTCTAGATTTGGAGTGCCCAAAGCCATAATCAGTGATGGAGGCACCCATTTCTGCAACAAACCCTTTGCAACCCTCCTAGCCAAATATGGGGTGAAACCGCAGTGGCCACTCCTTTTTAATCCTCGGAGCCGAGTGGACAAGTTAAGCTAGCTAACAGGGAGATTAAGACTATCTTGATGAAGGTGGTGAATTCAAAGCGAGAAAAGATTGCACCCTTCTCGGCTCGACCCGATTGGCTGGTGAGCGGATCCGGGATGCTCGGACCGTTTAATTCTTTATTTACCGTTTATTAAATTTTCTTTTTCAAAAATGTTGCGACGAGATCAGCGGGCAAGATAAGCGGATACGAACGGAGCCACATTTACTCCTCTAGTTTTATTTATCTTATCAAAACGTTTTATTTACACGTCATTTCATTTTAGAGTTCTCATTTACTATAACGCCCCAAAAATACCCTAGAATTTTTATAAATATTTTATTATATGTGCAGGTATGAATTAGTCAGAAACTTTTAGGCTTTCAGGGTAATTTGATAAGTGTGAAATGTAAATTTAAAGAAAGCGTAGGCATATGATTGAATATTATATGCTAAAGTAGAAATGATTGAACCGAACTAGACCCAAGTGAAAAAGGAAAATGTGGAAAATGGTAGAATGAGGACCCTAGGGTCAAATGATAGCTTAAATGCTAATATAAATAAATGATAAATGATAGGAAAGTAAACAAGAAGTTAGAATGCCAAAAATGGAAAATTGGATTTATAGGGTGGCCAAACAAGGCCTTATAAGAATTAAGTGACTTAAGACAAAAATGGGAAATGAGAGAGAAGGGTGTAGGCCAGAAACGGCCTTACACTTAAGAGGATTTAAAAGACCAAAATTGGTCTTTGAGTGCTCATTTTGGAGCACATCACGTTTTGGAGAAGGGGAGGAGAAAAGGAGGGGAAAGAGCTAGGGTTTGCAAGAGATCAAGCTTTGGTGTGATTTCTTTCCCACTTCTTGCTCCTAAAGGATCAAACACCATACAGAAGAGAGATTGGAAGGGTTGAGTGTAGATCAGGCCTTAACCTCGTCTTCTATGATTTGAATTTTTAGGAGTAAAATCCTAACAGGAAAATGGATTTTCATTGATTCCCTAAACCACTTTTAAGGTTGTTTGAAGTGATTCCATGGTGGATTTTTTGATATAGGATGTATTGGAAAGATTTGGTAGATGAAAAATGTGGAAAAAATTACAAAATCTCGAACATCGACGAGAAAGCGAGCTTTGTGCGGTATAGGTCAAGGCGTACGGTACACCTTGTGAAAAAAAATGGGCGTTGAGCGGCTTTGACCCTTTGTCTGGTACACCCCAGCGTTGAGCAACTGTGCGATGCAATTGAAATTTGCTCTACCCGATGCACGGGTAGTTCTAGCAGCCACTGTTTTGACATGTTTTAGCGTCGTTAAGTCGATCGCATACCGATGTCTAGGACAGCAGAAACGATTAATGGGGGTTCAATTAAGGTTAGAGCTAGGTGAAAAAAAATATACCGTACCTCGCCGCCTCGCGAGTTCGTCTTCGAGGCAGACTTAGTGTCTTAACCCAAGACTTTTAACAAAAAATAAAATTGTAATTCACTAAAATTGTTAAAAATTGTTTATCCACTAAGAGTGGCGTGAATGTTATTGACTAGGGACGGGTGAAGATTGCCTAACCTAGGACCGAGATCGAAGAAAAGAAAGCTAGGTCGACGACGGTTTGTTCTCTGACTCTATTCTTATTTCAAGTATTTTGGTAGATAACCAAGTAACTATGAAATGAGTGCATGAATGAGTATATGAATTAAGTACATAGATTGAGTATATCTTTGGAAAGATAATACAAAAGTGAATAATGGAATTGAATGTGATATTGGAAAACCGAATGAAAAGTGAATGATGATGGGGCCCGGGATTCACCAAACGAATCGTCGAAATTGTGAAGCCCAGATGTTATATTGAATGAATCGCTGGCGGGATGCACGTCGACGCTCCAGTCACGGCGCAGTATCAATGTCCCACTTGGCGGGATACTAATGACATCCGTCCTTGATGAAGTATGGCATTGAAGAAATGTCCCACTTGGCGGGATGCATGTCGATCCGTCGCCCGATGGCGTATGGCATTTAGTGATACCACGACCGGGATGCAAAGCGGCGTCCGTGATAAGAACGAATAAGTGATACTGCGTGTGGGATGCGCAGCGGCATCCGTCATGATGGGAATAAATTGTGTCTTATAAGCACATTCTTGAATGATAATAAGTGAGGATTCGTAAGCAGGTCCACGGAAATTGTGAATTGAATAGTCAAGGTGAAATAGCCAACATTGTGAGTGTAATGGGATTTTTATGAATATGCTTAAATCATGACTTGGTGTGAAATGAATTGTTGCATTGAAAATGCATGATATGATATGGTAAATGATTTGTATATTGAAAACATGCGGAAATGAATAGCATGAGTATATGTTGATATATTAGGCATGGTTTAACGTTAAATGCATGCCGAGTTAAATTCAATATTGGAATATAATTGTATAGAACCACTAAGCATGAAAATGCTTAGCGTGTAGTTTTATCTATCTGTGAGGTATCTAGTAAGCAAAAGAAAGAAGGCGAATCGGCGCGTATGAGAGTCATAGAAAATACGGCGTATAGAGTGTATACTCAGTAACTTTGCATATCATCTTTTGAGCCAGGAAGTGGTATTTTGTAAACCAAAGGGTCCAACCACGAAACTTGATTTTGTATATCATTTTGAAAGGAGCATATAATGCCTTTTCACTTTGTAAGCTCTATTTTATTCGCATTTATGAGCCTCTTAGAATTGCTTTGGTATAATGATTATAGGCTTGCCAGCGGCAAGCCATAGTAAATGAATTAATAAAATGTTTTGATAAGATAAATACAAACGTTAGGTAGCCCCAGGGCATAGGTTCGGATCCTCCGGCCCGGGTGGGCGGGGGATTCGGTCGCGACATTTTTGAAAAAGAAAATTTAATAAAACGATAACTAAAAGAAATAAACCGAGCGTCCCCGGGTTTCGGTTCGGACTCGCCGATCGGGTCGGACCGGGCTCGGGGGTCGCTAGATTTAAGCATAAGCATTTTTAAATGGTGGAGCCATAAACATTTACATTTGTACAAACACATTTTACATTAAGGCATTCCGTGCCTTCAAAGAGTACAAACCCATATTTTCGAGTTTAGCTGGTTTTGATTTCAAAATATCAATGTTTGGAAATGCGATGTATGCTCATGTTGGGGTATATACTTATACCGCCTTACGCTTTTCATGACTACGTGCCTTCCTTTGTTCTTGGCCTTCTTTCTGTTCACTCGATACAACCTTGATTAAAAAAAAAACTAAAAGCTAAACATTTTCATGCTTAGTGGTTCTATACAGTTCTCTATCTAATACAACATGCTTTTATTCAATCATGCTTGTTGTTCTATTTCAATGGTCAATGCATAAACAATAAATATGCTTATACATTTGAACATACTTTCACACCAAACATGCATTTTCAATGCAACAATTCATCACAATTCAATTCATGAGATTTAAACATATACTCATAAAGATGCTATTTGGTTTTTACAATCCCATTTCACTAAATCAAGTTTGTTATGTCACCTTGACCATCAATTTATTTTCTAGCAGTTCAAGCAGTGAATCTGTCTTGTGTTTCATTTGGTAATGTGCTTACACATTTTGCAATTTCGGTTCATCATCATGATGGATGCTGATTGGTGCATCCCGCTAAGTGGACCATTTAATAAATGTCATACGCCATCATGGTGAATGTCGATTGTGCATCCCGCCAAGTGGGTCATTAATAATTCACTTTGATTTGTTATGTCACAATATGACAATATCATTTGCAATTCAAATAAATGCACACAAGCAAATATTTGACAATTCATCGCAATTTCTCTATTTCATAACATTATGCGATTTAGTTACCTTTCATTTTAAATATGCATATTTCATACAATCTGTTTACATTTATAGTAAACTATCAATACCTTGTAATAAGGATAGAGGTTCGATTGAACAAACCGAATTACTCGATCCCTTGTCTCTTTTGATATCAATCTAGGCAGGGTTGTAGATCCTCGTCCATACTGATCAAATACAATTCTCCACTCTTAGTGGTTAAACAAATAATCATGCTAGCAACCCGTAGAGGCGTGAAGTGCAGTACATTTTCACTTAGTTTCATTCTTTATTTGTACCCCCACTAGTCATTATTAGGGTCCTAAACAATCCCAATGTACGAATCACGGGACTTAAAGATTACATAGCATCAAAATAGGGTCGCGGGAAGCATTGGTACGTACCACTTGGACGATGCCGGTGCAGGGCACCCTCACGCCAGTGAGTACGGTACCACTTTGAGTGGCACCGGTACGACTTGTCTTCTGCACAATGGGTACTGGTACCACTTGCGGGTTCTGCCTAGAAAATGGCAGATTTCGCCATTCTCACCCATATTTCTTCCATAAACCTCCTTCAATTCATCCTATATCAAAAATCCACCATGGAATCCACCCAAAATAACTCCAAAAGTGGTTTAGCACCAATAAAAACCTTTTTTCATAAGTTAGGGCTTTTGCCCCAAAATCAAAATCACAAAAGATGAAGTTAGGGTTTTGTTTTCTTACCTTAGTCTCTTTAAATCTTCTCTTCCATGTTGCTTGGTCTCTTAGAGGCAAGAAATAGGAAGAAATCCCACCTAAAACTTGATCTTTTCCCAAGCCCTAGCTTTCTCTCCCTTTTCTCCTCTCTTCTCTCCTAAAACCTGATTTTCTCAAATGAGCACCTTAGACCACTTTTGGTCTTTAAATCCCATGTTATCCTAAGGTATGTTTGACTCCTCCTTGCTTCCTTTATTTTCTAATTTAACTATTCCATTACTTCATTTAACTCATTAGCTTTTAAGCTTATTCTATTTTAACCCTTGGTTCTCATTTTCCTCCTTAGCCTTGTTTGGCTTTTACTCATTATTCATTTCTCATTTTTCTCATTTTGGCACTTCAATTTACCTTATTTCTCATTTAATTTTCTTTGTCTTTTAAGTCCATTTCATTAGACATAGGTCATATTTTTTACAAATTTCAAATTTGTATATGAGTAAATTTTCAGGGTCCAATCAATTCTCATTTAGCATATAATATTTGCATTTAGTTAGCAGCCATACTCGTCATTTATTCAATATTCATTTAATAATTCAGGAAAATACCAAGTTGGCTCAATTTATATACCGGAATATATAATAATTTTTATTATAAAATTCTAGGGTATTTTTGGGGCGTTACAAGATTGGTCCCTCAAGTTGCTAGACTCACTGTGGGCATTGAAAACAGCTTTTAAGACCATTCTTGGGATGTCCCGATAACGACTCGAATCTATGAAGAAGCATACCTGCCACCTCCTACGAGAGTGAGATACAAGGCATGGTGGCTTGATTAAAAAATGAATCACGGATTTGGGGTGTTTGGCCTCAAGAGGTTTCTTGACCTCAATGAGTTAGAGGAGCTAAGGACCGATGCTTACCTAAATTCCAAAATTGCCAAAGAACGATCGAAGAAATGGCATGACCAGATGGTGGCTCGAAAAAATTTCCCACAAGGAGATAAAGTCATGCTCTATGATTCCATGCTTCATATCTTTCCAGGAAAACTCAAGAGTCGGAGTAGATTGGTCCTTTCACCATTCATCAAGTATCCCAATGGAGTAGTAGACTCCTCCAATTCAAATGAGGCCAAACTTTCAAAGTGAATGGCCACCGCCTCAAGCATATGATCCTTGGATAAGGGAGGAGCTCACCCTCCTTGAGCCTCCAGAATACTTAAAAGTGGGTTAGGCTGGACTCAGGTCTCCCCCGAGGCTAACCGAGTCCGTCTCTTTTATTGTATTTTTATATTATATTACATTATTCAATTTTTCTTTAAATTTTCTCTCTCTTGATTTGATCTTAATTTTAGCTCATATTCCCTTTTCCTTTTATTTATTTGGAATTTCGGTGTTCATTTTTTGCAGGAAATTGCTATATTTTTTAAGTAGGGAAGGTTGTGCAAGTCTAAACCATTCAAAAGCATCATTTGGCACAAACCGTAAAATTTTGCATCCGGCATTTTAAGCAAGGGTTGTAAAATTACCATGACCCTCCACCTGAAGCATTTTTCGTAGGGTTGCAAAGGGTTTTCTGGCCATGACCCTCATGAAATTTTCTCAAGGGTTTGAAATTTCATAACCCTCCAATATGCGCACATGCGCATAGCCTCTCTAGTTCACGCCCGCTTTTTAAGGCCACCTGACTTGTGCTGCCTTTAAGCCAAAATCCATTTGTCTAATTTCGTTCCCAAGACTTAATTGCTCCTAGTTTTTTTTTATCCTCTACCTCTCGCACTCATCGGCATCCCGACTCAGCCAAAAATGACCCCCTTTCTCTTTGCACATACGCTGTGCTTCTCCTCGTCCTCTCCCTCACAACAACCCTCCCCACATGGAAGCCATGGCCAAAACCGGAGGGCTAGCTCTTCTTCTCGGCCAGTAGAAACCTCATTTTCTCTCCACATACTACCACTGACTTCCATGTCGACCATCTTGACTCTTTCTTGATCTACCCGATCACGCTTGCCCCCACCATCTCCACGGTGCGCAAGTACACGAGTGCAGACAGTCCCTCCTCCATCTCACCCACGGCCTGCAAGTAGACAGCCTCCATCCAAGCAGGGCAGGACCTCTAGCCCTGGTGAATCTTCTCACCCAACTGACCTCGAGTGCGTAGCCTTCACCCCGTCGAGCTGACTACCATTCGAGGCGGAGTCTCTTGGCTCTACCATCATGAGGTACTTTTCCTGTGCCTCGTGCTTGAGAACACCTAAATGTCGCAATAAAATCCATGCGCGGAGAACTTCCTATGATATCGAGCACACTAATCGGTCGAACTCGAGATTCTATAGGGCTAAATCAGATCCCGCTACTCTCTCAGTGGCTATGACTCGCGCCAAATTTTTCTACTCAAGAGTGGTGATAGACTTTCCTATTAGACCACGACCTCCAGGGTGACTCCGTTACCCACTACTCTTCCATTTCACCATTCATAGCCCAGCCGGGGCGTATTAGGAAGCGGCCAGTGCGCTCTGACTTTTTAGCTACGGATGGCTCTTTAATTCATCGGACTTATTTGTAACCAACTCTCTTCTCAGTGATGGTCGGGTTCTCACGCCAACACATCTACTAGATCTATACTTTTGAGGAGAAGCGACTTTCTCTAGAGATGTCTTCATGGACCACATGTGCAGATCATGTGGGGTGGCAATTCGTAATGGGTCGTGTGCGGTGTCGTGTCCAATGTACCGGCTTAGTGTCAACATTAAGCTAACCAGGCCAGACCTGAATGTGGTGTCAGCATTATTAACAATTGACATTTATTATTCGTGTTAGCGAGTCAACGAATATAATGTATTAATTGATTATTTAAAATAATAAAATTATAATTAATCATCTATGCATATTTAACACAAATAACCTATTAAATTTAACATGTTTATTAATTTTATTATTTAAATTAATAAAGATTATATTAATAATTCATATTTAACACAAATAACAATGTGGTTAATTAATCAATATAATAATTAAGCGGGTCAATTCGGGTCAGAATTAGGTGTTGGCAGGATCAACACGAATACGACCATTATTCGCGTGTTGGGTAGATTAACACGAATATGACCCGAACACGATTATACTCAACCCCGAACCCACAAAAACCGTGTTGGGTTGGTGACCGAGGTCAGAATTTTGCCGACCCTAATATGTTCCATGGCATCGTGGGCGGGCACCAATGCGAAATATGTGCCGTATCTTCGGGGCTTACTGGTTTGCCTGAGGATCTTATTGTGACATCTGTTCACTTAGGAGAAAGGTTCCCATAAAATCTTAACAAAGTCAAGACCATTCCTTTGTTGTTCCCATGACTTCTCTCCTATGTCTTGAGCACCTAGGTTTTCTGTAAAAGCCTCATTGAGCGTAGTCATGAATGTGAGGCCACAGCACGATTAAGTGGGGTTGTGCACGGAGCTCCCCTTATTTGGGCCTTTGTAGGGGAAGATTGCTTGATGAGCCCTCAGGGTTTGCTCAAGCATCCTCATGTCCCTACCGAGACTCTGACCTAGTGTGTCAGCACACCTTTTTGCACGATTCGTGCCACGGTAGGTGTACTAGAATCAGCAAATTATATCCTAAAAATCCCTACTCTGTGCATAAAAGCCTCTGCAGTATAGTAGCTCGGGTGAACAGAATTGCGGTTCTTTGCTAAAATGATTCTTGTTAAGCTTCAAAAATAGGTAATTGATTTAGATTATGGGATTTTGTAAAAATAATTGGAGATGATTGGAAAACTGAAAATAAATTAAGTAAAAAAAAAGATTGTAAAATAGAACTCCTTGAACTGTCAGGCTATTGGATGCGAGTTCTACAGGTCACTGAGAGGTTGATTAGTGCCCAAAAAGTGCTATTTTGAGCCCTATTCAAGATAGGTTGAGTGCTTTTTGCGCACTAATCATATGAATTAAGTCAATTGTCATGTTGTCTCCACCCAGTGCTTCTAATTTGTTTTCGAGATTGTTTTGGATAGTTTGCGGATCTTGGGAACTAGGTTAGCGGCCAGCTTCTTATTGATGCTGAATGTAGAAATCCTCAGTAATTTCACCAAGCTAAAGGCGATGGAAGTATCAAAATGAATTGAAAATTGAAGGCCTTGATTAGAATAGCCCATACGAGGAAGTGATGCGGTGGCAAGGCAGACAAGGAAGTACTGGATTCGCTATGCATTGAAAATTTAAGCGAGGATTGCGAAAATTTGTAATCATAGCGAAAATTTATGATCTGAGGTACGCTATGTGAAAACCCAAGTAAACTGTAAAAATTGTACTAGCCTAGCGAAAATTAAGCGTTCATCGCCGAGTACGGTTTGGCTATCTCTTGTCAAATTCCCTATCTAGGCTAGCGAGAATTCCCGGTAACATGTGAAGTACCGGTATCTTTAATGAGGAATTTAACGCGTAGCGAAATGTGACACATGTTTTGGTATTTTTATTCCAAAGACCACGTTTTGATATATTACCATTTGTCCCTAATGTAATTTCATATTTTAGGCATTTCTGTGGTGGGTTGGCTATATAAGCTCCCTACGACTGTAACCCTAACTATTCCATTTATGTAAGTTTTCATTAACTTTTCATTTTAGGTTTATTTTATCTCTTCTCTCCTTCCCTCATTTTCCGGCTGCCAAACACACTCCCCTTGAGGATGACAATCAAGTGATGTGGCTCAACCTCATAACTATGAGAAAGGGTTGCTAGTTTTGGTTTAATTTCTTGTAGTTGTCCTCTTGCTTTAAATAATCTGAATTACCGACGTTGTTGTTCCATACTTTTAAACTAGGGTTTATTGTATTTAATGTCTTTTCTTTGGTGTCACACCATGCTTTGGGTTCAGCGTGCATTCTTAATGGTAGATGCACTAATATTCTTTAGATATGTTTACGAGCCATAATGAGGTTAAACACTAGGGTTTCAAGCGAATGGGACTTTGGATAGCAATACTTGGTTTTGACTCAAATAGGAATTAGTTCTAGGGTTAGAACACATAGATAAACAAAGATCGGTTTGGGCTTTATTATATGTTATTTGCCCTAATGAGGAAATAACCACGTGACACTTTAATAGCGTATTTATCAATCTGGTGACGAGCCGCCCGAAAGTTACCATTTCACACTTTCATTTTAAGCTAATACGGTTAACCTCATTAGACAAAAAACGACCTCACACATTTTTAACGGAATCCAAAAATCCAAAACAAAAGTACCACCATTTTCAAACATTGATGCCAGATCATTCATGGGATAACCCATCCCGTGTTCGACCTGGAGCGTGTGTAGTAGCTTGACTGTAGCGATGGGAAGTATAGGAAACAAATATTGTTGATTCGGGATCACCTAGTGGCAGCGTCCCGGAGGTCCTGGGGGTTGTTTCCTCGTTGGGAGGATGACCTATAGTCATCTCGAGCGAGATCTTCATTAGCTATAAACCTAGCAAATAATTATCCTTTTGAAAATGGCATTCACTAGCCATTTATGTTCTCGATCGGTTCAAGCAGACTCCTTGACTCACGTTACAATGGGTAATAAATGATAACTAATGAACATCCACGAGATCTAGTAATAAGCATCAAGTGAGTAAAGATTACTGTGTACCGAATTATCCAACATGACCAAGGGATTCCACCAATAAATAAAAAGGAGAACACGACGGCAAAGTGATCACCTGGGCGTGAAAAACAAGGACCTCCAAAGAGCCTCCGCATCCCGCACCCAAAGAGCCTCTACTTCAAGGAGGAACTGGTTTTGGGCTACCTCATCCTCCGAGTTGTCATCCTCGGAGGGTGTTTGGCTACCCAGAAAGTGGAAAAGAAAATGAGAGAAAAGGGAGCAGAGAAGAGCATAAGCGGGAGAGTCAAAGCTTCCCGTCACTTTTTAATGATTGAGTAATTGATTGATACCAAGCTTGACTGAGGCTTCTATATGCTTAGAACAAGGGAAATTACAAAAAAAAACCAAAAACCAAAAGCTATTACAGGGATAAATTTGGAAGAAACAACAAAAACATCAAAGGCCAAAAAGCATATGAACAAGGTTCAGGTGAACAAAGGGCGTGTAAGGAACAAAGGTGCGCAGAATTTCCTCGCGCCTCCAAATTTTCGCATTTCGCTTCTTCCTTCTCGTCCCTCGATCTCGCAATGCCGAGTTTGACTCGAATTCCTTCGTGTTTGATCAACTCAACAATTTGGCACCCGCCTAGCTCACAAAACTGTAAAATTTAATAAAATGCGATCAAGAGAATAGCAAGGACCTTAATGTGCAAATCAAGTTAATTACGCCTGATTAAGTACATAAAAGTGCTCAAACTCCGAAATAAACAGGTCCAAAAATAGCACTGAAAGCACTAATCACACCCCTAACGTACACATTGCTAGTCCCTTAGCAATAAAAAGGAAGAAAGAAAGAGCATACAAAACAAAATCAAAATTATGTTCACAAAAATTATATTTCAAAAAGGCTGTGAGTGAGTAATGCCTAACCCTAAGTACGAATCATCAAAGCCTTGCCCAATAACCATCTCGAGAGAATGGATGTCATACAAAATTAAGTATTAAAAGAACCTCCATCTAGGTGGATCAACAAGAAACTTCCACCAAAATCTAAGTGTTTGTTTGATCAGTTCTCAACAATAAACTGGCTAAACTCGCACTTCTCCTCTAACCAGCATCGCCACAAATTTCTAGCACGCTTAACCGACCCAAATAGATCGACCTACCTATTCCACAACTCTTTGTGTTGTGGGTGCAATGTCGAGGAATCAACTCCACCAAAGTCCATAACTGGGATCTACCGATGACTTCAACCAATTAAGGCTTAGGGCACCAAGTCATAAGGATCTTTCGAATTAACACTAACTCTTCGTGCTCTCACCCCTGACCAATGATTTCAAAATCTCCCAAAGACCTACAACTCATAAACTCACCCATCCACCCATGTACGAGCACTAAGCCTAAGTGTTCCAACCAATCGCTTAGGGCACCAAAGCTTTAAAGGCTTTTTGCCATGTACCCTCGACTGCTCGAGTTTCAAGGCAAAGTGTTGCAATTTTTCTTCTTTTTTTCTTTTTCTTTTTCTTTTGTTTTCTTATTTCGGGAAGACACATCAAGTCTTCTATCTACTGGGTCCTTAACCTAATAAATATGGTCAACGAAACTAGGGTAGGTTATTGCAAGGCCAGAGAGTGCTGGTGCGCTGAGTTATTGAAGAAACCTGATGTGCACTGTGTGTGGTTAGCTAAAGGTGGAAGAAAAAGGTCGAAATCAGCAAGAATTCAACTAATCATCTACTCAATTAAGTATGGAACCAATCTAACATCAATAGAATTGGACAAAGTTTCAATTTTTCAGACTACAAGCTTGCAAACACACAAAAAGTGGGTGCAAATGGGTCCAATTTTTTGAAAAAGTGAGTTGTATAGCATAACAATCTTCACAAAAAGGAAAACCAGCTAGTTTCACCGAACATCTAAAATGGGCTTGCTCAAAAATAGTAAGAAAACATAAATAAACCGCCTATCAGAGTGATAGCTGGTAGTATTCCGCTGTCACGCAGTGACCCGTTCGATCCCCAAGAATGGGGCGCCTATTTGATTCGTACAAGAGGTGTACTAGAATCAACAAAATTTATATACTAAAAGTCCCATCAGAAAAAGCTACTACAAGATAAAGGGCTCTAGGCCTAACATGACGGGTTTTCAGACAAATGATTTGACGTTAAGCTCAAAAATGGTGGAATTTCAATTCTGGATTATGGGATTTTGTAAAAACAAGGTTTTAAATGATTGGCAACCTAAAATAAATTAAGTAAAAAAAGATTGTAAAATATAACCTCGAACTATCAAAGACCTGGAAGGAGAGTCTCTGCTGTGTTATCGAGAGGTCCTCGAGGTTATTTCTCAAGATTGGGAGGATGACTCTATAGTCATCTCCCGAACCCAGATCTTCATTTAGCTATAAAACCTAACCCAAAATAATTATCCTTTGAAAATGGCATTCACTAGCCATTTATGTTCTGGGCCAACCAAACGAACTTCCCTCGACTAATGCTGACAACAGGCATGAAACGACAACTAATGAACATCATGAGATCTAGTAATAAGCATCAAGTGAGCACTAAAAGATTACCAAGCACTCGACCATTCAATATGAATCAAGGATCTACACCAAGAAAAGGAGAACACAGACGGCAAAGGACTACTCTCTGAAAACATGCACTCCAGCACTCCGGGATCCTCGCAGGACCCAGCTGTTTTCCGTCAGTTAAGAACGGGTTTTAGCCGCTCATCCTCCCAGTCATCATCCCTCGGAGGGTGTTTGGTCGCCGTAAAAGTGGAAAAGAAAATGAGAGAAAAGGGAGCAGAGAAGAGCGTGGCTGAGAGCCAGCTTTCCATCACTTTTTTATCGATTGAGCGATTGATTGATACCAAGCCGACTTAGGTTTATATGCTCGTAACAAGGGAAATTGCAAAACCAAACCAAAAGCTATTACTGTGGATAAATTTGGAAGAAAACAAATAAAACATCAAAGCATCAAAAAGCAGGAACAAAGGTCTCGAGGTGAACACAGGTGTAAGGAACAGCAGCGCAGGAATTCCAAGAATTTCTAAATTTCTCTCGCATTTTCGGCTTCTTCTTTCCTTCGCCTGACCGCAATGTCAGTTCTGACTCGAATTCTTCGTGCTTGGATCGACTCAACAATTCTTAGCATGGCTAGTCATAAAACTGTGAAAATTTGGCTACAAAATGCGATCGCAGAATAGCGGGGACCTTAATGTGCAAATCGGGTTAATTACGCTGAATTAATACATAAAAAGTGCTCAAAACCTTAAATAAACAAGGTCCCAAATAGCACTTTTTGAGCACTAATCACTACCCCCGTGCATATGACACCTGCTCCTGCCACCCACTCTTCCCCTCGAGCCCCTACTGCTTAGGATGGCCCCAATACATTTGCACCACCTGTGGAGTTTCCACTCCACACACTTACAGATTCACGAGCACGGCCTCTATCCGCACTTTTGCAAACCCACCTCACATGCACTTTGTTGCCGCCTCATATCAACATGGCACAAATGGATGGCTCGTAATGAAGCCATCCTTGCTCGGGATTCAGAGCACCTAGGCTTACCACCCATTCCTCTTACCCTCCAACTAAAAGAAAGGGAACAAGCATCACCAACTCTCCACCACTCATTGGGCCCAAAGAAGATCTTCAAGAAGCCTGTGTCCAGTTAGCCTCCACTCACAAAGATCATGAGAGCTTCAAATATTTACTGTGCTTGACATCCCAAGTAGCTCCTAGGATGAGGATGAGGCTCCTCACCCCTGCAAATTACTATGAGGTATCACTCTCCTTTACCACTTTGAGCCACACTGAGGACAATGCGAAATTTGGCTGGGGAGAGTTAAAGAAGAAAGTGTTCTTTATGTTTTGAGCAAGTCTGTTGTGAATAACTGAATGGCTTGCTAGTTTGTTTTCTTTTACAGTATCGTACATGTTTTATTTTCTAGTTCATGTTCTTAGCTATCAATATATTTTAGTTTCTCATCAAAATTTTGAATTTTTTTTTTTTTTTTTTTTTTGTAATTCTCAACTTGGAATGAGAGAAATTGAAACCTCGTCTCAATACTCTTGATTTTAGAGTGGTGTTATGCTTATAAGATTGATGAATTGTCAAACTCTTCGTTTTCAACCTACTTCTTCCACTTCATCTAACCACACACTGTACCATTGGCTTCACTATAAGTTGAAACCGCTCGCTTCCTAAGCCTTGCAAAAATCGTCTAAGACGTTTCAATTCACCTTTAATAGGTTTAGATCCCTAAAAAGACCAATGAGTCTCAAAAAAAGGGAAAAGGCCAATGTGTCTAAAAAAAACAGAGAAAAAAAAATTATGATGCTTACCTTGAAACCCGAGCACGGTCCGAGGGGCATATGGCATAAGTCTTTAAAGTCCAGTGCCCTAAGCCAATTGCTTGGGAGTCACCGACTTTACTGCTCATTACATGGGTGAATAGGTGGAGTTTAGCAATTTGTAGATGCTGGAGTATCGAACTTACTAAAAGAAGATGGTGAAATCTGAAGAGTTAGTGGTCGAAAGATCCTTATGACTTGATGCCCTAAGCCTTGCTTGGTTGGGAGCCATCGGTGGACCCCTGTTATATGGACAATTGCGAATTTGATACCCTCAGCATTACACCCCAACAACAAAAAAGAGGTTGTGAAATAATTGAGGCTCTCGGTCTATTAAGTTTAGTTAGTCTGCTAAGTGTAGAAAAGAGCTAGGTTGGGGGGAAAGGATAGTTTGGCCAACTATTTTTGAAAACTAATCAAGTTAACACTTAGGTTTTTGTGGAAGGTTTCAGGTTGGTTCTATAGGAGTTGAAATTCTTTTGATACTTGAATTTGCATAGCACATACTCCTCTTGAAACAGTCATTAGGTGGGATTTTGATGACTTTTATTGAAGGTTGGGTTTTATCACATCATTGCTTTTGGAAAACCATTTTTTGTGGATATATAGATCATCTTGCTTCAGATTATTTCATTCTTTCTTCATTTCTAAGGGACTAGCAATGTGTCAGTTAGGGGGTGATTACTACCCAAAAAGTGTTGTTCTATACTTTTAACACTCTATGTTTTGAGCACTTTTTGTGTAGTAATCAGCCTAATTAACCCAGTTGGCCTGTTAAGGACCTAGCAAGGCTACTAATCAAATTTTGTGGCAAGTTTTGTTGTTTTCAAAGACTATACATCTTGAAGATAGGGATACATCTTAAGATAAGGATTCAACTCAAGCATGAAGAAGTCAATAGCACCGTATGCAAGATAAGAGAGCTAAAGCAGAACCAGAATAAAGAGGCATTAGAAACCTTGCCAATTTCGCAAGGGTTGCGAATTTTCAATACCCCTGCGAAATTTTCACAACCCCCTACGTAAATTTTTGTGGCAACCCTACTTAAAATGTCTCGCAAATTTCGACTCGAGCCTTTCGTGTTTTTCCTCCTAATTTTCAGCCCTCATGTAATAGTGTTTTGTTTGTATATTTTAAGTAATTTGTAATGACTATATTTGGTGGTATATACACCCCATAGAAGACTTTGTACGTATGCTTTAGTTTCTGATTATCAGTTTGTCTGGGAAGTCATTCTAGAAGTCTGCTTTTATTTTCTCTCTTCTTTCTCACTAGCAAAATAGCCTATGAGAATGATTTCTCAAAGGATGAGTGGCTAAAACCTCTCCCTCCTTGAAGTGAAGGGCATTAGGCAAAGAAACCTGTGGCAAAACAAGGGTTCCATGTTTTTAAAGCAGGCATTCACTGTCATTAATGTTCTTTCCTTCAACTCTAGGTTTCGATCCCTTCGATTCACCTTGAATGGTTGATATTTGCAAGCTGTATTCACTGGATAAATTTAATGCTAGTTCTAGTGATGTTCGTTAGTTATCACTTATGAGTCATTGGAAAGTGAGTCAAGGAGACATGCTTTTACTGACTAAGATCATTAATGGGCAGTGAAGGTCAATTCAAAGATATTTAATGAGGGTCAGTTTTTAGAGCTAAATGAAGAACCGGTTTTAGAGATAACTATAGGTTATCCTCCCCAATGCGAGGAAAAGACCCGGGAGACCCCTCATTTGCCTTAGGAATCTAAGCCTAGTGACTCGGCACTTCAAGGGACTTATTCCCATACTTCAATCCATTGTATTTTCAGTTTTAATCACTAAAATCCACTATTTTTATCATAACCCCAACATCCAAAATGAAATCACCGCTTAAGCCCCATCATAGGCTATTTTCACGAAGAAAACCCTCTCTCCGTGGACAATCCTAGAACCACTATACTATAGTAGCTATGCTACGCTAGTATGAGGTATTAGGTTATAAATTTTGTTGATTAGTACCCTACTGGGCCGTGAATCAGATGATACAACAATAACAGAATAAGATGCACCAGAATCAAACAATACTCTTGCCCATAGGCAAGAGAGTAGAAATGTACCTTGTATGACCGACTAATCTACAAGCTCAGTCTAAGGTGCAATGGTGTAGACACGCTCCTGGGTCCCTGAAGTCCCGACCTCGACCTACGCCCACCCCATCTAGCCTATTTCATAAGTAGTGTGTCTTCAGGCAACACCTGACCGGGAGCACCGGTTCCCTTGGCCTATAATGGGGTAAAGAGGAAAAAACTGAGTCTATGCAAGTCCCACTGATGACTGGGACTGTGGTGTTCCATAACTCTGGGATCCCTGCCTTTGAGGGCAATCCCATCTCAAGTGTCCAAGTTGGTGGCACTGGAAACATGCTCTCACCCTAGTTGGCTAGGAGTCCTAAAGTGTCCCCCATCTTGGGATGACTGATCCTGGCCTTGGACCTCGAGCATCATGCACTGCCCTGAAAAACCTTACTAGAGTAGAAGTCCTCGTCTTCCCCCGAGCTAAGAAGAAGGTCGACTCTTCCTTATCCTTACCACCCGCATCCCGAATGCTTCGTGCGTCATCTACTTCCCTCTCTATGGCCATAGCTTTCATGACCATCGAGTCCAAGTCTTACACGAGGAGTCCCCTGACAAGGCCCAAATAAGCATATTTCAATCCTATTCGAAGATAGGTTTTGAGTGCTTTTTGCGCACTAATCAGATCACTAAGCCAATCAGGTGTTCAGTCTACTTAGTATCACTTATGTCGTTCAAAGTTATTTTTGTTTATTTTGCAGGTTTTTGCATACCTTCTGGAGTTCAATATAGAGATATGTAATAACCATGAAGATTGAACCTACTGACGCCATCAAACATATCAAAATTCAATGAAGAAATGAAGGCAAAGTGAAGAAGAAGAGATGCGTGAGGTGCAAAGTGTGCGTATAGCGAAGAACAGCAACCTGGCAATTGGTCGGGGATTACAAAATTTCAAGAATTTATAGCAAAATTTCGCAATCCTAGCTTAATTGAGAAATTCGCTAGGCTAGCTAAATTCTCGTTATATAGCGAAAATCACTGCCTAGCGAATTATAAGATTCGCTTATTTAAAATATTTCACAGTTAGAGAAATTTCGCTTAGCTAGCGAATTCACAGTATAGCTTAAATTTTGTGATTTCGCTATCTCAAATATACTCGATAGTTACTTAACCAAGTAGTTAGCTAAATTTTCGCTACCTAGCTTAAATTTTTTTGTGCATACGAAATCTCTTTGCCTGGCATATTTTTGTAATTAATGCCAACCTATTCATTTTGGTGTATTACCTCCTGTCCTTTTGTTTTAGGCCAATATTTTAGGTTTTCTGTAGTTTCAATATCAGGGGTGGTCTATATAAGTCTCCCATCATTTTTGTAACCCCAAGCACCCTGAGAGTAATTCGGGCAACTTTTATTTTATGTAAATATCTCAGCTTCAGTTAGGGTTTGTTTTCTTCTCCTCTTTCTCTCATTTTCTAGGTTACTAAACAACCCTCGAGGATGACAACTCAAGATGTTCGCTAAGTCTCTTAAATTGAATATGAAGGTAGCTAGCTTGTCAGGCGCTTGCAGGTTATCCCTCATGTGTTAAATGCCAGTGCAATCGTATTATGGTTCTAATTCTCAAACTAGGTTGAATATCACAATGTCATTGCTTTGGCCAATAATTTCTTACCATGCTTTAGGATACTGCATACTTACATAGATGTACCTGCTGCTCTTAGATTGCCTTACGAGCCATCAAATGTGTTTGAATGTTGTGGTTTCAAACTGGAAGGAGCCGTAGATGCATATTACCTCTGGCACTCAAATAGAGAGATTCTAGGTTAGGTTTTCTAGTTAAACAAAGATCCTAAGTATGGCTTGGACTATAGGTTGTTTGCCATGATGCGAGGGATAAACCCGAGGACACTTGTTACCCCCATGTTGTCAAGCTAGTGACCTAAACCTTTCAGTTACCTTTTCTCACTTCACTTTCGCTTATAATTAATCACCATCCAAACAACTTCCATCATGAAACAAATCCAAAATCAAATTAAAAGCCTCACCATTTTCTAACACCGCGAAGTCATTCATGTGATGAAAACCTATCCCCGTGTTCAACCTTAGACCGCTATAATGGCAGCAGCTTGACTACTGGCAAGAGGGAGGAACTTAGGACTACAAATTTTGTTGATCCAATCACCCTACCGTGGGCATCGAATCAAATGGCGCTGTCGGATGGGCGCCAAACTACGCTTGATAAGTTGGAAGTGTACTTGCATCAACATCAAGGCGGAGGTGCGACCTTAACCCTTTGAATTTCAGCCACGAATCGCAAGTTTTCATCACTTTGGCAACACGACCGTTTTGTTTTTCATATACAACGCTTTTATTTTAGCTAACCATAACCCTTTTTGCAAGTTTGTTGTGCTATATCTTGTGTCTCAGTTGTGTAACAAGTGTTTATGCACCATTGGGAAAGAGAGACATCAGGTAGATTGCAAAGAATCAGTACACCAATTGCACAGTTAGGAAGTTAGCAGACACAAGTGACTAAATGGATCCCCTACTCCGAGGAACGCCAGAGGCCGCCCAAAAATCTCTAAATAACCCAAGAAATTACGTGTCCATGAGGGATCACATACAATCTCCTAGAGTTACGCCCATCTCTGCCTCTCATACCTCCTCGCTCAAGATGTAGCAAGAGGCCTTATTTAAGCACTTACTCCCACATATCATGGTATGGAAAATGGAAAATCCACACACACATAAGGGATTCGAGGAGGTTTGCACAACCTTAAGGAAGGTATGATGGACAGCGGATTCGCTTAAAAGTCAAGGCATTTCCACCGACCCTAGCCGACAAGGCCAAGATTTGGCTTAACTCACTGAGGCCTAGAACCATAAGAAATTGGCTGAGCTGCAAGCAGAGTTTTTAAAAAAATTCTTCAGTTCTCATAAGACCAACAATTTGAAGAGACAAATTTACACCTTTGTACCAAGATGGTGAGAGGTTCTACCAAGGCTAGGATAGATTCATGGAGACCATTAAGGCTTGTCCACATCATGGCTTTAATACATGGATGTCAACCACTTCTATGGTGGTATGTTCCCACCATGAAGCAGCCTTTGAAACTATGTGTGGGGAGATTTTCTGTTGGGCACCTCGATGAAGCCATGGATTTCTTGAATTATGTGGCTGAAAACTTCTAAGGGTCGGGATGAACCAAACCCGAGAGAAAATGGAAAAATAAGGCCTTTAGCCAACCCTGGGGATGGATGTACAGACCGGGCCGAGGATATAGAAATGAGCCAGAATTTCAACCTTAGTTAGGAAGGTGGAGGAGCTTGAAGGAAATCGCCCATGAAGTGCGTAGTGAATGAAAATCCCGCACAAGCCAACTTATGCACTCAATTTCTAGGGTCCCCGTCTACCCGTAAGAACACATCCTATGGCCTCACGAAGGATTTGATGTCGAATGTGCAAATACCGTAGGGACAATACAAGCCCCACAACCCAATGCCCTATATGGTAATACCTACAATTCCACTGTTGAATCACCCAACCTCTCCTATAAACCTAATCCCCGCCTATGTACTCAAAGCCAAACTACGCTTGGTTCCACCTTCAAACTGGCCAACCACCTCCATCCTCATCTCCGTGGAATGCTCATTTTAAATTTGGCAGGTGGTGGGTAATTCTTGTGGAAGAACAAAAAGGGATCAATGCACACCAACAAAGGATTGATACCGTAGGAGAGCACACCGAACAAGAGAATATGTGGGCTTGAGAGCAATCTTAATCGTAAAATAGACAACTGGCAAAGATTCAATCACAAAGATCAACAAAATTGAGGCCAGGAGAGAGGAAGGTTCCCTTCCAAAACATTGCCAAATCCAAAAGGAGTGCATGAGGTAGGTTCATCCAGCAATTCAGGAATGGATGAGGTAAAGGCTATAATCACCCTGAGGAGTGGAAAAGAGGTTGATCAGCCCATGCCTAAGCCTGTAAATGAAACCAGGAAAGGAGAAGAAATGGAGCCATAACACATTGTCCTGAAAGAGGACTCAATGAAGCACCGCATGCCACCTCCATTTCCCCAGGCACTTAGAGGCAAGAAGAAGGCATCCCAGCAGGCAGGTATCTTAGAAGTCCTAAGGCAGGTGAAGGTCAATATACCTCTTTTGGACATCATCAAACAAGTCCCTGCCTATGCAAAGTTTTTAAAGGATCTCTGTACAATCAAGAAGGGATTGGGCATTGAGAAAAAGGCATTTTTAACTGAACAAGTCAGTGCCATAATCCAAAGCAAGAATCCAAATAAATAATAAGGATCCGTGATCTCCCACAATTTCAATAACACAGGACTTGCATAGACAACCATTACTTGATCTAGGAGCCGCAGAACCCACTGTCAGATCAGGTACAAGCAAAGTAGGGTTCGTGAACTTAAACCTACCTCTCAATATCACACTATCATTGGTCGATAGATCTGAAGATCCCTAAGGATAGTTGAGGATGTCTTAGTGAAAATAGACAAATTCTACTACCCAAGATTTTGTAGTGCTCATGCAGCCAATAGAGAATGAACCTAACCATGTGCCAATTATCCTAGGAAGACATTTCGCCACTCAAGCACGTAGTCATCAATTGCCGAAATGGAGTCATGCAACTTACATTTGGCAATATGACCTTGGAGCTGAACATATTCCATTTGAACAACAAACACAGGCTGCCAGAAGATGAAAAGCAATTGACCGATGAAGTTGTTTCAAATGGTCATCATGTAAGGTGCGAGTGTCCAGGAATTGCAAGGAATAGTGAGCCAAGGTGAAGAAGAGGTTTTGGCATTACCATAAATAGCCATTGTAGGGCAATTGCTCAGTTTAAATTCAATCAGTGAGGAGCAAATCAACCATGGGAATTCGAATTTCAAAGCAGTTGTACAAGCCAATCGTTGTGGCCGAGGAGATCCTTCGACCTCGAAAGAATTTTGGTAAAATTGAGCCGATTTGGTGTTCTCTACAAACCAAATTGCAGAGCTCAATAATTCTTGCTTTGTGTTAATTTGGTCAATTTTAATAGGTTCTATTTTTAGTAACTTTCTATTTTTGGAAACTTTCCCTATTTAGCAGCTTCCCACTGAAAGCAATTTAGTTTTACTATTATATATTTTATATTTTCTTAGAATATATTAAATTATTAGATATATATTATATAATATTTTAATTTTATTTTTAATATTTTAATATCAAAATCTAATTGTGTGAACTGTGCTTTAAGCTAAATTCAAATTATTATAGTTAATCAAAAACGACCAAGGTCACGCCTATACTTATAAAAAGAAAAGGGGAAAGGGGCTTTTCAAATTCATATTTCATTCTCCCTCCTCGTAGCTCATCCCCGTCGCCCTCGCTCGCGCCAGGCCGCCACCGGGAAGCCCCGCTCGCACACCGGGGCCGAGCCTTAGCCACCGCGCCTAAGACCGTCGCTACACTGCTCGGGAAATTTCCACCGGATCAGCAGCCCCGCGTCTCGCTCACCCTCGTCTTGCCGCGGCGAGCCCCGGTCATTCACATCGCGCCGCCTTGCCGCTGCTCAGAGCACCACCGCCGCGCTACCCGCCACCATCCAACTGACTCCGTGCCGAGCCCCGAGTCATCGCACTTTTACCACCGTCTACTGCCCATCGCACCTCACCGCACCGCCCGAGCACCGCACAGCCCACTAGCAGAAGCATCGCCCCATCGCACAAGACTCGTGCTCGGGTCAAGATCACAACAGCCCCCGCCCGCCCTGGTCTTATCCGATTACGCTATGGTGCGCACTGCAGGTGGGTCCCGCCTCCGCCCGGTCAAATCTGCACCCTGCAGCGAGTGCAGCAGCCCGCCCTAGCTCCGCATCGACCCGCACAGCCCACCTCAGCTTCGAGGAGCCTCAGGATTCAGACGATAACAGACTGATGGGGACCCTGCCCTTCACCAAAGGCCAGTCATAGATTCAGAGGGTCCGCCTCCAAGCGGGTCTGGGCACTTCCAGCCCGGTGATCCTCCTCATCCAGACCTCACCGTCAACGACGCCGCACCGAGGCGAATTCCTCTTCGCTCGCTTATCGCCAAAATTTCCAGGATTAGGAGGTCATATTCGTCACCCTATTCCGGGAACGCCGCGCTTCATTCGAGAGGTTTCCACTGGGAGTCATATTACCACGTCCCAAGATCGCTGAGGATCCCGCATTCGTGGATTCGATGCGATCGATCGAGCACTACTCCTCGCTACCATTTATGAGGCCGAGCAGATATTACCCCGGTGGTTCTAGCTCTACCATTCCGATGACATCCCGGGAGCTTAGTCCGCCAGCCCGGCTCACTATCGACGATCGCCCGGAGTGCTTAAGAGCACGGACATTTCAAGAAGACGGTTTGCAGATACCGCAGCCAATTCGAGGGTTATCGACCGGGTCTCACCTCGACACACCGAGAGATGGTCCGAGTCTCGCTGACACCACCGTTGACGACATATTTCGAGGCGCAGCCCCACCTCGTATGCTCCCGGGTCGATCACCGTTCGTAACTGCACTTCTTCCACCGCAGCGACTAATGCATAGCCGGGAGGGGCCATCCCGAGGCTCAGACCGATCTCGTAGGGACTCGTTCGCCTCCTCTAAGCCGTGGATGACCTCCCTATTACACTTCGAGGAGAAGGTCCACGAAGGGCCTCCGGTCCCTGAGCCGAGTCTCCACCGGGGCCGATGCCGAGACTATTATGCCAAGTCTCGAGCACTTGGGCTTCCTGCAGGAGCCCCGGATTGGAGAGGAGGATTCGCGCCTCGGTCCCGTCGATGGAGAGAGCGATGGTCATGTTTATATCTTTCCTCCAAAGAATAGACCAGGAGGAGGTGCCTGATCAAAAAGGCAGGACTCCCACAGACGCATACGAGCCCCCGAGCCCGAGGTGAGGAGTCCAGCCCGCATATGTCCCCTCCATCTCCTCCTCCACATGCTACTCGCAGCCGCAATGGGATTCCCGGGCCCATCATTTACATCACAAAGATTCACCGAGTACGCTCATGCACCGAGGGTGATACAGTGTGACGGATGTTAGTTCTTGGCCGCTACTCGTGCAACACAGACCAGAGGTTGGATCGAGCCAGGCCACTCTAGAGGACTGCCGCCCATGATCCAAAGATATCATGACTCACCTAGGTCTTCCACGTACCTCGCTCGTGATGAGTCCATCACGCAGCAGCCCTCTTTGATGTGTCAGCAGTTGAAGAAGAATATGCACCCACCACCACCACAAGCAGCGGGAGGTGGTTAGGTTTCTTTTATGTTTTTGTATACATAAAGCTTTATCAACTCCGCCAATACTTTGTTTAGGATTCATGTATAGCCATAGTAGGCAAAGGATATCTTGTATGTTTATCTTTGTTATGCATGTACTAGCCATTTTGGCTATATCAAAAGCTATACAAGGTTATATATGCGTATTACACTTTGTATATCACTTTGTGCTCCATTTTGTGTATCGTTTTTGTCTTCAATTAAACAATTGAATTGCTTTAATTGACAACTGAATTGCCTTTTAATTGAAAAAAATTGACGCCTCAGATGTTATCTTAATGCTGCAATTCCATGTTTGAAGAAACTTTATCAATGTTCCATCATGCTCAACCTTGAACATTCCACCTTAGCTAATTCACACACTCCATTAACGATCACCAATAGGTCGGCCAAATTCATTTGCCTTTCACTTTGCATACGGGCCTTAGGCATGTTGGCAACCTAGGATAGGTTTGTGTTACCCTATATATGAAGACCAATGTAGTCTTCCAAAAGGAAAAGAAAAGAAAAAGCAAAAAGAAAAGAAAAGAAGAAAAGAAAAACAAAGTCGCGGACACCTTGCCTTGAAACCCGAGCACGGTCCGAGGGGTATATGGCGAAAGCCTCAGCCCCGATGCCCTATGCCTGACTGTCAGGAGTCACGACTCTAGTGTTCAAGCACGGTGAACGGGTAGGGCATAAATGTAATTGTAGGTGCTTGATTCTCGAGACTAACGGAAGTCCCGGTGAAGCCTCGTGAGTTTGTGGTCACAAGTGGGATCATTTCGCTTGATGCCCAAATCTTAATCAAGTTGGGAGTCATCGGTGGACCTCTACACCTGACTTTGGTGAAGCTCCAGTTTTGAGAACAGACCCTACAATGTAGTCAACAAAGAAAAGAAAGAGCGAGCTATCTTATCTTTGTTGCTCAACAGCTTAAGGCCATGCCAGTAGCTAGGTTGGGGGGAGGCAATGATTTTGCACTTTATTGGCTCAATCTGGTTTTATTAAGAACCAATAGAATTTGGTGGAAATTCAGTTTGAGAACCATGGATTCGATGTTGACCTAAAACTTTTTCTTTTATGGTTTTTGTTCTCTCATGCCGGTTTTCAAACTTGGTATAAATTCTTCATTTTAAAGGTAATACGTCTATTTGTACATACACCTTTTGAACCATAACCGAGAATTCACTGCGCATGTGATCCTTGTTTTTCCATTGCTATGGACTAGCAACGGCCTGGGCTGGGGTGATTAAGGCTCAACAAGGCTATTTCAACCCTATTCGATAGGTTTTGAGTGCTTTTGCACACCAATCGTATCAATTAAGCCAATTGAGGTGTTCAAGTCTACTTAGTATCACTTATGCCGCTTCGTTATTTTTGTTTATTCGCGTGCTCTTGCATACCTGAGTTCAATATAGAGATATGTGCCGAACCATGAAGATCGAACCCATTTATCACCCATCAAACATATCAAAATTCAATGAAGAAATGAAGGCAAAGTGAAGAAGAAGAGATGCGCAGAGGGGTGCAAGCAGTGAGCGTTGAAGAACAGTGCAACCCAGAAATTACCGATTGCTGTAATTTCAATCATAGCGAAATCGCAATCCT
This sequence comes from Tetrastigma voinierianum, assembly GCA_016808115.1. Classification (NCBI taxonomy): domain Eukaryota; kingdom Viridiplantae; phylum Streptophyta; class Magnoliopsida; order Vitales; family Vitaceae; genus Tetrastigma; species Tetrastigma voinierianum. The sequence goes on along the minus strand of JAEQBH010006328.1, from coordinate 1,152 downwards.
AGCAAATTTGGAAATTTCATAGGGCTAGCGAAATTTCGCTATAGCGAAATCACCGTGCCTAGCGAAATATACATTTTCGCTTATTCTAAAATATTTCGCAGTTAGCCAATTCTCTACCTAGCGAAATTCTTCTCGCATAGCGAAATCTCGCCTGGCCATATTTTGTACTAATGCTAACCGACTTCATTTTGGTGTATTACCTCCTTGTCCCTTGTTTTAGCCAATATTTTAGGTTTTCTCGTAGTTTCACACATTGGGTGGTCTATATAAGCCCCCATCATTTTTGTAACCCTAAGCAATCTTGGAGAGTAATCTTTTGGCAACTTTTATTTTATGTAAATATCTCCGCAGCTTCAGTTAGGGTTTGTTTTTCTCTCTTCTCTCTCCTCTTTCTCTCATTTCCCTTTCTTAGGCTGTATTTCAAACAACCCTCTCGAGGATGACAACTCAAGAGATGCTTGGCTAAGTCTCTTAGCTTTGAAGAGGAAGGTAGCTATTGTCATGGCAAATAAGAAGTTGTCCTCATGTGTTAAATGCTACAGTATCGTATTTATGGTTCCCATCTTCAAACTAGGTTGAATCATTTAATGTCATTGCTTTGGCCAATACTTACCATGCTTTAGGATACAAGGCATACTTATTGCTAGATGTAACGGCTGTTTCAGATGGCCTTTACGAGCCACCGAAATGAAGTCAATGTTAGGGTTTCAAACTGAAAGGTGTCAGAGATGCATATTACCCGTGTTGACTCAAATAGAGGATTCTAGGGTTAGGGTTTTCAGTTAAACAAATATCTCTGCTATGGCTTGGACTATAGGTTGCTTGCCATGATGCGAGCATAAACCCGAGGACACTTCAGCACTCCCATGTTGTCAAGCTAGTGACCTAAACCTTCAAAGTTACCTTTTCTCACTTCACTTTCGCTTACAATTAATCACCATCCAAACAACTTCCACTGCTTTGAAACAAATCCAAAACTAAATTAAAGCCCTACCATTTTCAACACCGATGCGAGTCATTCATGCGATGAAACCCATCCCCGTGTTCGAATTCTAGACCGCTATATACCGCAAAGAGCTTGACTAAGGAAGTAGGAGGAACTAGGACTACAAATTCTTGTTGATTCCGAATCACCCTACCGTGGCACGACCG